>CM061047.1:501905-893882 GCA_030762985.1 Adelphocoris suturalis
AACCTTGCTCATAACTCAGCTTGTTGGCACTTCGCAGAAGTTAGCATAATATGGTTGGATAAATCGAGAGCTTTCGTCAACGAATTTTGTGGGATGAAAAACGACGAAGTACCATTTCCCTAGCAACGACTCGGTTGTAAATGGAAATCATCAAAATATTTTCGTGAGCAATTTTCCGTGACGTTTTTTTAGTTTATGTGCCATAGCAAAGACATAAAATGTCAAAATTGCAAATTTTTAGCTTATGTGATTTTTTAATTTTATTTCGTGCTCAATGTTTCAATTTGTGTTTCATCCATGAATCGGATGAAAAACTAGATTGGCCAATTAGAAATCAATTTTTTTTTTTTCCTTCATTACGTTATGATACATATTCTTATTTACAATTCAAAACTTGTAGTAAGTAAAACATTTTCTTTTATTAACAATATTAATACTACACTTTAACATAAATTTAAAAAGTTCTTTATGAATTATTATATTCCTTGATGATAAAATGGTTACATCTGGATGGGGCGGCCGTTCCTATGTTTGAGGAGCATTGGTGATAGTTTTCAAATTCAAGAACACCATCAAATCCAAAATGTGTTACAAGTGTTAAAAATATAGTAACCTGTTTTTAATTAAATTAAAAAAATAAATAAAATAAATAAAATGGTTACATATTCCAATTTTACATTTGTTTTCGTGGGTAAAATAGTAAACAAAAAGTGTCTCTCCCGTTCATGGTCTGGGCAATCCATTATCAGATGACGAAGAGATCCTTCTGTATGTCCACATTTTCCACATTGTGGGGATTCCCGTTGTCCGATTTTTAAAAAAATTGCGTCACATATACCGTGGTTGGTTCAAAGCGAAATAATGTTCGACATAATTGTTTGGGTGCGTTTTGGTTTCTGAACCAACGAAGATGAGGTGGTTGTGGTTGAACTTGTTTATAGGTCTCTCCATTACCCGAGTCTATAAATTGTTGTTTCCATCCAGTATTTAGGTTCACTATGTGAATTTATTAGTGATAAGTCGTTCCACGATGCGGAGCATTTAGCCGTGAGTGGGACGTTAAGTAGTTGATCCAATTAATTATATCCACTTATTAACTGTCCGAACTCGTCCTCTCGGCAATATTATTTGCGTTATGTTCGAGTCGGCGTTAGACTAACAGGGCAAAACGTGGGTCGCTGAATGGACGCCCACATTTCTAGCGCGTGCCAACAATCTCCCGCCCACCACCTCGGCGAGTATAGTTGATCCTTATATTTTCCAACATCCTGCGGGCCAAGGAAAGTTACGTTATAAGTTATGGTTGCTAACATTTATCTAATTTTCTTCTGGAACTCCTTCAAAATCTCTTTTGCCTCAGATAGTTACTCAATAGGTAGGCCAGTTTAAAACGAATATAATTCACGGTCGTGTTTCATTTTAGGCAAAATTAATCAGCAAAAGCGTTTTCTTATCAAGTTCTTATTGTGATTAGTTAACTTCATTGAAGTTCAAACACAGAACGAGTATTCTGGTTTCTTAGCTGCATGAATAATTTCCCAAGCTGCTACTAGCCCTCCTACTATCTCATTCCAAGGGTCCCGGGAACTGCTACGCAATAATAGTGTTATTGGTTATGCCTACAAACAATTCACTACTTTTCAGTAGTAGGAAACCCATAATATGGGTTATCATACTTGGTAGATCCCATGGTAATAAGCAGTTTATTACCAAGCCCAAGCCTGTTGGCAACGAAATTTTGTCGTGTCAAATTCATTTTTTTTAGACTCAGCGGTATTCATTGAACCCTGCTCTGTCACATAGATATTCAAAATCGTCATAAGTAACACGTTGCTCGCCTTTGAAAATAAGGAAAAATTAGAACTTCATTATTTGACAACAAACGTTAATTGACTGTTGAACTCTTTAATTTTTCGAGTTTCGGGCTGTTAAACTAATTCCGGTTCAGTGGTGGTTAATAAAAAATTCTTTCATGTCCTTCGCAGAAGAATATCAGTGCTGCCAATCATCCATTGTGAAACTACCTTGGTACACTACACAAAGCTTGATGATCCGATTTGTGGGTTTTCTAGTGAGGCCTTGAGATTTGAGTCTACCTACTAGGTACTTATTATGGGATTTCTATAGTTTTCTGTGCCTTCTCCCTTCCATCCACTAGGTATTATCTATCTTCCTTCATACCAATTTCTTAGAATGGGAAGGTAGGGAGTGGTACTCTTCCTTATAGCTGTTGCGGCGGATGATCTATTCAGGCGGTTAAGAGAGTAGAAAAATAACTCTGCTTCGTTTCACTTCACTTCTCGGGCTTTCTTTTGAAAAGAATTTCAGACACAATGGCATATACTACTCCTCATATAAGTGCTCCTTGATTGAAAAGCCTGTGTGTTGAAAAGCCTGATTGAAGAGTCTGTATTATCACGAAAGAACCAGATAGGAAACCGCTGTTGTTGTTGGTTCCATGAGAACTTTGACGTCTGAATTAACGTGGTGAAAAATAAATGTTTAAAAAAGTACAAATTTATACTTACCGCAACTCTTTGCCCTCAAATAGTAAATTTGACCAGGGATATTAACTCAAATCGGTGACATTGGCCTAAGGCTGGTAATAAATAGGGAAATTCGTTTGGGTTTCCCTGTTAACTCTCTGGTTATCAAAATAAAGACTCATTAATATTGCGTCCATTCACTGCGTCGTTCTCGTATCACTTGTTGGGGAGGCTGGCAAGGTCTTTCGTCATCTCGTGCCCGGCACCGGGTCCCACCTTATCACTTTACTTGGCCGCTTGTCATTCACGTCCTTCCTCTCCTACTGACGGTGTCACTGCCAAGGTTCTCCTCCCTACGGCTCTTTTGTTAGTCCAAGTGTTTACGTTTATTTTATTTATTTAGTTGCTATGTAATTTATTGAATCGCGATTCCCAGCTCCCTTGTCACGGTAGAGCCAATTAGCTCAAATACATCACTTAATCAATGACTCTTCTAGAGAGAAAGATGCATCATCTAACTGGCACTTACCAAAACTAATTAAAATCATATCACGCTCCATCTCAGCACACCTAGAGGATCTCCTACAAATCACAGAGGTATATATGAATCCTAAAATATGTTTTACTAAAAAATAGTTTGTCTGATTTCCCTCACTCACTGCCGATAGGAAGATATTGTGTTCGTGTAATGTTTCTAAAAAATGTTTTCTTCCAATTAATTAAACAGCGTCCTGAACAATTTTGGATCTGCCTGTTCGTGGTCTTGTCTCAGGAAAAAATATGCTGAAATCTAGATTTTCAGGGAATTGTGATAATTGTCCCCTATAGGTTGGTTTCTCTCCAGCCAGACCGATCGGGGCTTTTGTCGAATGCACATTCTTGAATTATGAAAACACCTCTTTGTTACGTCTAATATCTAAAATTCGCTCAAAATAAAAGCACACTCTAATATTTGCCCAAGAAATTAATCCTGACTGAATCAGGTGGTTATGGCCAATGCGATGGGACAAACGTAAAATTCGTTGTCAAGAAAAAATCGTAAAATTTGTTGTCAAGCAAAACAAGTTATTATTTCATATAATTTTCAGAGATTGAGCAGGTTAGCTGCTACAAGGCTCTAATTGAATTTCATCGTCGTCAAATCATAAATCCCTCGACAATATTGTGATACATGAATACTGTTTATTAAGGTCCATAAAATAATTTTACCTCATCATTTTGTCGTCAAGTAATGGTTGTGGGTTTAATCGATGTTAAAAATTTGCGAGACAGAGAGAGATTACAACACAAATAGTTAAGTGATTCAAAATTATAATAAGTTCAAATGGAGAGATTACATCACAAAATTGTTGAATGATTCAAAATTATAATAAATTCAAACTTGAGATGTATTCAAAACGATCGCTATGACTGATTATCTCGCAGAAGATACAGCATTATAGTAATTCAGTTTCTAATCATTTATACCATCCGTTTTGCTTTCACTTAAATTTAATATTGTATTTTTTTGTTACAGGTAAATGCCAATACATCTATCTTCTTGATTGATTACGTCAAATGTGTAAGTTTTTGATTTCTTTTCCATCATCCCTACCTGCTACCTTCATTTATTAACTTAAAAGTGCTGTAACTCACTCTTGCATTTGTGTGTTTTGTTTTTCTTTGACGCGAAAAGTGAACTGTTACTAGAACTACCGCAGTGATTCAGATGTTATTCAAATTTTCGTCTTCCAGAATAAACTATGTGATCGTTTGCGAGATTATACTGGCTGGCATTAGTGTTGTTAATAACGAGTAATTTTGGTTTGTATTTTGTTTTGAGTTGATGTTTGTGGTGTTACTGTCATCAGGAAATTCGCGTTGTTTGTTTCACGTTTTGTGTCGAGTTTTATGTTTTTCAGCTTGCTAGGTAGAATGCACCAAATTCCAAAGCATTTTCAATCTATTAACTACTAACGCTTTTACGAGTAATATCCCATTACCCATTACCCGGTGATGAAGTATTATACTACAGTATAGCTACCATTCAGCTTGCATACATTAAGTAGACTTTGGGTGCATTTACGCAGCTCTCGGATCTACTATTATAGGACATGCGTCTTTTGTCTTCATATTGATCGGGGTAAAGGTCACACTGAGGCGATGTCAGCTCACTTGGAAACTGATGTTCCTTGTCTCTAGCTTTCATGTACATTCACTCAATCGGTAATGCATCCGTTGATGCCAACGATTGCCAACTCTTTCAATATATTTTTCCTCATAAGAACGAATTAAATTTTGTTATTTTTGGCGTTCATGGATTTATTATTAAAACAAATTTCATAGAACATTGCTTAAGAGAGCAGTTTTAATTGATGTTTTTTAAAACATTTTTTAATGATATTCAACTCGACAATTTGAAGCGTGGTCTTTTCACAAGTTTCTGAATATTCTGTTTCATATATGATAGTTTTCCTCAGTTATATTATGCTAAACATATAAATTTGGCAATTTTAACTTTTTTGTCATTTTTAGTTTTTTACCTCGCTTGTTTTTGAAAATTTGAGCTCTTTATTGAGCTAAAAAAAGTACTGTCCAACGAACTAATTTCTCCTTGAACTCTGGAAATTCCTGTTGTTTTGGTATTTGTGATCTCTATTATGAGGGGAGAATATTGTCTGGAATGAAAAAACTTTCATTTATATGAAAAAGTGTTCAACTCCAGGAACCGTATTAGAATGCCTTGAAAGGTTTCATGAAGAACATTCTGAAATATTTCATTCTCAACATTATTGGAACCATTGCAATACCAGCTTCATTTTATTAGAACATTCGATAGAATGTAACGAATCGCTTACGTGTGACTTTTCGCCTGTTAATTCTTGTGTTTCCATTGTTTTTCAGTCTTTCAATAGGTATTACGTTTTGGTTAAATACCGTTAGAATTTAATGAATCTCATGTGTTTGGTAGTAACGGTGTATTTCTTCCGTCTCAGACTTACTTCCTTATACCTCCCATAGTTTCGGGATCCCACAGGTTTTCAGCAAACTCGAGCGAATGATTGAGGATTCAAAGGACATTCACTTTGAGGATTTAATTTTATATTTTATTTATTACGCATGGTTCTGTAATGTTTCGTTCATAGTCCATTTCCGGGTGGAGAAAACAAAAGCCTAGAAAACGTCTAGTTCCTCGAAATAAAGTCTTACCAGTGGTCGATTGTATTCGACGTTTATTAGCAGAAAAAAAGAAAAAAAAGTTGGCCAACGAACATATCTTTTTGTTTAGAAAGCTTGATTTTTAGGCGCAAGAACGGGATTTTTATCTCAATCCTAAGGAGATTTATCGTCTAGAATGACACATTCATACTTACATATGTAGTATGTAGTTGATCCAAATGGTTCTTGGTTATTGACCGCATACATATAGTTCAGGAGGATGTTGAGGTTCGGTCATGAAAAGATTTTTATCTCGACGTTTATAAAGGTTTATTCCTTCATTTTCAAGGGAGAGTTGATAAGCTCCAAGGTGTAAGACTATGCGCACTATTACTACACTTGAAAAGAATGTACTGCAAAAGTTACGTTTTCAACACATGTTGATTTGGCTGTGTCTGAGTATCAACTCACACACGCACACGTATATATTTATATATATATATTTAATATGGAAGAGCGTTAAACTCTAGAATTCGTTGCAGAATGCCTGAAAACGGATTTCAATGAAGCAGTTATTCAAAAATTTTGATTTGAAAATTTTTTGTATTTAGCTCACAGCTCTGCTATATTATTTGAATTATATCCCAGAAAAGCTTCACGTGATTAGATCAAAGGTGAATAATAGCGATAGCGCTGGTCGGATGGGGTTTTGTTGTTTTTGAATGTTGCAGCGCAACCCAGCCGTAACTTAATATTTCATCTATCGGCTGAAAGCAAATGAAATCCCGACTCCAAAAGATTTTACTGTAGATATGCTTCCACCGCTTGAAACTGAGCATATCTCCGAATCCTGTTATTTCCCATTGAAGTGAGTTAATTGTATGTACCTACAAAGGAAACCCTAAAAGTTCGTATCGACAGAAACCAACTCGTGACACTTTTCATTGGAATGCACTTAGTTGATGGGGTTCTCTCATTTTGTAAAGTAGTGGGAGTTATTGATCATGAAATAAACATTCCATTTACGAATGTCATACATTACCCTATTTTCAATGTAAATCATGTGATTCAGCCTCCAGCTCAATCCAAATGAATAATCTCGGTAAGTAGCTTAATCATTCATAGAAACATAGATAAACCGTAAATTTTTTTTTTTTTTAAATGAATGAACCAGCCAATTTCCGGGTATGTCCCTAATTTTGTTAGAATTCGTTGATGAACGATCGCTTGGTTTAATTAGTTGGCAGTCAGATTGGCCATTGGCTGTTTGAGTTAGTATAAAACAATCAGTTGTTCGATTGCCCGACTATAACTGCACTGATAATTTTAATACATATAAAAGTCCAGTCTTGCAGCATGACCCCATGAGCGAATTTTTGATGTTTCATGCAAATATTACCGATTTGTACAACTAGCGAACGGCATTATTTCCATTTTTGACTGATTTTTCAACTTTGGAATTTTGAAAACTTGATACATATTCTTACACGAAATTTTACGCTGATTCCGAATATACCACATGTTAGTATGCTGGAAAAATTATTTCGCACAACAAATCGCAAAAAACAGGCTATTTTGAAATTTTTGACTAAATTTTTGAAAATTTCAACCCGAAGATGTAATCCGATCATGCTGGCCAACGAACTTGAACTTTCTTTTTGTGTCCTTAACATTTTCAAATTTGTTTGAAGTTTCTATCACAATTCTACGGACAGTTATCGTCTGGAATGACACATACATACATATATACATACATGTACATACATACATACATACATAAAAAAATGCGTTAAACTTCAGAATATGATTCAGAATAACCTGAAACGGATTTCTGCATAACATTTTTTCAAAAATTCACATTCTTCAAATTTTGAGGCGAGAGCAATAGCTTAATTTTCTTCAAAAATTCGCTAATATGGTCGTAGTTCCTGGGTTGTCTTAGACATGCTAGTGCTGGATAAGGTTGGACTGCTAAAGTGAGACGTGTTATTCATAAACCAACGTTTCTATTCATCAGAACACTTTTCAAGGGTTCATTTTGCTTGAACTAATGACATTCTATGTTGAGTTGGCCGCATTTCTATTACACGGCTCTTCGCCTTTATAAACGCACGTGGAGATTATTATTGATAACTGTTGAACGTAGTGAACGATTAAGTTCTGATTCCATTAAGTCTGCTACCCTGGATTACGGCTCTCGGCTAATCCCTCCGAGCGAGACAAAGTCCTCTTTGTGGGATTGAAACACCACACAGATCGATGAGGGTTTCAGGGAAGTGGTTATCTCTCGCAAACAGCCGCTCCTCAGCGAAACGGATCACTAGAGTAATTTCCGGGTATGTTCCTGATTTTGTTAGAATTCGTTGGTGAACCATCGGTTGGTTTAATTAGTTAGCAGTCAGATTAGCCATTGGCAGTCAGATTAGCTGTTTGAGTTTGTATAAAACAATCAGTTGTTCGATTGCTCAAACGCAGTGAACGATTAAGTTCTGATTCCATTAAGTCTGCTACCTTGGATTACGGCTCTCGGCTAATCCCTCCGAGCGAGACAAAGTCCTCTTTCTGGGATCGAAACACCACACAGATCGATGAGGGTTTCAGGGAAGTGGTTATCTCTCCCTAACAGCCGCTCCTCAGCAAAACGGATCTCTCGAGGAACATAAAGTGATTATACATTACGTGATTCAGCATGCAGCTCAATCCAAACGAATCATCTTGGTAAGTAGCTTAATCATTTATAGGAATACAGATGAACCGTAAATTGTTGTTTTTTTAATGAATGAACCAGCCAATTTCCGGGTATGTTCCTGATTTTGTTAGAATTCGTTGGTGAACCATCGGTTGGTTTAATTAGTTAGCAGTCAGATTAGCCATTGGCAGTCAGATTAGCTGTTTGAGTTTGTATAAAACAATCAGTTGTTCGATTGCTCAACTATAACTGCACTAATAATTTTAATTCCTATAATATGATAGTAGTTCGTCGCTTGTCTTAGACATGCTAGAGCTGGAGAAGGTTAGACTGCTAAAGTGCGTCGTGTTATTCATAAACCAACTTTTCTATTCATCAGAATAGAACTCTGATGAAAGAACTTCACTTTTCAAGGTTCATTTTGTTTGAAAGAATGACATTCTATGTTCAGTAGGCCGTATTTCTATTACACGACTCTTCGTCTTAATAAACGCACGTGAAGATTATTATTGATAACTGTTGAACGTAGTGAACGATTAAGTTCTGATTCCATAAACTCTGCTACCCTGGATTACGGCTCTCGGCTAATCCCTCCGAACGAGACAAAGTCCTCTTTCTGGGATTGAAACACCACTCAGATCGATGAGGGTTTCAGGGAAGTGGTTATCTCTCCCAAACAGCCGCTCCTCCCCAAAACGGATCACTCGAGGAACAGAATGACACGAGCGCTGCAGCAGTTATCGCCCCTCAGCCTATCGCTCTACACCCAGCACTTACTGTTATTGTTTCGAAATGGTCATCTCGCTCGAATCGCACTGCACATCGGTCGTCCCTCTTTTCCATTTTATCGCCACTGACTTCACTTCCAGTTGACTGAGATACTCGAGGGAAATATTCATTTTCCTGAACCTGCGTCTATTTTGTACGGTAAAGGCCGGGACATTTCTGCAGGCTTAATGAAAAACAGTCGTGCAATTTAATTGATCTCCCGTTTTTCTTGGTTAAAACCCCGCTGGTCTTCGTTCAACTTGTTAATGAACATAGATGAGACATAAAGGTCAAAACAGTAAGGTCATCAATTCTTCCCTACGGAATCCGAAAAACTTCGACAGTCATAGGTAGGTATTACAAGTCGTCACTGAAACCACCATCCTTATGCTAACAAGTTTTTATTCAAGAAAAATTAGATGGTTTATAACTTTTCAATTCGAATCATACGAGGTGAGAAATTTTGTTCAGAGTTAAGGATTAGGCTAAGAAAAAATAATGCTATAAATAGTACAACCTATTGAAAGGATTATTGTAGATTGAATTATTGACCCAGGTTTCAAATATTCATTACCTAATTCAAATCCTCTCAAATTCAATTCAATTTTAGTGCACAAACCGTAGGTATTACAAGGAGTTACTTAAACACATTAAAAAATAGCACATGATATTTCACGAAAATTTCACTAATAATCCTGAGTTACTGCCATAATTTCCAAAGCGGTTTGATGTTCGTTCTATCTCTTGTAGATTTTCATCTTCTTCCCTGACCTGTTTTCTGGAAATGTTGAGAGGGGACGGAGGAGGAGTATTGAGATTAATCTCCACTTCTGACCCAGTAGATGTAGAATCCTCCAACGTACTTCGTCCATAGTTAATGATAAGTTTTTTTCCATCAACCAGTAGTTCATCTCCAATCAAGACGGTGTACTTCCCGTCTTTTCTTGTTTGAAACAACTTGGGCAAGAGATGCTTCCTAAATTCCCGTGTTCGTCTGTCGTAGAACTCGGATGTGTTAAATTGGGATCCCTTGAACTTCCTCTCGGATTCAGTGGTGTTGTGTACCTATACAGATACAAAACAAATTTTAGCTAAAATATCTTAACACCCACTTAACCTCTGCTACAGGCGAATCATTAATGTGAAAGGCAAAATATCAGAAGAATGTGTGGCTGAATTCCTATCTGTAGTCTGAATCTGAAGTCCTAAAAGAACAGTAGTGCAGGGGACAACACGTACAGGAAGGGGGAGCAGGGAGTTGATTTTACCACTCGAGCTCGGGCAGCAACGATCTGATTCAAAATGAGGGGTTATTTCAGTGGCTATAGCTACTGTACAGTGTCTGGACGTTTATGCTGACGGGTTCAGAGATAGACTCTTTCTTCGCTATGGACATTTGCCTAACGAATTATCTCAATGGTAATGGTGACTTTGACGTGAATCGTGCCCTGAACTATATGAAAAGATGGATGATGAAGAGAAGGCATGGGGATCTTCTGAACCAGTACTACTGGAGGCAGAACTGGCATAAATAAAAAATAAAAAAAATAAAAGTGATGTTATTGAGTCATTATTCCAGTAGTCCCCATTTTATGTTCATGTTCATTTTATTTTATGCGGCAATTTGTCTACGGTTGGAAGTAGTGGAGGGGATTGTGGAATTCCGGTTGGGTATTGATAACAGGACAGTTGTCATTCTTCGTATCTATTATCATCCTGTTTCCCAAAGTAGTATTTCATCCCGAAGTTTTTCCTACCTATGCGAAATTTCACGGTCATGGAATTGCCGAAGTTGCTCCTTACGAGATGATGATATTTGAATATTACAGTTTTGAGTCTTCATTTCTATATGTAATTACTTCGCTTCTTGTTACGGTGCATAAATTATTTATAATACACCTACCTACTCACGATATTTTGATTGAGACATACTGTTGGCTGGTTGGGATAGGCAGTTGATCAAAGGAGCGAATGTCTACCCAACAGTCTCATTTCAAAACGACGTCGCTTCAAATCGTAGTCTGTTCATTTCATAAGGACAGGTTGGCGTGTTTCTATACCTCTACGCAACTACATGTGTTTTTCCCCCTCAAATACCTACCTATTTACTTATTTGAAAGGCAAAAAAATACCAATCTGTGAGTTATAAAGTTTCACAAATGGAAAAGGATCGTTAGGTAGGTATTTTTTGAGATCTCCAAGTCGGTACACCTAGGTATTTTCAACCCAACTCAGCTTCATCTGCCGTGAAGAAAACCGTGTTCAATTTCAATTTGAGTTTTCTTTTAATTTATTATTGTAATTTTGTTACACAAGCGCTACAGAAATTTAATTTCTTTATATGAGATTCAAATTAAATTTAGAATCGTAAAAATGCGGACTTGCATTCAACCGTAGTTCATACAAGGCAACAACAACAGCTTCTGTACTGCAAGATTCACCCCACCCCTCCGACTGGCGCTAGCCAATCAGCAGACCGAACGCATTGTCGTAATGCTGGATTACCACAAAATTCCGGATGAATGAACCCACCCTACCAATGTTTTGTTAACCACGAACAGTTTTGAAATGTGTAGGTATTGACACAGAGTAAGATGTTACTCTGGGTTGGAAAATTGTGTTTGTGAAAATCCTCGGTAGGAATCGCCTTTTTATGCAACCATGTATTCATATAACCTTCCAAACGACTACCTTAAGATCTTGATTTATTGGGGGGAAAAAAAAAAAAAAAACATTCATTATTAATAAAATCAAGCTTCGCATTAAATGGATTTGGGGATGAGTAGTACTCCATGTAAAATGTCGAAACTGGGAGAAAGGAAAACATCACTGGTGCATAATTATTTTGGTGGAGATGGAGGTAAGGTACATGCGGAATTGATAATAAGTAAATTTTCCATGATCGGTTTTTTTTCCCTCATGGATCTCAGTTTTTTGCGATTTATAAACTTTTGTCACATTTACTACATCAACTGGTTCCTAAACTCAATAGTGTCAGATCGTACAATAAATGCGAGTACAGGGGAATAACGTACAGGATTTGTTCATAGATTGATTAGATTTTTAACGGTTGCGTGAGAACACATGTTTTGACCTTAAATTCGTATATTTTTTGTCGGAACGTATTGATTCTTACTTGAAATATTATTTTATTAACGGGGTTGCTTGTTTTATTGAAATGGTAAACTTAGGTCAGGTGTCTGAAATCGTATACTTACTCAAGCGTTTAATTATTCCAACTCAGCATTACATCCAAACTGAAACCCATTACTTCCGTAGTTGAGATACACTTGCATCCCTTGTACCTCCAGATCTTGTCAGTTCCCCTCCAGTAAGATACGACAAAAAAACTCCCGAGATCGTATGTCAAGAGGGGTGAAAGGCTGAAAGGCGAAAAGTTCCGTTTGTATTAAACAGGAAAAAAAGAGGGTTGAAAACAAGTAAGATGTTTTATTTTTCCGTAACTCGCTCTCCCCCTTAGAGGTTACGCGGAAGTTGGTAGAAGGGATATATGTGTTATATCAGCAGGTGTGCGGGGACTTCATTCAATATCCGTGGAATTATTTATGCAATATCGCTCCACCTTTGGATGGAGAGGAGTAGTCCCTCACTCTCTTTCTCGCCTTCTCTAATATTGAGGGTCTCATGAAATTCAATGCTTTGATTCCTCCGGTGAGTTGGCCTCCCTTCACGAGAACCTTTTTCCTTTCAAGCGGGAGGAAACCTCGTAACAATTTTTGTTGGTGAATGCCGCCGGCTTTCCCCCGCTCAATATTTCGAAATGCCGCTTTTCCATTTGGAAGGGACCCTCGTTTCGAAGTTGCTTCTGTATGGATCTCGTTTCTCATGAAAACTCACGAGCCTACGTCATGCATTTCTTACGTACTACTTTGTTTATCTGCATATTTTCAAATTCAGAGCAGAGAGAATATTACTCGTCATTTCCCCCCCCAATCTTCCCCTTTCTTCCTCACTAGATATAACTCGAGTTACAACACAATTTGTAGAATATGTTCTCACAGGTGTTGAAGGAAGTGCCTCCCATTATTTTAACAGTTTTCGTTCTTTTTTCAGTCGTTCATAAAAAAAGGCACTTAGCCCTGCTGTATTTTTTTTTTTATTTTTTCAACTTGAGGTAACAAGGAAAAAAAATGGAGATCGTGCTGTCCAGTGTTGAAGAATGAGGAATCCCCGCGTGTGTTTTTTAATGGAAGTAGATAAAATGTTATGAGCACAGATACAAACCGCATTGTTGTACGACAAATGGTTTTCTGTGTATGATTTTTCAAAGTTTTGGGTGCAAAATGTGTCATCGCATTCCTCCTGCCTGAGCGGAACTCCCCTGACAAGTATGACGCCTTTATTGATGAAACTTTCAAAAAGAAGAAATAAAAACCACTCATCGTGGGAAAGTGTGAATGTTGTCGAAATTCTCATGATGATATCGACTTTCATTTATTTAAAAAAAATAAAAAAATAAAAAAAATAAAAATAAAAAAAAAAGCTTAGTTCTCTGCAAAAACGACATATTATCATTTAATGATGATTAACAGGACGTTTCCATTTGTTTTCTTCACGTCACGAGCGTCACGTCACGGTGGGGTTTTCTATTGATTTTCACGTACAGCCAACGCGTTACTAGGGAAGTGTAACTCCCTTAGTTTTCATAGCAGGAAAATCGTTAGCCACTTTTTGGAATGCTCTCATTTTATCACAGCATCTCATAATCCCTAAGCCTCTGTAGTGTCATGGAAAGCTGATTTATTACGCTCAGTTATAAACTAATATTGCTAAGTAACCATAATTAACTAATAATGTGTAAAATTAATCATTATTAAATGATCTGACTGTAAAACCGTAGGTCTACCGTCCGTGGTTTTTTTTTTTTTTTTTCTTTTCTTTTTCTTTTTCTTTTTTAAGTCGACAGACTCGTTGGCAGGTTCAATATAAAACGAGAAACTATTAAATTAAGAAAAGGAAATAAAGCACCACTCAGATATTTCGTATTTTTGCATTCTCAAGAACAAGAACTTTATGAAAAGAAGACCCAGTTGATTTTACTTTCTCGCAATCACTTTCAGCGATCCCCAAGAGGCTGTCTATCAAATTTCTGGGTTCCAAGTTTTACAGAAGAGAAGTTACCTTTATCGCTCGCACAGCTGATCTGACTTCTTCGCTATCAGTTCTACAGGTCCCCAAGAAGCTGTGTACCAAATTTCTGGGCTCTACGATGTACAGGAGAGAAGTTACCTTTATCGCTCGCACAGCTGATCTGACTTCTTCGCTATCAGTTCTACAGGTCCCCAAGAAAAAGCTGTGTACCGAATTTCAGGACTCTCGGATGTACTAGAGAGGTTAGCTTTATACCTCTTACAGCTGATCTGACTTCCTCGTAATTACTTCCAGTGACTCTCAAGAGGCGGATCTAAGCCGATTAGGAGGAAAGTTATATTTTATCGCTCACTCAGCTGTTCTTACTTCCTCGCGAAAACCTTCCGGTAGTCACCAAGAGGCTGTGTATCAAATTTCAGCACTCAATTCTATTCAAGAGAGAAGTTTCCTTTTATCACTCACTCAGCTGAGATCTAATTTCTGCGGAATCACTTCCTGCGGTCCCCATGAAGCTGTTCACCAAATTTCACGGCCCTTGAATATACAGGAAACAAGTTAGCTTTATCGCTTTCACAGCGGATCTCACTTCCTCGCAATCACTTCCACATGTCCTAAGAGACTGTGACGTACCAGTTTCAGGTCTCTGGTAGTTGTCGAACTTTGATCTTATCAGAAATAACCATTTGTGACGAATTTAGGTAACCTAATTTGTTTTTCTTTCCATACTGTACACCTCGCATATCGTATTTTTTCGACTAAAATAATAAACGTTAATTTTTCAGACCAATGGTTAATCCTCATTATTTAAATAAACAATCATCCGCCGATTTGGGGATTCACAGCTCCATCTTCCATACCCAAATGTCTTCTTTTCTTTTTCAGTGCTGCTTGATGTCGGAAAAATGATTTTCCTGATGTAATAGTTGTGACACTTGTGTTTTGAAGATTTGTAATTTTTACTATACAATAATTAAGAGAAATACTTTTATTCATCAATATTCAAAATACAGAAACAATTTCATCAATCTAATTTTTTAAACATTTTTTATTGTAACGGAGGTGGCGTGTTTCCTAGAACATCTTCTGTCTCCTCATAGCTTTTGAATTCACAAAAGTTACTTCGTTCATAACTTTTTCATCCCCCTTATTCTTCGGAAAATGCCTTCAAAGACGATTTTTAACGAAAAATAGGAGTTGGAGATACGAAAATCGTAGATGACAAAATGTATAAACTTGGAATTTGTTTTTGGTTAGTCCAAATCTGTGGTCAATTCAATCATTCATAAACACGCGCATAAAGTAAGTTTTAATACGATTTTTTATGATGACTTTACACAAACTTTAATTTCCTAAATGGTATTCAGGTAATTGGTGAATTCTCACTATCCGATTTCATTCAACATTTGATTGTCTCAAATGGGTTTCAACTTGAATTCAGCTATGTTGAATAAATAAGGACTCTTAATCAACCGTACCGATCAGTTTAATACGAATCGAAAAGAGTTTCATCGACTAGTTTTTGTGTAGCCGAATCTCGGAACTGCGTGCCTCTTCTCACGAAATATCGGGTTGCTGTCAGCTAGATTAACGCGGCAATCCACTTTCCAACCACCTATCATCAATATTCATCAAGTAACTAATACAGATGAATCGCCTTTCACGATTTAGTTTATTTTTACGGGGCGGGCTTGCAACGAATTAGTTTATATGGTCCACATCGCTATCCGGAGTTTATTCAGCCCGTCCAATCTGATGATTGAATAAATTAAAGGGGGAGCGAATGGATATGGAATTTTTTTTTGAATTACGGTTTGGTATTCAATTTCCTGAAAAGTTCATCCTAGAAAATTATACTTACATTTGAGAGCATACACTCTAATTATATGTCAGTAACTGTACGTATCCCGTCCCTAATATTTTAGACGTTTGGACAACGCGATTTCAAATAAATAATTAACAGACTAATAATTCAATTTTCACTTGAGCCCTTTGTGGTCTTGAAAAGTAAATATTCAGTTGTATGGAATCGCGCGATGAGTAGCCATGACCGATTTGTTTAGTTTAATGCAGGACGTATCAGCAAACGATCAATGACCGATCACTCGAATTTTCGAGTACTAAAAAACTGGTTTAATTACGCTCAAACAGCAAAATATCAAGTTTTTGGAGATATTCAATCGCCATAAGTACTACGTGATTTTATTGAATTTTCGTAGTAAATGAAGCTATTGCAATGGCTTCAGAAATTTTATTATCAAAGTTTTCTCGACAATTTTCTTCATTGAAATTCGTTTTAAGACATTCTGAAATGAATTATATCTGCTTGCGTGTGTGTATCCTTCCAGACGATTACTCTCCTTAGGATTGCGATAAAAAATCCGTATTTGCGCCAAAAAATCAATCTTTCTAAACGAAAGAATGAGTTCGTTGCCCAGAATTAAAATAGACTTGAAAAAAATCACTAAAAATGTGTAAAAATCGTTTAATTATATTTTTTTTTAGCAGAATGTGAGTCAAGAGTCGATGAACAAGAAGATTTAAAAACGCTGCAAATTAATTCACAAAGGTTTATTATTTTTTCAATTGAGTTTGATCGTAGTTTTAGTTGGCTTGCGTACGTTATAAGGCCCGACCAGACTCCTCGGCGTGTCCTATTTCGAGTTGCCACAACCTATACTTCTATAATTATACACGCATGTTTATATTTCTCGATTTGAGCTCCTATCTATTCAAATAGTTATTGCCTTAATAATATCATTATCTAAGTACGTACGAAAAGTCGAGAGGATGTGTTATTAAATATGCGTAGGAAAAGCATTGGTATTAACACAAAAATATGACCTAGAAAAAAACATATATTCATACCTTGAAGGAACGCCGTACCCACCTCATGGTGCCGCGGTGTATTATATGGGTATAACACTTAGAAGTAATAAATATCCATTCTCCTACACCCCTCTGCTACGCCCCTGGTCACTCCAGCCACTACAAGGTGCCGCGGCGCCTCCTCTCACTCCACCCAGTGGGTTTTCGCTATTTTTCCACAGTTTTTTGAAAATTTTTGTACAAATTGCACAACTTTGCGATCAGAAAAAAATGGTACTATTGGACTTTTTCTTCGTCGAATGAGACCAACACCAGCTGTGGAGGTGTGGTGTAATTATTGATTTTTTGCGATTTTTCAACTACAGGAAAATGTGTTTTTTTGGGAATATACCGAGAAAAATAAGTTGGGAAAAAAAAAGAAACAAGTTTGTCGGTAGTTGAAAAATCGCGAAAATTTATCCAGAGCTGGTGGTGGTCTCATTCGACGCAGAAATAGTCCAAGTAATTGTACAATTTTTTTCAAATCGTGAAGTGGTGTAATTTGAACAAACATTTTCAAAACACTGTAGAAAAATAGTCAAAAATCGGTGAAAACCCACGTTTTTGTGTGTGGCAGTTTTAGGCAAAAAACACGTTAAAAAGGCATATGAAACCCATCATATTAGGTATATACATGTTCAGCGTTAAATTTCCAACAAGAATATCACCTTTTAATTGAACATCAATTATCCTGGATTTTAAGTGATTGTTTCAAAAATGCAGGCAGGTGCCGTACGTACCTCAAAAATTACACATCTACGTGGAAAACGGGGCTTCGGATTCAGATTCTGCACCGACAAAAGCCAGGACCAGTTCCAGTTTCCTGAGGGCCCGACTTTTTTTTTTTTTTTTTTTTCTGTGTAATTCACGAAAATTTGCCCACACGATCATGATGCATGCCTGGAATTTTTTAAAAATCATTTAATAATGATTAACAGGCCGTTTCCATTTTTTCCGACCGTCACGTCACGGTGAAAATTTTAATTTTTCTATTGATTTTCACGTACAACACAATACTTTACTAGGGAAACGTACCTAACTCCCTTAGTTTTCATCGCGCGAAAATCGTCGCCATTTTTTAAATACTCTCATTTTATCACTACATATCATGATCCCTGAGCCTCTGCAGTGTCAAGGAAAGCTGATTTATTGCGCTAAGTATCCATAATGAACTAATATTGTGTAAAATTAATCATTATTAATTAAATGATCTGACTGTAGAACTGTAGGACTATCGTTTTTTTTTTTCTTTTTTTTTCTCGCTGATGTTGAATATCACGTTGATGTTCATTTATAATTGACATTCGCGATACCGATTGGTGAAAACAGTAACTAACCAGAATAGCAATAGCACATTTTACCCATTCATTTACTCACAACATTTTCGTCTCTGTGTTCATACTTGGCAATCAATCACCTCCAAACAAATGTTTTCATTTTGCCCGTTTTCGTATTAATTGTGTCCGTTTCAATGTCAATAAATAGGTACATTTATCGAGATAAATGTGGGAATATAACGTTTTGATTGGTGTGAGAGCACTTTTTCTATGTTGCAGCTTCAACTCGGTCATGAAGATCTACTACTACTTAATAAACCATCTGACAGCATAACAAAGCATTGTAACTGTAACGGTCTCCGTTTCGAACTAAGCTAGAAACTTCCTTTCTGGAACGAACTCAGTAGGTATACAGCTAAAGTTTGTTTGGAAGGTTGAATTACTGAACTCGCAGGTACAAGAAAGTTAAAGTTATATCCCGCTGCAGTTGAGTCCATCTGACAGCATTTCAAAAATGTTTCGCCTCGAGAGGTATTCAACGCAAACGACGGATGAAAAAAGTTGGGGTAGCCCCTCTACGCTACTAATAACTTAGTAAAGTACATAGATACGTTTTTTGGTGCTGAGTTATGTACAAACTATAATCTGAAACCTTGAAATTCATTTACTTCGCGCATTTGTGCCCCTCTTATTTACTACTAGTGCACTGCTCGTTTCTACAAGTAACCTTTGACTGCTGTTGTTGTCCAGACAGTAGAGAGGTGGGGGCACTGGGTACATTTATTTTAATTCGATTTTGAAAGTACCGGCAGGCCCAATACAACAAGGAAAAAAACAAGCAGTTTTACAAAATATTAGGGAACAAGTATAAAAAAGATGAATATGAAGTTGGTACACGAAATGATAGAAAGAAAAAAATAAAATAAACGTTCAGGCATAAATAAATCATAAATTATCAGCACTTAGCACTTTGCGTATTACTGAGGATGGTGAAGCTTGGAAAATCAGGTCACTTGCAAATCACATGCTTCGTAAGACCACGTTTTTCAACACATAAATATACTTTTCTCCCCCAGTTAACAAAGTAAAATAAAAATGTATTATACATAGTAAAATACAAATTTATACTTCTGGAAAGCTGGGATTTTGGGCAAGCTTTGCTGCAACGCGTACGGTTTTTTACAATTTAAAAAAAATACTTAACGCACCCTAAAAAAACAGTAATGTTTAAAAAGTGAGGAATTCTCATGTTGAGTACATTTTTCTCTTACGTGACCTATTGTAAAAAGAATGGAAATACTATAGGAAGATGGGAAATTAAACGCTCTTTCCACCAATATGTCTAATTTCAAGATTACATTGTAAGTTAGGGGAGATATGGCCATTGTAGGGATCTAAGATCGAAAACACGAAAAAAAACTTGAAAGTGGAAAAACCCCGAAAATTGAGGGTGTAAAAAAAGTGCCAGGAGGAACTTTTCTTTGGAAATTAGTGGTAGAATCGATCCCTAGGGGGTGAGCAATCTTAAGTTTGAACACCCTGTAAATGAAAAAGCGTTAAACTCTTGGATTTATTTTAGAATGTCTCAAAATGGATTTCAATGGAGAAATTGCAATAGCTTCATTTTCTACAAAAAACCGCTAAACTGCTATATCCCGATGCACCTGAGTGGATCCATTTCTCAGCATTTTCAGGTGGTTTCGTCTCGAGAGGTTCGATGAATGAGGTTGGGCGAGCCCTCGTCGGAACAACGTAACGTGCGTCCGACATAATGGAAGGAAAAGGAAATGTTCTTGGTAGCGCCCATAGCGCCGCCTCGACCCAACTAGGTCAAGGGATCCGATCCCTTGTAGCGGGGGCGGCCCTCGGATTCCGACTCTTAATAGAAGGCTTTCAGACCCTAGAAAGCGGCCACTCGTCTCTTATCCCATCAATGCCCCCTCTTCCCAGAGCTTTTATTCCGTCGGTAAAGCTTCTTTTTCCCGCGAAAAAGATTGTCCTTCGTTATGTTATGACGTAAGCGGACCTCTAAACCACAGAAATAAACGCAGGTTATTCTTAATAGTCTAGATAGTAGTAAGTAAGTATTATTTATTGACAAACGGACAAAGAAATCGGTACCAGCCAACAAAAATCAGAGTAACGAAAATACTCAGTCATGCAGCATGGCTTATAGAGCGAATTTATAAATAAAAGTTGTGAAAACCAGGTGTGCTAAAGACCACACGGGAGAAGTGTAAACTTCTATGACGATTTGGACATTACTTTCCACTCTGTTGGGATGTTGGGAAAGTAAAAGTGGACAGGCTCCGCCCGTGGACCCTCGGTAACTTTCCGCCTTTAGCCTTCGGCTAAAATAAAACATGGAACATGCTTTCTTCCCGCTAATTCGTAAATGTAAATATATTTAAAACTGCGACATAAATGTTTTAAAAATCGAAATTAGAACAGAGTACCTAAGTAGGTAATTTTCCGTTATGGTCTACAATTACTAAAAGCAAGATTAACTTCTCAACCAAGGGACAACAAAACAAGCGGCAATGTTTTTCTATATCCATTAATAACATAAATAAATATAAAACCTACGACATGAATAGAAGAGCAAGTACGAAAGAAAAGCGTGATAAATCGAGAGTTGTCAAATCAGTTATGGGAATTTTTCACTTAAAAATCCATCTTTCTCACTTATTCATGAAAATTAGAGATCTGGGAGTGGTCGCAATCGATTCAGCGCTAAAAAAAAAAAATACTTTAACTCTGACCCCGCATGCCCTATTGTCAAAATTTAGTAAACGATGGACATTTTTCACGTAAAAATCTATTTTTCCCACTTATTTATGAAAATTAGAGATCTGGGAGTGGTCGCATTCGACTCAGCGCTAAAAAATACTTTGGCTGTGACACCCCACAGGGTCACCCTATTGTCAAAATTCAGTAAATGATGGACATGTCTCACCTAAAAATCGATTTTTCTCACTTAGTTATAAAATAGCCGCTCCCGCTCACTTCGCTCGTCTCCACGTCCAGCGGGTGGGGGGGGGGGGGGGGGGGAATCCCCTCCTCCCCTATTTGAGGTGTATTACAGTTGAAACATGTAGGGGGTCGGAAACGGTAGATCACTAAGGGTAGGATGATTAGTTTAGTTGATTGTAGGAATCATCCAATTTAGTCTTGATTATACTTATGTTTGGGAATTGTTGACGAGTTTATGTTTCAAATGTCGATTACAAAGGTTCGTTATTGGAAATAATAAACAAAAACGCTGCAAATTATTACACAAAGGTTTATTATTTATGTATTAGACAGCCCTTCTACGTAGATCTCTGGTCCATAATTATTAAACGCCGCTTATAGTATATTTAGTATCGGAACTCGGAGCATAGGACCTCACAAATGGGTTCAATCCATTACAGCAGCGGAATCTCACAATTTTACGCTTTTTAATATAGTTGATAAACAAAACAATTTATTACCAAGTCATCTTTCCAACACATAAAAGTGTTACCTATACTGTATATTGATATCATTTAATTGGTTAAATTTCAAAAAATGTGCTGACAAAATCACTGAAAATGGCTAAGAATTGTTAAATTGATATTTTTTAGCATAAGATTGGTCAAATAAAGTTTATCAACTATGAGATAGAACATTCAAAAATTTATGTACGAAATTATGCTAAAAACTTGAACTTCATTAGATTTTGTTTTAAAAAATCTATAAAATTCCAAAAAATAGCCTAAAATCCAAAATCTCTTCTTGAATAGAAGAGTATCATTTAGAAAACTTTTTTTTTCCATAAAATTAATAGCTAACATTTTCTTTTCACTCATAAATTTCCAATTTCTATACAACTTGAAATATACCAAAAAAAAAGACACTTTTTCACCTTTTTTTGAATCATAGCACCCATGAGTGTGGAGCGATCGAGATGGCGAGAAGTTAGGACCAACTAGACCCCAAGTGGAGTCTATGTGCGAAAGAACAGATTTTTAAAGTCAATTCTAAGGCCTTTTATAGCCCGGACGGCGGACGGACATTTCAAATTTGGATCCTACGCACCTTGAAACGTAAAGTGACAAAGTTTGAGGGGGGGGGGGGGGGGGTATAAAATTTTTTTGCTATACGATCACATAGGCTTATTATTGGAAATAATAAACCAAAATTACGACCTTGTACCTTTATCAGGGTTTTAAGAAGGTGTGCCATGCAATGTGAGAAATTGCCTTAACCGATACTTCGCCACTCTACCGTATCCAAAACCACATCACCTTCATCAAGAAAAGCAATATCCCTGCATAAGTGAAGGTCGGCGGTAGAAACTTGGAATTGGCGCACAAGCGGGCAGCTGTGTAGGTGTAGGTGGGCTCCCAGCGGCGCAAGATGGCTCTGCTCTCTTCCAACTCCACCTCCGCGGTTAAAGGTCACAAGGTCACACCCTCCAACCAATCTAGAACGTTATTATTCCCGTCAAAAATCGAGGACCATAAATTGAGCCGCCAACTCGCTCTACTCTCATTACCTCAACTTCCAAAGTTGGTTTGATTTTCAATTAAAATGCAAGGCTTAATGTTGAACTTGTTGAACATGAAACTGTTGATATTAGCGAACCATTACTCAAACAAAGCTCCAGTCGTGCAGCATGGTCACACATTTGAACAAAATTTTGTAATTATTCATATTTTATTAAGGGTGAATTTGTCAATATTGAATTTGAAACACTTGGTACACAAAAAAGTGTTTACTGTCGAATAGTTAGGCATGAGACGTGCGCAAACAGTTATAATGAGAGTTGTGTATTTCACAGTCGTGTTGACGATTTTAAAAACATTTAAGTTCCAGTGGAATGGAAATACAACTTTTCACTCTTATTGGAGTAGTCTTATTCGATTTATTTAACCTATAAATATCTTAGTCATACGAAACTTTACCCTTTTATGAAAGTTGTGTATTTTATCTAAGTTGAATTTTTCGATAGTGTAGCACTTGGTGCTCGAAAAAAAATGTTTGCTGTCAATAGTTAGGCATCAGACGTGCACAAGTAGTTATAGACAGCTTTGCTATTCACAATCGTGTTGACGGCTCAGCCGTCTTTTCAATTATTCATGGAAATTCTTGTAGAATAGGAGCGGTTGGTTGTAAAAATTGTCGGTCTTATTCGATTTATATTACCGAGTTATTTCTCAATCATACGAAAAGATAATCCCTTTATTTGGAAAGTTTTTTTGATGATACTTTTTTTAAGTGATACCCCTTGAACTTTTACAATGGGTGATTTTTTAAGACAACTTTCGTAAACTGTTTTCTAAGGGGAAGGGTTAATTTTTTCCCCTTTGGTCGATTGTATCAGTGGGTCAACTAGGGTGCGATGTAGGTCGAACTAAGTGGGCTTTCTGAATACTCATTCAGTTTTCCCTTTATAAATAAGGCCAATCTCAAAGGAGCTGGTCGCAGGCCGCAATGGAATAGCACTTTCTTCCTTTATTTTTCAGAAAGATTTCTATAAAAAGGGGAATGAATGCTCATTTTATTTTTGGGTACGGCGATGAATGGATCGCTGTTCCAACATATTTTTATGTTTTTTCTTTTTCTCGCATGCTTAATTGTGGAAGGGAAAATCGCGTCGCTAATGAGGCCCTTCGTAACACAGCGCAGGGCTTTTCAGGCCTGGAAATAGTATTTCCCAACACTGATACACAGCCCCTCTCACTTGCTCTCGAAGGGAGGTTTTCATTAGTCCTTTGAAGGGAGGCGAGACGCGGTAGTCTCTGAAAAGAAAAGAGGTTCTTTCTGCCGATGAAAGGAAAGGCAGGTGGGTGTTGGCTGGAAGCTTGAATTGGCGTCTTCATCATTAGGTTGTTCCCATCTAACGGGCCCGTTCATCCTTCCCGTCTCGTTGGCGAGTATTGTGTGACATCTTTCGTCGAAGTTGATACCTCACGGGACTTGGGGCCGGTTCCACCAACAATCCATAACCATGGTTAAAGTAGGTCATTGTTTTACCAAACCAGAGATTTGAACTTTGATTTAAAACAAACAGGTTTCACCAATGTAATCAATGATTACACTGCAGGGCAAAACGACCAAATATGAGAAACATTCCTAATATCGAATGCCACGCTATAACCTCTATGTGATGTTCCACCCAAGAAAATTGGCTATTAACTACTTTTTTGACATGGCCTTGAGTGAAGAAAAAGTGAAATACCTGCCTCCTTCTTCCCTACGGTGTTCTGTAAGCAATATTGCCGCCATTAAGAAAATTAAAGTTTTTTTTGCCCTTTTCCAGGACGATTTTTTGGCAGTCAGGCAAGGTTTATTTTTACAGTTCAAGTTGAGCAAAATGTTCTTCGTGACTTCGTTTCCGTTCCTTTTCCAACATTTTCTTTATCATAATTTTTTAGAATTTCATAACGAATAGCAAGAACAAGTCCGAACTGCCAATGTTGAGGTACTACAAGGAGCCTAATATGAGATCTCATATTAGGAATTCATGTTAATTATTTTTCAATTTAGATGGAAATGTTGTTCTAGTCACAAGTCACAGTACAATATATTATTTTGTTAACCATTTCTACCATTGTACCGGTATAAATAATATTGATGAACATTTAGTTGGTTCATAGAATTAAAAAGAATAAAGAAGTCATAGTGGCTGCTGTTAAAGCTGTTGGAGAGGTGAGGATGAGCTACTTGAAGGCGTCCAAGAACTATGATTCACTCTGCGGAGCTATCTTGGATTCCAGGGTGTACAACTTCTACCTTGACAAGCACTCCAGTTCTTCCTTATGACTTTAGCCCTGTGTCCTCAAGGCCAATTTCGTCACCGTCACATCCCGACCTGGGACAGCAGAGATCCTAACTTCCTCCCCGCGAAAGCTCGTGCTCGGAAAAAAGGAACATATATTAAGTGCCAGAAACTTGAAAGATAACTGGAACAGGATAAAAAGAAGCAACATTCAAGGCTAGCCCTAAATCTCGAAAAACTCAGGGTAAAGAGAAAACGGTTGGAGCTAGGATGAAGAAGAGGAAGAGACCAGTGATGAAGAAGAGACTCGCAACGATGAAGAGGTTCCGCTAATTGATTTAGTGATTGATACCAACATTTTTATGAAATTGACATAGACCGCATGTTCACATGTTTTGTATTAGTATCAGTAAATTGATACAAAAATAATGAAAAATATAGTTTAGGGTGTCACTCGCGTAATATTAGAAAACAGCGTTTTAAATTTGTTGAAAATTTGAAAATTGTCTAATTTGCAAACCAAATCAGATTATCACTCTAGGATACTTATATTATATACATATAGGGGCCACGGCCATCCGTGAACTTGAGTTTTCCATTTTTCATTTTCTTGTACCATTAAACAGACAATATGATAATGACCCGCCTACGTGTCAAGTTTCATCAAAATCGGTCGGAGGAAAGTGGATGAGATTGCCATTTCATATTTTCCCTTGCCGGTACGACCCGCAAATAACGGAATCCATTGACCATGCTTTCCCTTAAGTATTACCATTTTGCTCCTGTACAGTATTGTAATAATAGGGCGTTATCCGGCTCGCAAGGAGTGTAAAACACTGATGGCTAGTAACACTAGTGGCTAGTAACATTGATGTGATGAATACTTAATGAATATTATTCAAAGCCCCCGTGTGCAGTATGTTTCTAATGGTTTCCATTGTATCTCTGGGAAACCCTAATGTATATCAACGCCTGAATCGGCTGCTTATTTGCCTACTGGGTCCCCTCGATGTGGACCTTTGACATGTGTGCCAAGTTTCAAGGACAGTTCAAACTTTGCGCTCGTGCTGTAGGTAACATATTCACCTGAACCAACTCTGATGGAAGCTCTCAACGTGGGCGGCGCCGAGTATGAAAGGGCATAGGTCGCCTAGGTCACTCATGAATTATTGAATTAGGTCTCCAGTTCGAGATTCCTCAGATTCCCTCCCACGGAAGTATGTTCATCCGTTTTATTCAAACCCTCGTTTGTCGAAGGGAAAAGAAACAGGCGATGTTCTTGACGTGCCTGCCACACCGTTCTTGAAAATAGAACGCTAAACCCTCAACTCTGGCCGGTGTTGCGGGTTTAGCATAATCAATCCAGTTCTATCCACTCAACTGTGTATCGTGCAGTTGACGTCATTGAAGTTTGGGCCAACATTATTGTTGTTGAACGGGTCATGAATTGAAACATTTTAATTTCCAGCTTTCAACATTATTGTTTGTTCTATGTAGTATAAAAACAAAAACATTCTATGTTCGAACAAAACAGAAAAAACGCTGCTAATTATCACTCAATGGTTATTATTTCTGTATTAGATAGCCCTTCTACGCAGATCATTGGTCTATAATTATTAAACCCCGTATGTAATTTAGGATCAGAACATGGCGCATATGACATGAAACAAAGTACGCATATAGTAAGTGCACAAATAAAGGGAGAGTAATATGGACGAAACCTACGTGAAAATATGAACCTTTAAGTTGCGTTTTATTTGAAAGGCTATAGGTACATATAAATGTATATGAAATATGAAGATGCGAACGTCGGAGAAGTAGTGAGTACAACGTAAAGCATGGATACGGCATCTGAAATACATCTAAAATCTAAATAATATCCTCTCACATGATGTGGCTTGGAATTTATCTTATGGATTGTAGATGTTTTAGATAATCATAATAAATATACATTAAATTCCCATTAACAAATGCTACGGTGCTGAAATTTGAAATTTACTCATCGCCTTTGAAACAACTTAAATACAATTTCACAAGATTTGGAGGGCTGCTCATCAGCTGTGGTCCTCTGAAAATTATTTCTGTGATCGACCAAATGAAATGCATTAGGTAACTGTAATAAAGGATTTCATGGGCTAGAAACATAATGGTTTCAAATCAATATGCAGTAACTGCACCTTTTATAGGGTGGATGACGTCATCATAACCGTAAAATTTTGGGTCGCTTTAATGGGATAAAACCCATTTGCGAGGTTCGAAGCTCCGAGTTTCAGTAATACACATAATACTGTACACCACTGATCTGCATACAAGGGGTTCCTAATAAAGGAACAGTAAACCTTTGTGTAATAATTTGTAGCGTTTTCGAGTTGTTTATATCAAGTAAATAGAAGGTATAGTATTGCGACAGCAAACAAATTGCCAGGACTTTCGAGAATGTGAATGACAGTTCGAGAATAAATACATTACTAAATCTTGACCTGAAGTTTACAAGTTTTACGTAACAATTCACACTGGATCATAATTAGTATATAAGCGATCCGTACCTACTTCAATTAAAATGATCCTGGCAAATACAGAATTCGCCAATGGGCTACTCACGATGATCTCCGAGAGCCATATTCAACCACGAGGTTCTAACCGTCATATTCGGACAATGAGGTACTATATTCAGGATCGCAATATGGTATAATATCCATTTCACATTCCTATTGATGCTTCAAATACTGCTCTCTGAGAAATTTGGAGAGAGAAATCAGCCAGTCCTGTGATCATTTCCATTGTGTTTAATGTACTGATTGAAAGCGGATGGGGACTAGATCCCCTGTGAACCTTAAACCTTAAAGACCAGGTCTGGTTCGTGTAAGGCTGTGAATGAAGAACGATCCTTCTCGTTTATATAGACCCCAGCGACACGAGGAGTGAGAGAAACTTCATAAATATTGACTGAGGCCTCGAGGAGCTGGCGATCCTCTCATTAAATATTTAGACGCCGCTCAGACCGACTTTTTCCCGCCGTGAGAGAGTTGAGAACGCGCTGTTGGCGGTGTTCGCGAAGCTATCAAAATTTTCTTTCTAATATTATTTCATCTATCAGGATAAAAATAATCTTTTAAAATGGTGTTTTTAGCGAATTTTCTTAGAAAATTAAGCTATTGCTATGGCTCCAAAAATTTTAAAATCAAAATTTTTGAAAACTTTCCTCATTGAAATCCGTTTTGAGACATTCTGAAACGAATCCTAGGGTTTAACGCTTTTCCGTGTGCGCGCGCACAAAAATGATAGTTAACAATTTCCTTGCACTCAAAAAGCTCAAATTCAAAACAATTTAACATTATACAGTACGATCATTTACGCAAATTTGCTCATACGATCGTGCTGCATGACTGGAAGTTTTCATAGTTTCGCACACTGGTGACGTCAGTGCTCCCCAACTAGGCGGGACCCCCCCCCCCCCCCCCCCCCCGCGCCCGAACCAGAAAGAAAACTGCTCAACGTAGGAGAGTGCGAATGGTACCAAATTTCTTAGAATGGAATGTATTTTCATTTCGAAATGTAAGATGAATACGTGAGTAACGCTCATTCTTCATAAAAAAAATTACGATTGTAGGTACATTGAAGGGCACACATGGGTTTGTCTTTGAATTGTTCTAGTTTTATTGTTTTCATTAGTGAACTATGCAATTTAATAAGTAAAAAATAACCGTAAAAATTTGTCAGTCAATTATAGATAACGCAAGGTTCATAAATTGATTGCTTTTTTTTAAATCCTCCACAGTACGCTCTCAGGTTATTTCAAAGTGTTTATGAAAGTTAGATCAGAAACCATTTATCGGTCAAGATGGTCATTAAGTCTTGGCTCCATTCTCAAATTCACCCACAGGGGTAACAAATTAAAGGTTGACAATGTCAAAAATCAGTGGTAGGTATCTCAACAACTTTTTTTTTTGTACAGGGTATCCCTAGTTACCCCCTTTCTGTTGGTAAATCTTTTGGAGAACATTTTCAAATCGTAACTGCTGCCTTAATAATATCATTATCTAAGTACGTACTAAGTTGAGAGGATATTAGGACAGTCACCCATCCCCACCCGATCCTTGCTGGAGGTTTGGCGGTACCTTGGAGTTGACTTCATGGGTGTGGCCACCATTGCCGCAAGCCGTGTGGACCTTGGTGGGGCACTAGCTCGTATCACCAAGGCTCCATTGAAGCCACAGCAGAAGCTGCGCCTCCTTCGCACGTACTTACTGCCAAAGCTGACCTATGGGCTAGTCTTTGGTAGGCTTACTGCGGGGAGGCTGCTAGAGTTAGATCGTGAAGTTCGCTCTGCTGTGCGCTCTTGGCTAGGCTTTCCACCTGGTGTCCCAAGTGCCTATATCCATGCACCGGTCAAGGCCGGTGGGCTCGGTATTGTCTCTCTCTCAGCTAGTATACCATCTTTACGCCGCCAGCGCCTGCTCGCCCTTAGGAGCTCGAGCTGGGAGGTCGCTCGCACTGCTGCTGACCTTGACTTTGTCAAGCAGCAGTTGTTGTGGTGCGAGTTTTGGGGTAAAATCTAAATATAACCTTTTTGCGCATGTACCTACTCACAAGAAAAGTAAATATGATAGAAATGATCTGCGACAGGCGATATCTGAGCTAAAAGGAGTGGCACCTAATAAATTTGTGACTTCAGAGTCTACATACAATTTTATGGGAAAAAACTCAACACTAAAAATTCAAATAATGCGTCATTGTAAAAAAAAAAAAAAAAAAAAAAAAAAAAAAAAAAAAAAAAAAAAAAAAAATAAAATTACAAAAAAAAAAAAAAATATAAATCTGAGTCTGCTATAAAAATCGGGGTTCCTGTTTAAAATAAAAAAAGTGCATGTGCACAAAAATGTCACATTTGGATTCTACGCCAAAACTTTTGGAGTGTTACGATTAGTTTAGTTAGACAATTTTTTTTCTTTTCAGAAACGCATTTTCACGCAGTTATGTTACAAAGATGTTGTAAATTATTGTTATCCATCTGGGCCGTGTCCCGACTATACCTGGTCCTGTTTCTACGTTGTAATGAACCGTATGAGACCGCTATGAACACTTTATAATGAACTGTTTGCGACCCCCGAATGCTTTAGGATTGGTTAATTTGTCCTGAATTCGCCAACTAACACCAAACATCTCAATCCAACGGTCAAAATACGAGTACGAGTACTTACAAGAGTAGTAGTAGCTTTTAATTTGTTACTTATTGCTTGCTAATTAATCATCGCTATGTTTACGAACCATGTTTAGCGTCAATCTCGTATTTTAAGCTCAATGTAATGTCATTAAGTTTATCTTTAATGCAATTATATAAAATAATTTGTAACCATCTATGCACTTTACGCATGGACGGCTGAATGTTTATTCAGTTTATTCATGGATGAATTTATAAAAACAAAAACTCAATATAAATATTAACATTTGCTTTATTTTGTGTTGTTTCAGGTAATACTATTTTTGATCTACTACTCTGAACGGTACGGTAAGATTTAGGTATATGTTTTATTCTATGCACATTCCTGGTCCTTATCTTTCGACTATCTCTGAGAGTTGGCTTCGTAGCGCATTATTAGTCTATTATTAGTTGATATTTATGAAAAAGTTCCAGTCATGCAGCATGATCGTATCAGCGAATTTTTGTAAATTAGTACAGTATTATATTTTGAAATGTGAGCACATTCAGGGCAAAAAATTGTTAACCACCGACTATATGGGAAATCAACCCGTACTGAATAATGATCTACAATTCTAAACAGATATTTTATTTTTAACAATTTTTCTGATTTTTAATAGATTTTTCAGTAAATATTAAGGAAATTAAAGTACACTTATCTGCATATTTTTTTTTTGTATACATTTAATATAGGTAGTGTTTTAATTCGTTAGGTATTGATTAATTTTTAATGACTAAAATTTTGCTTAAAAATATAAATTTAATGATTTTAAGCCGTTTAAATATATATACACATATGAAAAAGCGATAAACTCTGGGATTCGTTTCAGAATTTCTCGAAATGGATTTCGATGAAAATTGTTTCGAAAATTCAAATTAAAAAAAAAAATTTTTTTTTGGTTCATTTCACAGAAATTTGCTAAAATGTCGCAGCTGAGTGTGGTTTTACCTGTGGTAATTGACGGTAGATAATAACCGAACCAAAATTCATGTCTTTTTGTCATTATTCATTTATTCGGACAGTTTACGCTGTGAATCGCAATATGCAAATGTATAATTGTATTTCGTACCTATGTAGTTTTTTCAACATCAGTTTTGATGAAACATAAATGAGGACAAATATTATAATCTGTTTACCTCATCCTCAACGGCCACGACGAATTTACGGTATTATTGCTCTTTGTTCTTTCCTCATTACGGTAGTATGTTTCCCTAGAAACCCGTTAGTGGAAAAGTGTTCTCTCCCTATCACGTCCTACTGGCAAACTGACCCTAACATGCTTTTACCGTAAAGGCTTAACTTGGTTAATGTACATTCATTATTTTCCCTCCCTATTAAATTGATTACTTGAAAGAAAAAGGGAACACATCTCGAAGCCTTCTTCTCTCCTCAGTTAAACCATTTTCCTTTTAAAACGTGAGGGCCTCAACAAAATTAGATTAATTTAATGGAATTCGAAATCAATTCCGTTATTAGAGAGTTCTTAAACGATAAATCAATTGGGCTACTTATTTTCAAGTAACGCTGAACCACCAAGGGGATTTTCCCGCCTATCCCGTATGTTCAGTTTCCAGCATTTCCAAGTTTCCTAGTTCTTTTCTTATTCACAAAAAGGTTTTGCAATGGCAGATTTTGAAAATGTATGAACAAGAAAATGAATACGTCTGAACACGTACATTTCAAATTCAAATACTTTGCTGAACTCACTTAACAAAATGACAACAATTTTCGGATTAACATGAAACAAGTCACACGAATCGTTGCGGGTATAATATTATTATTACTGTATGATGGGCAGAACTATGAATTTTACTGAAAATTCCCGATTGAAAAGACACAAAGACCATTATTTATGTTGGGCTTTAGCAGATTTAGAATGGCCCACATAGGTTGTGTCGTGAAGAGTAACCCCAAAGTCAGACCAGCGGGACATCCTAGGGCGAAAATACGAGGCGAGGAATTCGCTTACGAACGAGAAACTGTCGGAGTCAAAATTAAGGCTTCGGCCCCGAGTTGTGGGCTCTGCGGGAATGTTCAGTAACAAGGTGGTGTACCACAAGGGTCCTAAGGCAGAGCAACTACTGTAGCTGCAACTAAGGTAACGAGTACGTAACGAAGTCAGTCTAACGTACGGACTTTGATTTCATTATTAGTTCAGTTAAATAGTAAAAAAGTTCCAGTCATGCAGCATGGTCGTATGAGCGAATTTAAGGTAGATTATCGTAACATTACATTATATTGCTGTTTTGAAATTTGTGCATTCCGAGTACAAAGAAATTGTTAACCACCAATTTTATGGCAAATAAACTCGTTCCAAATCATATTCTACGTATAAAAATGTTTCATGCAAATATTATCGATTTTTACAGCTAGCGAACGGCATTATTTCGATTTTTGACTGATTTTTCAACTTTGAAATTTTTGAAAACTTGATACATATTCTTATAGGAAATTGTACGCTGATTCCGAATATACCACATATTAGTATGCTTAAAAAATTATTTCGCACAACAAATCGCAAAACACAGTTTATTTTGAAATTTTTGACTACATTTTTGAAAATTTCAACCCGAAGATGTAATCCGATCATGCTGGCCAACGAACTTGAACTTTCGTTTTGTGTCCTTAACATTTTAAAATTTGTTTGAAGTTTCTAGCACAATTCTACGGACAGTTATCGTCTGGAATGACACATACATTAAAAAATGCGTTAAACTTCTGAATATGATTCAGAATACCCTGAAACGGATTTTTGCATAACATTTTTTCAAAAATTCACATTCTACAAATTTTGAGGCGAGAGCAATAGCTTAATTTTCTTCAAAAATTCGCTAAAACACGCAGTTTGCGTAAGCAGAACCAACTTTTCGAATAGAGATAGAAAGTGAAAAGTCGCATACGCGAAAAGTCTTACACGATAGTCAAGTTTCAATGAACAAATTTCGGTGATAATTTGTCGATTGGTGAACGGCAGTTAATAGTAAATTTGACTCAATCACTGGAAAATTTGTTTACAAAATGCTTTCCTATTTACGTGCCATTGGTTCGAGGACAACCGTTATGAAATCCCCAATCAAAGACATATCCATGTAACATGGTATCTGCTTGTAAAGCAGATAGTGGAACTCGTTTACTAGTTGTTTGACATAGGTACTCAACTCATTGTTTATAGTCCAATCAACTTAGTTTTGGAATGTAGCCAGTTTCGTAAGGAGGGGGAAATTGGTAGCTTGAGATGTGAACATTTATCACATAAATCAAGCGCTTTCCAACGAGTGGCGAACGATTTTTGTGCGATGAAAACTGCGGATGTTCCAGTCCCCTAGCAACGGCTGGGTTGTACGTGAAAAACAGTGAAATTGTGACACAAATTTTGCATCACGGACATTTTTGGTTGACCCCCCAGAGCAAAGACATAGTTGTTTAGTTAGGATCATTCCTTTAATGCTGCTTTCCGAAAATTTAATTTATTTTATTTTGGTGTCATTGAAACTAGCAAATATACATAGGGTAAAAATATAAATCAGATCAGAAATGAAAGGAGGCTTTCTTGTTTATTGGGATAGTAGTCGTAAACAGAGTTCGCGCATCTCCTGCTCAAACCATTCGTCATCTTGTATGTACGAGTATTTGTGAGTAAAAACATCGTTTTGACCAAGTGTTGGTGAGGCGTCATAAAATGGAGGCAGCTCCGGGACCTAATCTTTCCCCGTCGTCAGGGTGGTTTTTCCCTTCCGAAAATGCGAGACCCAACTCACGTTTCTCGGTCTTTCGTTATGTTTATTGCCTCACGGGTAATATTCTCGCCAGAGCATCACGAGGCGAATTCCGCCTACCGAAAATCTGTTTTATATGTAGGCCTTGTAGTGCTATGTTATGCGTGTACATACTGGTTGGCAAGGGATGCATTATTATTATTATTTGCGATTTCACATCCCATTCACCCCAACCAGCTTGGAGAAAGTTATGTGTCGACCATACATTTTTTTTTTAGATCTTCGCAAATTATACGATCTATCTATCTCTAGCTTAGCAATTGAAGAAATATTATGTAGGGTTTCCGGAAGGTTGATGACTTCTCCAAATTGCCTGGACATACAGCAAATTTTGGTAAACAATTAGTCCGTTGGTGATAGGACGACGTTTCGTCCATTACCTTGCTGGACATCCTGAGTATATGAATGAAATTAAAAACTGGCACAGTGGATTAGAGTTATCCGATGGTTTTACCCAAGAAAACACGTGAGTGCACAGCAGGGAAGGTTGAGTGAAGTCTCACATTATTTGTTATAGACATGTTTATCTGCACTACATTAAAATATCATCCTCTGCCTACTTTCAGAAATCACAGAAATAGTTATGCGCCATGAAGAGCCGTCATGGTGGTTGGGTCCGGGCAGGTCGGTGCATCGTGGCAGTTAACAGTCAAGCCTAAGGGCCCGTAGAATAATTAACATCAAGTCTCGAAAAGATGCACTATTACAATTGAAATACTCAACCAAAAATGTTGTCCTGTTTGTTAGTTTATTTCCTCCTTCAAGTATCAGATACATTAATTGGTTTTTCCAGCTATTTCATTTACAGTGAATAATCACGATGGTTCCTTCTCGCTGCGAATAAATTTATCGACCAACTAACAACATAAATACTGGGGGCTTCGTGCGCGATTACTCTTTCCGTATTACCGTCGGTTTTGCAACTCGTTGGCGTGACTTTCAGCCGTTGAAGTTCTTCTATAAAGGCGGCAAACTTGTTGCTTACGACGACCCTCGACACTCAATCCATTCTGATTCTGTCATTCAACTTCAACTTTTTGGTTGGGTATAGACTAGGAAACCTCAAGAAAAGATCTCTTCACAAGGATTTATTTACTCAAGTACCTATATTCTTCATGAGGTATATGTGTTTGGTTTGTGTTTATCTATAGCATTTTCAAATTGAATTTGTACTGTTACGTCCATCCTTTTACATAATGAATTCGTCCTTCATAAAGGGGGACCAAATCTTGAAAGTATCTTAGTATCTCTCCTACCATCTACGCACATCAGACACAAATTACTGTAGGCACCAACTTTGTAATGCATATGCCTTCCCTCATGACTAGAGCAGCGTCAGGGATGCCTCTCTGCATCGAGGAAAAAAAGAAAACAACGCTGCAAATTATTACACAGAGGTTTATTATTTCTGTATTGTATAGCTCTCCTACGCAGAACACCTGTCTATATTATCAAATTAATCATTACGAATCGTCTAGTGGTGTAGACTCCTAAACAGAAATTAATAAAATTAAATATCACAACTAATCTTTCCTTAAACGAACTGATGATGCAGCAAGACTCGCTTGCTGCAAGCTTAACACTATCTAGCAGTCTTTGGTGAAACTTAGTTCCCCCGAAAAATTTTACAGTAGCTGCTCCACTATAGCTTGTAGTCAGAGTACGGAAAATCGTACAGCTTTCCGGATGATTTTATTCTGTTTTTAAGGAAAATATATGTAAATGTCAACCAAAAAAACATTACTGTTACCTACCTTAAAAGTTTTCGAGATCTCGATTTTTCAATATTTCAGCCCTTGATTACCTACCCTTTATGGTTGATCAAAATTGATGCCGATGTTACTGGACAGTGCATGATTTTTCAGCCGAATTTCATAAACTTTGGTCCAGTAGTTTTGGATAAGGGCTCTGGACAGCATATGGTAGTAGACGGACGGATTTTATTTTGTATTTTTTAATTTATATATTTTTCCCCCCTTCCATGGTCGATTACCAAGATTCATTTATTGAAAATAATAAACCATTACTCTTAAATTCATGGCTTTGTATGAATTTCATGCAAACTTTTTGCAAAATTCGTGTTTCAATTCCTTGTAAACGTTGTAAATTTCTTCTATTACATCTTTATTAACTATGTAAACCAATGCAATAAATTATCATTCTTCGATAAAAGGTATCTGCTTACCATTTTCTGGTTGCCCTCAAGATTTGGTCCCTCTTTTTGAAGGACGAATTGATTTTGTAAAAGAACGAATTTATTTTGTAAAAGGACGAATTCATTTCGTAAAAGGACGAATTCAATTTGAAAATGATATATATTTGTATGGAAGGGCCTGTCTGTCTGTCTGTCTTTCTTCTATTTTATTTCATTCCATCAGTTGATAGATCTTGCCGAGAGCTTTCAATGTGGAAAAAAGTGCAATATAGAGGTACGTTCTCCACCACCGTCCACATATGACATCAATACAGTTTCTTTCCACCCGGGTTTTGTCTAAACTATTAGGAGTTTTGGGCTGAAAACGGCAGTTTTTATGAACGCAGAATCCGATTAGATCGAAAAAGAGAAATACCAATATACGAAAGTTGCCCATAGGTACATTTTTGGCCTTAGAATAGAAAGAGGGATTTTACTTTGCAAGTAGAAACTAGAATTAGGGAGATACCTAATTAGAAAATGTTAGGCAGCCATTTTCTTCCTCAAAATTGATGTTCACATGTTAAAATTGGTCTGGAATCTTTTACAGGAGCCAGGCATCAGATAGGAATGTCGCACTAAATGAAGGTAATTCGCTCGCAACGCCACGTGACGTAGGTCCACAAACCGAAATGGTTGTCGTGGAAATTCCACCAACCGGTGGAAATCTGATAGCTTTGTCACGTCTTCCTGGGAAGGTGAGCGAAGTATCGAAAAAGCAACTTCGGGCCAACTAACGGCATACAAAGAAGTTGAGTAGAGCGCCGGCGTTTGTCAATTCCGCACCCAACCCGTATTTTTCCCCGACATTTTTTCCCCCCCGTTCCAACGTCATTTGGCGGATCCCATACGTGTGAGGGTTACGAGGAAATGGATGTTATGAACTGGGGGGTCGCGAGAGCATCTGAGCCGGGAGTAGATGGAAACTGACATCAAAACTCAAAGGTTTTTCCCGGAGCATGTTCGCGAGAGGTAATACAATGACGCGAGATTAAAGTGAGCCCAAGTGAAGGCCTCCTTTTCAAGGTTACTTCTTTCGCAGTGACGCGAACATAATATTAACTTTCAGTGAAGTTCATGCAAAGAATGAACTACATCAGGAGCTTAGCTACTCATGTACATAACCAACATGTATTAAATTTATTTATATCAGCTTTTTGCTTCCGAGTCTACCTAAAGGTAGCGGAAGCGTTGTTTTCGATGTCGGGAGAAAAAAATTCGGAACAACTTTGGTTCCATGTCCGTCTTTTTTTGGTCCATTATCAAAAAATATCATAAGCTTCAACAACAAAAATAGAAGGTATGATAAAAAATAATAGGCTTTGCAACAACCCATGTTGTCATTGAAAACCCAGTTCAAATCATTCAAGTATTTTAGTGCGATCATAAAATTCTAATCAAAATAGAATACCTAGTTTAAAAAGCCCAGTTATTGTTGGTGTTGTTGCAAAGCCTTTTATTAGTATTATTTTTCATCACAGCTTCTATTTTTGTTGTTAAAGCTTGAATGTTTTTTTGATCGTGGGAAAAGTGTTTTTGAAGTTATGAAAATTTTACTTTTTTAAACCATTTTACCTTTTATTGATTGCAGTGCTGTGAATGTTACCTTTCTAGACTGACGTGGATTGTTTCAGTTTTTCGCTGTACCATCATTTTGAAACGTCGAGAATGACAAAATAAAAAGATATAATACGAATATAGGCTTCTCAAAACATCAACTGTTTTCCTGGTGGATGTACTTGTTAGGTTATATTAAGGTCATTCTGATAATGCCAGAATTATATTAATATTTATTATTTTGCCAGAACTATTTTAAATGGAAGAAGAATCCATCTGTAACATATTAAGTGTACCTGGTGCTATGTGTCCAGGGGCGAAATCCACACAATAAATAACAGAGGAGAGGTGTGACAACCCCTTCCCTTACTAACGCACATATGTAATGCGTCGAGGGAATTCTCGATCAAACGGGTGAGGCAATATCCCCAATCGTAGCAGCTCGAGAACGCGAGAGGAAGCGCCTTCAACCCACACTGAGCGAAAGGTAGACGCGCTCTCTCGGGAATGACGGCTACTGTCACACATCCTATGAAGTTTGACAGCAACCGCACTCTCCTACGACGAGTAGTTTTCTTTCTATGATGTTTCGCGTACACTGGACAAAACCAAAGTCCGTCTTTTTTTGGAACCGCGTCTGTATTTTTTTCCCGGAATCGGACAAGAATGAGACAAACAGTAGCGTCAAATTTGGACATTTTCCGAACTTCCAGTGATGCTGCGTGATGGTATGAGCGAATTATCGTGAGTTATCGTATTATATTAAGTTGCAGTGTATAGAACTTTGAGCACTTCGAGTACGTTTAACTGTAGGATTCGTTTTAGAATGCCTCAAAACGGATTCAAATGAAAAAACTTTTTGAAAATTTTGATTTTAAAATTTTTGGGGCGATCGTAATAGTTTTATTTTCCATAAGTATTCGCTGAAAACTTTCCTAAAGTAGTTCTGAAATGATTGAAAAATTACAATTATTGTTGATAAAAAAAAAAGGTTCAGAGTTTTAGGTTGTAGGGTAGGGAAATGCTGCTGTATGCCAAATAATTGAGTAAAGCACATCAGGAAAAATGTTAAAACGCTGCAAATTATTACACAAAGGTTTATTATTTATGTATTAGACAGCCCTTCCACGTAGATCTCTGGTCGATAATTATTAAACGCCGCTTATAGTATATTTAGTATCGGAACTCGGAGCTTCGGACCTCACAAAAATGGGTTCAATCCATTACAGCAGCGGAATCTCACAATTTTACGCTTTTTAATATAGTTGATAAACAAAACAATTTATTACCAAGTCATCTTTCCAACACATAAAAGTGACAAAATCACTGAAAATGGCTAAGAATTGTTAAATTGATATTTTTTAGCATAAGATTGGTCAAATAAAGTTTATCAACTATGAAATAGAACATTCAAAAATTTATGTACGAAATTATGCTAAAAACTTGAACTTCATTAAGTTTTGTTTTAAAAAATCTATAAAATTGAAAAAAATAGCCTAAAATCCAAAATCTCTTTTTGAATAGAAGAGTATCATTTAGAATACTTTTTTTTTCATAAAATTAATAGCTAACATTTTCTTTTCACTCATAAATCTCCAATTTCGATACAACTTGAAATATACAAAAAAAAAGACACTTTTCCACCTATTTTTGGAACATAGCACCCATGAGAGTAGAGCGATTGAGCTGGCGAGAAGTTAGGACCAACTAGACCCCAAGTGGAGTCTTTGTGCGAAAGAACAGATTTTTTAAGTCAATTCTAAGGCCTTTTATGGCCCGGACGGCGGACGGCGAACGGCGGACGGACATTTCAAATTTGGATTCTACGCACCTTGAAACGTGAAGTGACAAAGTTTGAGGGGGGGTTATAAAAATTTTTTGCTATACGATCACATAGGCTTATAATTGGAAATAATAAACCAAAACCGGGAAGTTATATTTATCTGAAATAAGCTTTTAGGTAAAATTTTGGAACGTTTTTCCTAAACAAGCACTTGTACTTTTAATATGATAATGATCTCAGTTACCGTTCTTCATACGTTCTTCCACATATAAAATTCTTCTCTTGAAATGGCGAAGAAAACTGAAAATCCGCAGGTTTGCTGAAACTTTTGAGACTAGAAATTATTTCTTCCTCGGCCAACGGGGGCGCTAAGGTGCGGACTGCGGGCACCGTTACGGAAGTTGGGTGATTAACAGTGACTTAGAGCACCCAATTAACAGCGTCCCCTCCGAAGCTAATAGGCTGAGTTATGATTCTACGACCCTACGAGCCTACAGCAGTAACTACTTGATAGCGCCAGGAAAACTTTAAGAAGGATTAATAGCAGTAAGAATTGTACTACGTCATGCTTTTAAACCTGAACATGAGAATAACTGTATGATATTTTCGACCAGTACTTATGTACCAGTACGAGTTTATATAGAAGACGATTTTAAATTATTAAAGAGAAAAATGCTGCAGATTATAACGCAAACTTTTCCGTACTTTATCTGGCAGGTTACATCTTTATCGCTTCCAGTCCTATACCAAAGTTAAACGCTGCAAATTATTACGCAAATGCTTATTGTTTCTGTATTAGATAGCCGTTTTAATACCAGATACTGGTCGATCTATATTATCGAAACTAGCCGCTTCACGCCTCGCTAAAAGGTTCACTCCAGTACTGCGCCAGTACCCCACAAATTTAAGCCTTTCAGCGAATGTTGAGGAACAAAATGATTTATGAGAGAGTCATCATCTCACCGTTTCGTAGACTTCATATTGATTTGAAACTAGATTCGTTTTTTTGCAGATAACATTACATCTTATGTATTCCAGTAGGTCTACTAGAAATTTCCGACAGTAAAATTATCAAGTATTTCCTGATAAGGAAATTTGTATACCTACCTGTTTCGTTTCTTATTTTCTGAAACACAAGTGTTTTCCGTGTCAACTCGTTAAAGTTTAATTTCAGCCTCGATTAAATAAACGAGTCTTTATAGAGGTGTTTTTCTGTTTAATTTGATAATCATATAGCTGACCTTTCTTGTGTTACGTTTGTTCGCTCAATTTACCTTTGTGAATTAAACTGAATGTGAACATCAGGTGTTGTGAAATTGGCCGTGGTTTGGCTTTTAAAATTCAAAATTACATCTAATGTATTTCATTAGGTCTACTAGAAATTTCCGACAGTAAAATTATCAAGTATTTCCTGATAAGGAAATTCGTAAGGAAATTTATATACCTGTTTCGTTTCTTATTTTCTGAAACAGAAGTGTCTTCCGTATCAACTCGTTAAAGTTTAATTTCAGCCGCAATTAAATAAACGAGTCTTTATAGAGGTGTTTTTCTGTTTAATTTGATAATCATTTAGCTGACCTTTCTTGTGTTAGGTTTATTCGCTCAATTTACCTTTGTGAATTAAAGTGAATGTGAAGTGAATGTGAGTGTGCGTGGTGTTGTGAAATTGGCCGTGGTTTGGGTTTTAAAATTCTAACTAACATCTAATATATTTCAGTAGGTCTACTAGAAATTTCCGATAGTAAAATTATCAAATATTTCCTGATAAGGAAATTCGTAAGGATATTTGTATACCTGTTTCGTTTCTTATTTTCTGAAACAAAATTGTCTTTCGTGTCAACTCGTTAAAGTTTATTTTCAGCCGCAATTAAATAAACAAGTCTTTATTGAGGTGTTTTTCTGTTTAATTTGTTAATCATTTAGCTGACCTTTCTTGTGTTGCATTTATTCGCTCAATTTACCTTTGTGAATTAAAGTGAATGTGAACATCAGGTGTTGGAAATTGGCCGTGGTTTGGCTTTTTGTCGGGGCTTAATTAAAAGTTATTAAATATTATGTTTCAAATTTCCTCTTGTATTAATAACTCGGGTTTTCTTTCCGAAATACGTGATCGGGCTCGCCGAGTTTCAATTAAGCTCCCGTAGGTCTGTTGTGTTGCGGGCGGTATTCGCCGCAATTCCGTGGAAGGGGGGGTTGATGCGTTTATAGGGGTGGGTGTCGGTGGACGAAGGGGGTGGGAGTTGATTCACAAAGAAGCGGGACTGTCGAGGGAAGGGTAGTGCGGCTCGGGGATGACAGCCCGGTGCGGGGGCGGCGGCGAAGGGGTGTCAGCTACGAGAGGGGGGCGATAGAGGGGCTGCCCCCCATCCCCTCCAAGCCCTTCGGAAACCGCCTCCCTTTTAGTTTCGCTTCGGCCGGCCTCACCGGTGGTTCGCCTTCCGTAGTTTCGCTCCGCTCGGGTCCCCCAGCTCGCTTTTTTCCTCCCCCTTTTTCTCACTCTTTCCCAGCGCTGTTGTCAAGTGCGCGATTGTGCTCGGCTATCACCACCCGCGTGATTATCATCGCTTATCAGTCTGATAACACTTCGGTAATTCATCCTCGCTACGAGTCTCTTCCAGCCCTCATTATCTGGATTATTGTAATTTTCCTTGAAACTGAATTCTCATTACAATGAATGAAATCACGTAAAAATCCTCATCTAGTCGATGGATCCTGGCGAAATTATAATAGCTTCAAATCATAACATTATTAATTATTATCAATTACTAAATTTGTCGACATTACAAGTATGAAATCACATAAAAACCCTCATCTTGTGGATGGATCCTGGTGAAATTGTAATAGCTTCAAATTATAACATTATTTGTTATCATCAATTACTAAATTTTTCGACATTACAATTATGAAATATCGTATCTTAAACGTAAATATCCTCATCTTGTCGATGGATCCTGGTGAAATTATAATAGCTTCAAATCGTTGAAATTATGAAAACACGTGAAAATCCTCACCTCTTGGATAGCTGATGGAATGATATATGTTTTAAATTGCCCTAATATTATTTGTGATTTTCAGTTATTACATTTTGTGTCAATCGTATCTGAATAACTTGACTACTAAAAGGGACGGGTGTTCTTTGCAAGTAGCGAAATTGCAGTTATGTTTTTCTGAATTATGAACGGAACTCTCGTTGCTATTAGGAAATCACGTTAAAATTCACATATCGTAGATCCTGATGAAATTACACTAGCATAATTATCACAAAATTTTTTATTACCTATAATTATTCGAATTTTCAACGTGTGAATCATAGTAGGTGCCTGAATAAGTTACCTATTACAAAGAGCAAAGATTTATTTCTTATTTATAAATTCTGAATTGAACTCGAATTACAATCATGAAATCACGTAAAAGTCCTCATCTCGTGGATGGATCCTGGTGAAATTATAATTGCTTCAAATTATAACATTATTCGTTATTATCATTTACTAAATTTTTCGACGTACCTGCTCATGAATCGTTGTACCTAGATAACTCACCTTTTGCCAGTAGCAAAATCGCAGTTGTTCTTCTGAATTATGAGCGGAACTCTCGTCGCAATTAGGAAATCACGTAAAAATTCTCATATCGTAAATCCTGATGAAATTGCCCTAGCATAATTATAACAAAATTTGTTATTACCTTTAATTATTCGAATTTTCAGCGTGTGAATCGTAGTAGGTGCCTGAATAAGTTACCTATTACAAAGAGCAAAGATTTATTTCGTATTTATAAATTCTGAATTGAACTCGAATTGCAATTATGAAATCACGAGAAAATCCTCATCTAGTGGATAGATCCTGGTGTAATTATAATAGCTTCAAATTATAACATGATTTGTTATTATCAATTACTAAATTTTTCGACATACCTACTCATGAATCGTTGTACCTAAATAACTCACCTTTTGCAAGTAGCAAAATTGCAGTTTTTTTTCTGAATTGTGACCAGAACGCTCGTTACAATTAGAACATTCCACGTAAAAATGCACATATCGTAGATCCTGATGGAATTACACCAGCATAATTATCACAAAATTTGTTATTACCTATAATTATTCGAATTTTCAGCGTGTGAATCGTAGTAGGTGCCTGAATAAGTTACCTATTACAAAGAGCAAAGATTTATTTCGTATTTATAAATTCTGAATTGAACTCGAATTGCAATTATGAAAACACGTGAAAATCCTCACCTCTTGGATACTGATGAAATGACATATGTTTTAAATTGTAATATTATTTGTGATTATCAGTTATCACATTTTGTGTCAATCGTATCTGAATAACTTGACTACTAAAAGGGACGGGTGTTCTTTACTAGTACTCCCCCATTTTCGACATGAGATTTCTCCCATTCAAAATATTACTTTCTCATTTTGAAAATACGATTTGGACTTTTCAAAACTCCCTCTTTTTTACTATTATCATTTGAAACATCCGGAGCATAATTAACAATAATTAATTATGGTTTTAATAAATTGGGGGAAATAGTACAGTTTTTTCCTAGTGAAACTAGCTACTTTTCTGAGCCCTTCCTATAGCTCACTATTTTATTCGGTTCACTTGAGAGTTGCATTTCGGAATTTCGAGTCAGACAGTAGCATATATATCTTAATTTTTGACAACTGACCAGAGAGCAAAATCCGTCTTTTTGAAGAGCAACTCATCTGGTGATCATTTTTTATTCAGCTGATCAGAAGTCGTCCATTTTGTACCCATATCTTTCCAGAACTCTATGACACTTCCTCTAATGAGATAGCTCTATTTTTGGAATCTTTCTCTACTGACCTGAAAGACAACTTTTGACAGCTGGTCTTCTGCCATTGTTTTTATTTTCGCAGCTGATCTAAAGAGCCAATTTCTGAGCTGTGTCAGCACCTCGACATCCTTATCCAGCAGTCCCACCGGGAAGAAAATCATACTATTTCCTCATTCTAGATTCAACGCAAAACGAATCCATAAATCGTCGATCACATTCAAGATAAAGCTGTGATATAAAGTTATTTGTAAATTTTTTGAGGAGGTGAATTCCACTCTTGGGCGATGAATGGGGAAAGCTGAGTTATAGCGCGAAAAGTGCTTTGGGGCAAACGGGTTGGAAATTACATCTTTGAGCCATTCATCCAACTCTACATTCCCTTTGATATTTCCAACCATTCATGATTCGAATCAAATCGCTGCGAAGCAATATTCAGGTGCATATAATCTCTGTGTAATCCTATACGTGTGATATCACTTTTCTTATCTATTATATTTGTGATTTATTAGTTCCTTAGGTACGAACTAAATCACTAAAGGAGTGAGGAAACCAATTTGACTGATGAAAATTATGTAGGTAGACATCGACCTCCAGTTCGTGAGGATCATTCTCATAGAATCCTTCGATTTCGTCATTAAATAATCATGTAGCATTATCGTATGAGCGAATTTTCGCAGAATATCGTATTCACATTAAAATATTTTGAAATTTGAGTTCTTTGAGTGCAAAAAAAAATTTTATTCACTAATTTTATGGCAAAAAAAAATATCGTTTAAATATATTTTGCGATTCAAAAACGATCTTGAATTTTTAGCTTTTTATGGTTTTATCGATTTTTCAGCAAATATTAATGAAATTTGAGTACATTTTTATGCATAATTTGGCGCATAAATTTGACAATGTTCTAGTTCATCGCTGATAATCTTCTTTTGACTAATATCCTGCTAAACAAATACATAAAGTCTACGGTTTTTAGCCATTATTAATGATTTTTTCAAGCAGGTTTTTTAAAATTTGGTCAATTTAACGTGCTCCGAAATTGCTGGCCAACGACCTCATCTTTTCATTTGGGAAGCTTGATTTTTCAAGAACGGAATTTCTCAATCTTAAGGAGAGTTATTATCTGGAATGATACGAACACACACACATATGTGTATTATATATATATATATATATATATATATATATATATATATATATATATATATATATATATATATATATATATATATATATATTTGAAAAATATTGAACTTTAGTATTCGTTTCAGAATGCCTTAAAACGGATTTCAACAAAGAAAGTTTCAAGAAATTTCCATTTAGAATTTCAGTAGACGTTGCAATAGCTTCATTTTGACATTTTATGTCTTTGCTATGACACATAAACTAAAAAACGTGACGGAAAATTGCTCACGAAAATATTTTGATGATTTCCACTTACAACCGAGTCGTTGCTAGGGAAATGGTACTTCGTCGTTTTTCATCCCACAAAATTTGTTGACCATTCGTTCGAAAGCTCTCGATTTATCCAACCATAGTATGTTAACTACTGCGAAGTGCGTGGCCAACAAGCTGAGTTATGAGCGCTTGTTAATTTCTGATGATTTCATTGAGCTGGTGTTTCGATGATTTGATTCATAGCAGGTAATCCAAATATTGCGAGAACGGTTTGATTTGTGAAGCGGTGGCTAAATCATTTTAATAGGTAATTTCTATACTTTACACTCTAGGAAGCTGTAATTTCGTATGTAGCCTCTTTAGGACATTTACTTGACGATGCCCAGGGTATGCAAGCGTTTATGATTTCACTTGGAATCGCACACACACATTTATCTCAACCCATTAATCCTAAGGAGAGTTATCGTTTGGAATGACTAATTTACAAACATTTTTAAAATAATTGTTTTTCCGTGGTTCATTATTGATCATCACAGATCAAAATGTTAACTCCATCGGCTCAACCTCGACCTATCGGACAGGACTCAGGGTTGAACTGAATAACTTCACAGCTGATAGACCGCGGCAGGCGAAATGTGGTCGCGGGTCGCGGCCGTCAATTGTTTAGCCCCCGCGTGTTTTCCTTGTCATGTCAAAACCTCTGGCGGAGTTTTCCGCCCGGCTTCGTGTTTGAAATCGAATTTTAAAGGCCTTCGCTCCTCCGAGTTTCTCCTGCAAATATCAACGAAAAAACGGCCTGCTGATCGGGTTTCGCATTAAATCCCCTGCGTATGAACCTCAATCGAATCGCTACCCGAACCATTGAATCGATTTAGGCGAGATTCCTGGGAATCCGACAGTTTTATTCATTTATTTGAGAATACGAGGTAGAATTCCAATTGCAGATATAAAAACAATTGTTGCTGTAGGCTTTTGCCAGATTAAATATTGTTACGGGAACATCACAAGTATTGAATTTCTAGTTGAGATTAAAACTCGACGCTACGCTGAACATTGGAGGAACGTGAAACTTCAATTTTTAGCTCCGTTGGTTGAATTAAAGCTTCAGATGTTATGATACGTTTCTAGTTTCCAAAGAGGGCTTTCAATTTTCAGCTTTATAGGTTGAATAGCAATAAATGAAATTAGATCCTTGACGCTACTTTAGTCTCGTTTTTTCGTGTCATTTTTCTCTTGTTAGGTCCCGGGAAAAACGTATTACACGTTAAAACGGATCAAGTTTCATGTATACACTACATATATTTGTTAACACTATTATATATTTCTATAATAGTTTTACATTACGAATCGTATACACATCGAATGAAGGAGTGCTAAAAGGGGCCAGTGAGCTGATCTGACTTCCCTGACTTCCTCCTAAACACGTCCAGATGTCTCCAGGAGGCTGTGTACCAAACTTCAGCGCTCTAGGATGAACTGGAGAGAAGTAAGCTTTATTGCTTATGACGTCCTCATAATAACTTCCTGTTGTCTCCAAGAAGTTATGTACCAGCACTTTTGGATGAACTAAGAAGCTTTATTGCTTATGACGTCCTCATAATAGCTCCCTGTTGTCTCCAAGAAGTTATGTACCAGCACTCTTGGATGAACTTAGGAGAAGTAAGCTTTATTGCTTATGACGTCCTCATAATAACTTCCTGTTGTCTCCAAGAAGTCATGTACCGGCACTCTAGGATGAGCTGGAGAGAAGTTAGCTTCATGGCTCACACAGCTGATCTGACTACCTTGACATTCTCCTAATCACTCGTACAGGAGGTAGCAAGCATATAAAATTTCAGTGCTCCGCACAAACCAAGATCACATACAGTTGATCGGCAGGGCCATCTCCTTAGTTACCATACGCTTAAAATGCATCCTTGTATGGAAAATTTCACATAAGGGGGCCAAAGACATGAAACACGTCTTTTTTAACAGAAATGTTCTTGACCACGAATTACTTCTGGAATTTCAACGAATTTTGTGGGGTGAAAAACGACGAAATACCATTTCCCTAGCAACGACTCGTTTGTAAGCGGAAATCATCAGTAAATGGTTGCAATACATTCGTTAACACAAAACGCTTCATTTTCGGTTGGAGATGCCAAGGCTAAAACACATTCTGTGTTTTTTTAAAAAATCGTCCAGAGTTTTGTCCGAAACCATTGATTTAGAAATGGTTTCAATTAGTTTAGAAAAAGGTTTATTTGGACTGGAAACGGTTTCATTTGGAATGGAAAAATATTCATTTGATTTAAAACTGTGTTCATCCATATGGAAAATGGTTCATTTGGTTTGTAATAGGGCTCATTTGGTAAAGGGTTGTTTTGACTTGGAAAAGGGTTCACTTGGTTTGGAAAGGGGTTATTTTAATTTCAAAGAGGTTCTTTTGGTTTGAAAAAAGATTCAGTTGATTTAGAAAAGGTTTCATTCGGACTGGAAAAGGTTTCAATCGATTTAAAACCGTGTTTACTTATCCGGAAAAAGAAGGGTTCTTTTAATTTCAAAATAGTCGTTTTTGATTTTGAAATAGGTTCAATTGATTTACAAATGGATTCAATTTATTCAGAAAATAGTTCATTTGATTCGAAAAGGGTTCTTTATTTTTGAAAGGACTCACTAAATATGGAAAAGGTTTGGCCTGAAAATGCTATATCAAAATTTTGAAATCCTTGAAACGTTTTTAAATAGAGTCATTGCATGCAATCATTCCCAATCCAATCAAGTTTAGATTAATCATATTTTCTGCTACACTGGAATAGTTAACTTGAAAACGTTAGTAGAATTACGCTTGTATACCTGTTTTGAAGAATACAGAAACGTGGCTCGCCTAAAAATTTTAGTTTTAATTAGTATTTAAAAGATCAACATCCATCAGTTAATTATTGATGTATTCACTTGCGGTGGCAGCGTCTTAAATGAAGAGGTTTGCCATTTTCAGTCGCGACGTACTGCGGCCCATTACTCACGTGTACACCTCTTTACTCGTATTTTTGGATGTTTGCGACCGGCTCACGTAACGAATTGGTCCTCGAGGAAACGGATGAAATATTTCTCGGTCCGAAATAAACGTAATGCTCCTGAGGGAAACTCCGCCGGCACCGCTGGCTGGTGTATCGCTGTTCTTCTGCGTAGATTAACAGCATCATCAATCATTTTTCTTCGGTTTTCATCATTTAATTCTCATCCATCACTTAATTTCTTTACGGTGTTCCACTCCTTTACCCTCGTCCCGGAAGGTATCACGTTACTAGTATCTGTTTTCGTTTGTTGTAAAATTTTCTTCAGGATTTACGGATCAAGATGAGTTTACTAATCATTCAAGTTATGTACCTTGATGGATGTGAGAACCTATGCTAGCACAAAAAGTCTGTATGTCGGTCAACCCTACGTGTACGTCATCTATTTTATCATATTCCATCGGCTGATCTACTTAGCATGAATTTTGAAATTGTCTTGATATTGGGTCTAAAAGGCTCTCGTTCGCATGCGAAAATCCACATTATTTCATTTCAAGATTGAGTGAACTTTTTAAAATTAGGTTTTCTTTTGATAACTGTGTTTGTACAGGCTTGGATCGAATCATTTACGTTATCGCCTGTTCGTGGTTAAGGCTTTCGGTTTATTATTTTACTTTAACATACCTTTTTAATTGACCAAGAAATAATTTAACTACCCCTACCCATCTCACCCCCCTCGCTCTCTCTCACAATTGGTCCCGAATTGATTGCGATATACTGCAATCTAACTAATCAATAGTACATTCTGCGCGTGTGCAAACTTTAAAATCCATCATACATAATTTTCTATTCTTTTAATCGACCGATCTCGATCAATTTTAGATACAGTCGGTGAATCATCCCATAATATGATAATTGTATGTAATTTTACGTTATAATGTATATAATGTCCGCAAACACGGGAGACAATTTTCATGTATCGTTTATCACACTCGCCTTCGTAGTTAGCCTGCCTGGTTACTACGAAAAATTACGTGATTATACTTTGACGATGGCTTATAGTTCATTAATAACTTTGCGTGAAGCTCAACTGATTCTATTTTAGCATAAATTGGGATCTTTCCAGCGACTGGCAAACGATTTTTGTATGCTGAATACTGATAAAGTTAGAGTTCTGTACCAAATTTGGTTATAAGCGAATATCATCAGAATATTTCCTAACCCCTAAACAATGTCGTTCCTTAAAAGTAACGCCTTTTGCGGTTGTGTACCAAAGTAAACACATGTGAATTTCAATAATTTTTTTCATAATATTCTTCATGGAGATCCGTTTTGCGGCATTCCTGGACTTCAATTTTTTGTTATATGCGAATAAATAGTGTATATTTATTTATTTACGAGTGTGTGTAATTACAGACGATTACTCTTCTTAAGATCGAGTGTAAAAATATCTTTTTTCTCCAAAAAATCGAGAATTCCAATAGAATGGTCGAGTTTGTTGGCCAACACTTTTTGAGCACATTTAATTAGTCCAATTTGAAAAATTTTAGAAAAAAATCACTAAAAAATCCTTAAATTTCCAAAAATTATTCACATCGATGTTTTGAATGAGGATTCTACTTGGCAAAAGCTTACCTACTTTGCATTAGAACATTCATATATTTTCGAAAATAATTATGCTGAAAAATGTAATTAGCTCGGAAAGCTTGAATTTCAAAACAATTTAACATAATATAGTACGATAACTTACGAAAATTCGCTGATACGACCATGCTGCATTACTTGAACTTCGTTTTTATACCAGATTACTGGTGAGGCAAATTCGTTTTGCCATAATTCAATAATTAATCATTTAACATGAACGTAAGGAGAAAAATTACATGCTAAAATCATTTGTATGGTCACACTGCATGAACTTTTAGAGTTGTTGTTGTTGTTTTGTAGGGTCCCTACAAACTCATCCAACGGAAACTCATCAAAAACGTGAGGTCGAGGCTTTTTGAGGATTTTTCCCTCTGGTTTGGACACTCATCAAAACTGAATGGAAGGGAAAGTCGTCAAAAAGAAATTCAAATAGAAATCAAATGTAAATTTGGACGATGAAAAGTAGTTGACAATAATTTTTGATGACTTTCCTGTCCCCTGTGGAAACTGGTCAAACGCTTCTAAGAGGAAACTCATCGAAAGGAAAGTCATCAAACCAAACCTTCGGAAGGCTTCACCGTGTGACCGACCCAACCGTTGTAAGTGAAGGAAGTAACCGGATTTGGAGGCCTTCAGAACCCAGGCCAGGTAGTTATTCATGGTAGGGTTGAGTTGTAACAATGGCAGGTAGTTGATCCAAAGAAGACCAATATCCGTCTACTACTACCACCATTTTTGACAAGTTTCCCGTCAGCTCCTTTTCGATGAGTTTCCTTCAAGGTAGTTTTTGAGGAGTGTCTCGACAGTGCTGGATTCTAGTCGAAATAAATGTATACTGACTGAAAACCGAATTGAACAAATAAATTTATTGGATTCCATTTTTCGATGAGTCGCTCATCATGAAGATTTGACGAGTTTCCACCCCATGTGGGAAACTGATCAAAAATGGGGTTCTACGATTTTTTTTATGAGTTTCCTGTTGATGAGTTTCCTAGTTCCCGTTTGGTAAAGGAGGTTGCCTCCTGTGGTCCTAGTTGGAACGACGTGTTCAGTCGATAATTTCCTATGTCCTGTTCCCTTGTCTATCATTTCCTAGTCGTTAGCGCGTCTATTATTGTGAACGAAATATTGCTCTAATCGCATACTTGGTGGCTTGGAGCCCCTTCAGTATTGAATCTGACAAAGAAGGTGAGGGAGGTATTCCACTTATTTCAACAAAACGAAAGTCATTGATGAATTCATTATACAGAAATTCCATTGGACTGCTAAACCCGTTGGTTGGGTTTGGAGATACGCCAGGGTTTGATATTTCTAAGTAGGATCAACTGATCCTAACACACCGTACGTTTGTACAAAATTGATAAGAAAACATTTCAGTAGATTTTGTATTTTGAGATAATGAACTGCATTAACCGTTGCGAGCCTGCACTGTATTCACACTAGACGTTCGGTAGGTAGTTAATATGTATCTGTCTCGTTCAGCAGATCACATCACACCTGTGTCACGCCGCGATTCCCTGGCGAATCAACCCAATTATGTGGGGTTACGTTGACTTTAGGTTGGTTAGGGATCGCTACGCATACACGGCGTAATTCCTCTGAGAGCAATGCGCCTATTATTGGGGCTGTGCGGTCTCGTCCAACCAAACAAACTAACTGTATTTAGGTTACCTGCTAATCTACTAATTAATTTACTGATATGAACCGAAAGACTGCATAAGCCCTATTATTTCGAAATGTTTTCTTCCTACTTAAACCAAGAGTTGTGTTAGGTTACTGAATTTTGTTCTTTGTAATGCTGTGCGATGTCTTCGACCTAGGTAACTAATTGACATTATCCACCTTTCAATACAGACAATATGAGAGTATTCAAAAGGTATTTATTAATGCGATTGTGCTAACGTAACTGCTTTAGGGACGGTGTTGCGGTCGGATCCACTGGATTCGTGCCAATCAGGTAGCTATGGCACGCTCCGGTGACCAGTCAGAAGGTAGCAGTTGGCACAGTTCCATCACAACTACACTCACATTCACGTTTCATGACCCCAAGTTGTTATTCTGGCAATTCGCTTTTGCATTCCTCCATTTCACTCGGTAAACTGCATTTAACTTCGCGTGGTAAAAGGTGTTGATGGGTACTTTCTTCCCCAACATCTGAGAGACCATAGGATAGTTATTTATCTATTCAGCATGAACGTTTTTGTTTTCCTGAAACTTCGATACGCTAGTCTAGACCTAAAATGAAAACATATAATTGCAATATAATTGCAAATATAATAAATAAAGGTTTGTAAGTTTCTGCTGCTAGAGAAGAGGGCTCCAACGATGTTGATCAATTCACTCGACTAATTCTTATTATAGGAGCACTGGGGCACTAAACTGTCTTTAGTAAAGCAGTTTTGTGGATTTTAGAGCAGATACGTAAACTTGAGAATTTCGCTAAAACGATCGGCCTCTTATGCTGTCGCATAAAGATATACTTAGTTATTTCCGCTAAATAAAATCCAATTTTTGTATTGTCCATAATGTTGTTTGAATCTTTAATTATACACTGGATTTATTTACACGCTAAATGTTGCTATATTTGCTGTAGCAATGGTTGCTACAAAGAGAACGTCATCCTCATCTATAAAGGCTCAACTATTGACCTTCACTGAGTCGAACTGCTGAGTAACTTCGAGCAATCAGATATTTACGACCCAATTTGTTTTGATAGTCTGCTGAGATTGCTGTTGGTTATTTTCTTTTATTGGTTGAGGTATGTACCTTCTCTATTGACATAACACCACGGTTTCTTACCTTGTTCATCTCTCGCTTTGTTTACAATATTCAAGCGGGGAGGGGGGGTCTATAAATCTGGATTAGTTCAATAAACCACTCTAGGGAATTCCACATTGTCTTCTTTACATCATATGCTTACAAAGTGTTTATCTCATAGAGCTCCAGCCTCATTTTTTTAGCTCGAACTGGTTACTTCGAGTAATCATTTTCCATTTGTTGGCTACCACTAGTTATTTGTTACTTCAGTATTTGTTTCACTATGTCCTAGCATCACCTTATGCAGTTCTTCATCCCCTACTAACTTCAATTTTAGGCCGAACTGCTCAACAACTTGTAGCTATCAGGTATTAAATATTTGCTTGTTGAGATGTTATTGCTTATTTCCGTAGAACAAAAGCTCAACTAGATTGTTGTTGTCCATAATTATGGTAGGATTATTACCTTCACGTCAATTATAATATTACGCGGCTTCAATCCTTAATCTTCCGCGCTAAACATTATAACACAGCGTGGTCTATAAATGTGGAATAGTCCATTAAATCAACCATTGGCAAATCCGTGGTTATCTCCAGCAGTTAAATTGCCTCCAAAGCGTTTTCCTCGAAGTTAATGCGCTAACCTCATCTCTAAAAGCTGAAACTATTGACAAGAAATGGGTCTCATAATTGAGTCGAACCGCTCAATAACTTTCGAGCAATCAGTTTGGCGGGTTCCCCTCTGTTAGTTGTCCTTCGTGGTGTCACGAGGGGGGGGGGTCTCGAACTCCGTCAACCCGGTGGGCGTTGGACCTTCGTTCAATCAGCGAAAGTGGCTGTCACGAACCGACCCGTCAACTTCTCAAGAAAGTTACTGGTGCTGTACCTACCTGGTTCTGGGAGATCAACGGCCACTATTGACTGTCACAATGCCCTCACGGTGTGATAAAATGTAATTGAACACCGCTCAAAATTCAGTGCATGCAATTAAACTCGGTAATGCTATTCTGGTGGAGATATGTGATGGTATCATCTTGCAAGCGTGCGCCTACGTGTGTGTCCAGTTAGAACCTTGATGCCGCGACCGGCCTGTGCCTTGCCACCACGGCGGCTCCCGACTATTTATGTACAAGCAGCTCTTTCACTTCAAAATAACTCCAAAATCCTTCAGTCCTCATATTAAACGTGATTTCTTCTTGATGAACGTATATATAATTTTACTGGCTAGTTTTCTACGAATCACAGAACTAGATCAAATTCGAATACCTTCCATGTAAGGTTTTAGAATGGAACATGTTTTAACCATGACCCAAATGCCCGAATTGCATTATATTACACAAGAACGGGATGGAGAATTTCTGAGACAACCGCGAAACTATTGAAATCCTGGGCTTCATCCCGATCAGCTGAGGGGGTTCAACCGTTCACAGGTCGTTTGTTAAACGTTGGAGTATTAATTGAAATCAGCAGCCAGAAACTAATGCAGCGTCACACAACACCTGGAGAAAAATATGGCTAAACATGGCGAACTTTTTCGGGTTGGAGGCTTACAGAACACACGAACTAAACGAACTAAATCACTCGCGACAAAGTTGTAGAAACCCATTTCAAAACGGAAGTTATTAAAAAAGTCGACGGTTAGGCCACCATCAGTAAAAAATGATAGCTTAGTTATGTTATATGAGTGATGTTATGACGTGATGATCTCAGAACCACTGTAAAGAAAATTTTAGGGAGTTGAAATCCGAACTTTCCAGTACCTACTGGCCCGATTATGATAGGCTCTGATTTATTGTAGGAAAATGAATAATTTTTCTGAAATTCGTTCTGTGGAAATTAACCCATGACCCCCTGACTAAAGCGATAGTTTTCTAATCATTCGATTGAAACAATCGACTCATTTATCCTCCGCGGTGGTACTAGCCGAGTTAAATCATTCACTGCCAGACCCCGAACTGTTGCGCCTCTGGCCTAATTCGTTGTTCAAACTCCCGGATTCATTTCCTGTTAACGAATTCAATTAGTTAGAAGTTTAATGCCTTAATCCCCGATCGAATTTCCATTCGAAGCCCGTCCGACGCTAATCCCTTCTGATGGGGCTTTCAAATAATTTTACCGTGAACGCCCTCGTCTTGCGTAACCCTCAACTCGTTGGTTACTGTTGTTCCAGACCCTTTCACCTATAAAGTTTTTTATTGGACGTTCTTTAATGTTTACACAAAAGGTGTTGAGTAATAAATCAAGTATGTGATTAATATTAGCCTTTGGAAGCTTTTATATTAGGACAATTAAGGGCAACAGGAGCTTACAACGAATATATGCGATTTTCAAGTACATACTTAACCAGTGAATATTTTACGTGATCTTTGAGAATTATTGCCATGCATTTGTGTTGAGCCTCATTAGGCATATCAATGTTGCAATGTACTTTTGTACAGCGGAGGTACATTTATTTTCGGTTTTCGGTAGCGTTGTCATACCTGAATCTTCTTGATATGCACAGGAAAATGATTCGAAGTTTTCTAATAAAAGTCCCAGCCGTGCAACACCACATAAGGGTCAAATTCAAGTTTTTCCTTCCTGTTGAAAAAAAAAAGAATAAATAAATAAAAAATATATATATTTATATACACCACGAAGGAGTTTCATTTCAAGGTTCTCAGCACCGTGGGTCGATTAGGAACGAAATTGGCATCAGAGCTCCCTCAGCTACTCAGTGCCTATCAATGGTTTGTAAATGTATTCTAGATGCCACATAGGGGTCCGATTTCTAGGTTCAGCACCATAGATCGATTATACCTACCTTGTTCAAAATGGGTTGGCAGTTCGGAACTCTCTATACGTTCACAGGACCTTCGGCTCATGAAAGGGTCAATAGACCATTGGTTGTCCTTTCTCTTAGTCACAATTTTAGACTCCACTACCATAAACCCGTTTTTCATGTTTTTGATTTTATCACGGTAATAAAAGTATTTTTGAACAGCTCTTGAATTTCTGACGAAAATGAGATCAAACACGAGGTCATTAGGGTGAGCTTGACTTTCCGAAATTACATACACTTACCTCTCACTACAGTCCCCTCCCGTATCATGTAATTTGGCCGATGTAGGGCTTATTTACACTCATTCGTATCAGCGGATCATGAGTATTACCAAAATACCTAACACTTTGAGGTGATAGCAACAACAAAGAATTTCTTATGGTGAAGACAGCATTTCTGAGGTGACAGAATGAGGAACCTTCCTCAGGTCAATGATGGCACATCGAGAGCTTCCCATATAATCTCGTTGATAAGCTCAGCGTAGTCATGAACTCGAATTGTCATCCCGTTTTGAACAATGTACAGGAATGAAATTAGCCTCAGAGCTCCCTCAGCTGATCAATGCACCTCAATGCTTTGTAAACGTATTCCAGATATCACTAAGGAATTCCGTTTCGGGGTTCAGCACCATAGGTCAGTTAGCAACGAAATTTGCCTCAGAGGTTTCTCAGCTGATCACTGCTCCTCCATATCTTGTAACTGTATTCTACCTTGTCCCAAAGGAGCTCTATTTAAAATTTCAGCACCGTAGGTTGATCAGACAAGAAACTCGTCTCAGGGGCTCCCAAAGATGATTCTGCGTGACACAATTTCGTAACACTATTTTGTTTTAGTATCGTAAGAGGAGGGATGACTTTTTTTAATAATTTATAAGACTCCAATCCCACCCTAAATCAAATTTGGAATAATGCTTGCAGCATGAGGCGGTCCTATGTCAAATCGCTGAGCTGTTGCCTTTCCCTATACTAGGAAATATTGCTTTTACCACGATACTTTTAGTGAGTTTTCTTAGAAAATAAAGCTATTGCAATGGCTCCTAAAATTTTAAAATACAAATTTTCAAAAATTTTCTTCATCGAAATCTGTTTTGAGGCATTCTGAAATGATTCCTGGATTTTAACGCTTTTTATTTATATATATGTATAAGTATATATATGTATGTGTCATTCCAGACGATAACTCCCGATAGAATTGAGATAAAAACTTCGTTCTTTCGCCAAAAAATCAAGCATTTCACAAGGAAGGACGAGTTCGTTGGACAACACTTTTTGAGCACATTAAATTGGTCAAATTTCAAAAAATGTACTGTAATGTAATTCAAAACTAAAAACAGCTAAAAATCGTTAAATTTATATTTTTTGGTAGAATATTGTTCAAATAAAGTTTATTAACTATAAAATAGAACATCCAAAAATGTATGTACACAATTATGCTGAAAAATGTGCTTAAAATTCCTTAAAATTTGCTTTAAAGAATCGATAAAAACTGCAAAAAAAGCTAAAAATTCGGAATCTACTCGTATATTTAAGAGATTATTATTTAGAATACGTTTTTCGCCATAAAATTAATATTTAACAATTTCCTTTCACTCAAAAAGCTCAAATTTCTAAACAATTCAACATTATACAATACGATAATTTACGAAAATTCGCTCATACGATCATGCTGCATGATTGGAACTTTGTTACTTCCTTTTACCAATACGTGAAGTCAAACTTGTCTAATTCATTTGATTTCGTTATGGGAAAAAATCTGGATTTTTTACGGCAGGACCTATTAAATTGATTAAACGCGCCACCACTAAGTCGTTATGAAATTAAAATTACCTCTGAAAATCACAGACATCAAGCCGCCATTAACAACGTGAGTCTATATATAACAGCGGGAGTCCATACGTGAAGTCAAACTTGTCTGATTCATTAGATTTCGTTATGAGAAGAAAAAATCTAGATTTTTTTAGGGCAGAACCTATAAAATTGACTTAACGCGCCACCACTCAAGTCGTTATGAAATTAAAATTACCTCTGAAAATCACAGACATCAAGCCGCCATTCTACTGGTAACAGCGTGAGTCTGTAGCCTTTCGTTGAGCTCATGTTGTTGCCATAAGGCGAGATGATCGTCCAAGTGCGAAATGAAAGTGGATCAAGTGCTCTGAGCTAAACTCGATGGGATCGAGGCGGAGATGAGATGAGGGATATCGGATTCCGAACTGGGGCGCCCAGATGGATTTATTGGCGGCCAAAACGGTACTTCGATTTTCTGATAATAACGTCGGAATTGAGGTTTCCCTTATAAGGCAGTCACTCTCTTCGCCACGAGTTTTGACGCGTTTAGTATTACGAATCATTTCCATCTTTCTATCTCGTTAATAGAGCCTAATCTGTTGTTGAAAGCTCATAACTTGTTGGTTGAACGGAGTTTATTCGGCCATTATGAAAGAGTTTTGTCATATAACTAGCGGATTGCGTTGCCCAGATCGAGGTGTAAATAGATTCAGTATTACAGATTGGTTCCTGTTCATTTATTCACTTCACCGTAAGTTAGCTTCATTTGTAATGATAGTTCCTCAAGTGCGGTGTGGAGCAACTCCTTTAAGGTTGTGGTGCGGTGCAACTGCAACTGATTGTAAGTGAACAACATCCCTAAATACGGTGTAGTTTTCCTCGAACGACTTATAATACTTTTCCCGATTTATGATGTTACGGAAAGCTTAGAGGATTTTAGTGAGGGTAAAACCATCTGAAGAATTGCCTGGTGATTTTGCGAGAACCTTTCAATAATAAAGCTTATAATCTGTTAAAAAAAAGTTACCAGATAACGACTAATATTAAAAAATGAACACACAAACTAAGAACTTAGTATTATTTAGAGAGATGGGGTAACAAACAAATTTAAAATTGAACATGTTGGTTAAAAACGGTATAAACTTTATTCCATATATATATATATATATATATATATATATATATATATATATGTCATTCCAGACAATAACTAACTCTCCTTAGGATTGAGATAAAAATTCCGTCCCCAATCGAGCTTTCCAAACGAAAGGATGAGTTCGATGGCCAACACTTTTTGAATACATTAAATTGGCAAAAATTACGAAGAAAAAAAAAGTTACTAAAAAAAATCACTAAAATGGCTTAAAACGCTAAAGTGCTAAAAATTGTTGAATTTATATATTGTCGCAAAGATTTATTCAATAACAGTTAATCAACAACGAACATAACACTGTAAAATGTATGCTAAAAAATATGCAGAATAATATCCCTACTTGAATTTCATTCATTTTATCTGAAGAATCGAATAAGAAATTGAAAAATTGCTAAAAATCCAATATCTGTTTTGAATCGTAGAGTATTATTTAGAAACTAGCCGCTACGGCTCGCTTCGCTCGCAAGGTGTGGCTGTGTACATACGATGGTCTTTTACCCCCCATTCAGGTGTATTACAATTGAAACATGTAGGTATGGTATGTGGTGGTATGTTTAACGTGTGTAGGGGATGTTCTTATTTATGGTAGCTGGAATTGAAACCCCCTAGTCGTGGACTTTCGTTTGAGCCCACACACGGATTTTCCAGTTTTTCTACCCCCCACCCCATACTGAACAGGGGTTGCGCAATTTTGATGTGGCTTATGTTTTGCGCCGGAAGTGGTTGGTCATATTAAAAAAAGAATCGAGCAAATCGGTCAATTCGTTCAACAGTTATGGAGGTCCCCACATACAGGCACTTAACTTTATTAATATAAAGATAGATTGTTTGCTATAAAGTTGATGATTAACAATTCTTTGCCCTCAAATTTCAACACAATGTAACATAATATTATAATATAATCTAGTAAAATTCGTACATAAATTCATGCTGCATGACTGGAACTTTTTAAACTTAGGATCGCGTTTTGTACAATTTCGTATTTCGGGAATTTTATCCCGTCTTCTTGAAGTAAATAAATGGAAGAGTTGAGTAGTGTTGTAATGAGAATTCAGTTCCATCTGGTAGGTTGAGGGTTCTGCACTAGGCAGCACAGGAAGAGGCTCGTCGGGAGGTAGACGGGGATTTATTTACCTGAGCACTTTTATTGTCAACCGCTGACGAATTAACAGGAGCCGAACCCAGCGGGGCGCATCCGCCTTCTCAAGTGCAACCGGAAAAGAACCTTCTCAATTGAACCCATCTGAAACCTCCTTGTCCTCGGAAGGGGAGAAACAACAAACGGGAAGGATGGGCCGCCTCGTCGCCTAGGAGATGCAAAAACACAGCGAAGGGCTGCGTGGTCGGATGGGGAACAGTCCGCCCCCGGCGGAGCCGCTGCGGCGGTGGAACTCCCTGCACGGCGGGAACCGCTTGAGGGTGCGGGCCCGGAGCGAGTCGGGGTCCCCGGGGCGGACGATCCCCCGCCTAGACGAACTGAGGGCGTCCGAGAGTTTGTCCTCGAGCCTACCGCCCCCCACCAACAGCATCCCAAGACGACGCTTCTCTGTATGGTGAGTGTCCTATTCTACTTTCATTTTAGGTTCATTTCACAGGTAACTTCAGATAGATAATTTATAGTTATAAAAAAAATCCTTTAAAACAACCAATTCTACAAATTTACACTCATTGGAGATTTTTTGTACTTCTCGTATTCGTATTTCTCGTAAACACGATAACAACCTGTTGGAGCAAGCACGATGAATGCTAAACTTTTTTGAATTGATTTCTCGTAGCGTTTTCGTAAGACAAATAGAACTCTTACAGTGAAGTTAACGTGACTCTTGTGGTGAGTCACTGCTTAATACTCGTAGTAAGTAGACAATTGTCAAAATATAACGTGAAATAAGAAACAACGACCACTTACTTCTACATCATACCAAAAAGATTCAGTCATACAGGAAAAACACAAATCTTTAGGACATGTAAAATAAATCTTGAAAGCTCATATCTTGAAACGAAATCTTGAGATAAAATGCTGAAAGATAGCACGAAAGCGGCAAAAGTCAGGCAATTTTGTCGGGTTCGTCCATACTGTCGTATTCATGTGTGTGTACATACCAACTGTTTTATGGTTGCTAAGTTTGGGTTATCTTGGAGAAAGGTCATGTTGTCGTCTCGTAATTACGATTCCGGAAAAGCTGAGCACGAGAAGCTGACTCTTCCCGTTCCGAAAAGCGTTTCCACGTAGCGAAAACCTCTTATCGTTTCGAAGAAGCCATTTTCGTATACGAAAACATGAATACGAGAAGTACAAAAACTCTATTGTCTCAACTTCATGGAGAAACATTCAATCGTGGATATGTTTCTGGCAAATCACTTTGTTTATCCGTTACCATGAACAACCGAAATTCGTCAAAACCAGTGTAAGCTCGTCTACAACCACTCCAGCTTCCATACTATGTCGCCCGGCCTCCCCCGGCACAACCCACTCGGCAAAAGCCGCGCATACTTATGTGGACGTGCCGGGCGGCCTCGGAAGAAAGTCGCTGATCAAAGCGAGCCGACGCGGCAGTGTACTGGGGACGTGCCGCCAGGCTTCAATACCTCGACATGAGAATTTTCATTGAAAATTAAGCTAATGCAATGGCTCCAAAATTTTTAAAATTAGAATGTCAGTAAATTTTCTTAATTGCAGTCCGCTTTGAGGCATTCTGAATCAAATTCTAGAGTTTACCGCTTTTTCATACGTTCTTCCAGACAAAATCTCTCCTTTGGATTGAGATAAAAATTCCGTTCTTACACCAAAAAATCTAGCTTTCTAAACGATTGGATGAGTTCGTTGGCCACCATTTTCGAGAACATTGGTCACATTTAAAAAATCATAAAAATGACTAAAAACGGCCAGAAATCGTTAAATTTGAATATTTCATACATCATTAATTCTTGTATCAGATTTTGCATGAAAATTTTAGAAATTAGGTTAACATTATGTACCTATGATATATCAGTTTCGCTGTGTTTATAGTCTATATGCCAAACTGTACTGTAGGCCTGAAGATGCTATGAAAATATAGCGAAACGTCGGCGTAAAAGATTCTTTGAATTATTGACCAACTCTCGCTAACCCTCAACTTCATTTGCGTTAGTGACACCGAGAAGAGTAATATTACAGTTGTCAAGGAAATAGAGAATCCTAGAATTCTAATTCTTGGTTGTTTGTAAAGCTGATTAAAAAAAAAACCTGGTACAGATTTTTTTAGGTAAAACGAAATATGAAAAACAATTGTCGACTGTTCAATAAAGTTATAATGAAAATAATAATTGTTTTGCGTTGTACAAAGGGTTGTCCTACCTACGGTATGCCCAAGAGGAAATTAGGATACGAGTATGTAAGTACTTGATAAATAGAGATATAATATTAATGTGTTTGAATTTTGGATTCAAATAGTTTTTGTTAGGTTTGATCCAAGGAATGTTCAATAGAGAGGTGTGACGAGTTCAGACGAAGTTGGTGGAAATGTATCAGAAGGAACGCGGTTCCACTGCTAAATTTGTAGATTTGACTACGCGTGGAGATCGCGCAGCAAAAACTCGGTGTGAAATCGCGTGGCTGAATGCAAGATGCTGGTCAACTAAAATGCAAAAAAGGGAGCAATCACGTGGCATTCACTCGAACGAAATTCAGTTTTAGTAGCTAGGTCAGGAGAACAAGGGAGACTGACTTGGTGACGAACTCATACTGGGGACTCCATCCAGGAGGAGTCACCTGAATCAGGAGTGGGTAGAACATGTACAGAAGAGTATAGGGAAGGGCATCACTTCTGTTTAGCACACACTTTGCTATTCACAGCAAAACACTCTCCGTTTCTACAGAGAAAAAAATGGAAACAATAACAACTGCCAGCTATCTAGAAACTACTAGACAATTTTACATATCACCTATTTTATCGTCTATTTATTGCTAATTGGTGGCGTCAACAAGTGAAGAATCGAAATGCTGATACCTAGTGTTTGTTCCTTTTATTAATAATGAAGGAAGTTTCTAACTTGGTATCGCTGTGGTTACTTGAAAAACGTTCCTTGCTGACGGCGTAGAAAGCTAGAGGTAGTCGACAGGTACCTACCGTCCATCAATTACTGAAGATGATGCTTGGGTGGTAAGGTGACGCAACATTCGGGGTTTCATAAGTAGCAATTAAACGCCTGCGATGAGTGGGATAAGGTGGGTACCTACACCAGCCCGGTAAACGGCTCACTGAATCAGAACCCCTTGATTGCTTCCTTAATTGACTCCTTGATGAACATTGGGAGCACAAAACGATTGGTCTGATGGCTTATGTGGCGCTTTGAAAAACACATTTGAATTATCGATCTTCCAGATGTACGTAGGATGAAATGAATGCGAGGGTCAGAAAGACTGAATTTTCGTTTTGCATTTCAGAACTTCCTGAACGTATATGGTTGCGTGTCCGCTTGCCGTTTTTTGTTCACAAATCATTGGAACTTCTTTATGCGTAGGCATTCCTCATTTTGTCGTGTCTGAGTTCAACAACAACGATGATTGTTTTTCTTATAATGAGAAATCCGCACCATTTCATTAAATTCTGGACTATGAAACAATTGGTCGGTCATTCGTGAAATATTGAATCTTTACGAACTGTGTAAATCACTTTCGACGAAGTGGTGAAAACTCATGTCAATGAACAAAATGGAAGTTACTGAAGAATGTATATCCATCACATTTAACGTAAGTCAGCTGTGAGGTCAATTTCTTTCCTGACCACCCTTCATTTGTTGAAATATAAAACGGAATCTCTCTAGGACACCTACAATAGAATCACGACGTGATAAACTACCTTGATCAGCTGAATGAGTTGTAGGATCAATTTCTTTCTTATTCGACCTACGATGCTGTAATTTCGAACGGAACTTCCTAAGGGGGAGATTAAATAGAATTACGAAATGTGAAACCACCTTGTTCAGCTGATCAAGCCGTGGGGTCAATTTCTTTCCTAATTGCCTTTCATTACTGAAATTTTAAACGGAGTCTCAAGAATAGAATGTCTTGGAAAACCACCTTGATGAGCTGAGTGATTCGACATATTTATGTTTTTTTTTTCACATTTCTGTCTTAGGAATAATCAGTGGTTTTGTTTTTCGTATTACCTGTAATGACCGTACTTTTTCGTCCGTAGTTTACTTGTTATACCAATTCGTTGTCATGGATCCACTTTTTCGATTGGTGAAAACCATTTGTTGTGAATCCATAAACGTTGTCTTGATTTGAACTTGAATTTCCAAGTATGCCACGTAATGCCGCTAGCTTGCTATCTTAGCGTTCATTGAAGAAACCTGGTTCCTAATCATAGGTTGCTGATCCATTGTGGCTCGTAGTGAGAAAACGGAAGATCGAACGACTTTCCGGATGATTTTATTCGATTTGTTGAGAGAATATTTGTAAATAACAACCAAATAAACATTGCTGGTACCCTGAAAGTTTCGAGATCTCGACTTTTCAATATTTCAGCCCTTTATTACTACCCTTTAGGGTTGATCAGAATCAATGTTGTTGTTACTGGCACATCCCTGGCCGATGTGTGATTGTTTTGGAGAAAAGATCTGGACGGCGTACGTCGGATGGACGGTTTTTGACTTTTTATGTCTTTACTTTGGCACATAGAATTTAAAATTGTTACCGTTACCAGGTTGGGAAGGGGGGGGATTAAAAACAAAATTTCTTGGTCGATCGATTGAAAATAATAAACCAAAATCAGGGCTAAATCCAATTTCTTTCGTTTCCGCCGACAGCTACCGAACTTTATGTAACTAATTATTATTGTAAAAGAGATCATAACATACAACATGGAAACTATCAAAACAAGAAGTGTGGAACTTATTTCGTACGTTCTCCGAGTTTATTCTGAGATTAATTAACTAAGTAACGGATGTTTTATATCAATTCAGTGATTAAACAACTGAACTCATTCAAATAATTTACCTCATCAACACTCCTACTAGTTTGGAGAAGTATCAGGTTACCTACCGTTAGTATCTGCACCTATTCGCTATTAGACTTTTTAACGGAAAAATTGACAAGCCGCTATAATAATGCGAGTTGAAAGTTAAGCTCGCTATTGTAGTGGAGCGGTATTGTTTTGATGGCCGATCCTATGGCTCAAAGATTATAATGAAGTGAGCTGAAGTGTTTTCAACATCCAGACGTTTTCTGCGTTATCGATTTGGCTTCGCTAATTGGCTCAAAGGGAGGAGTCTTAAGTGCCTAAGGGGAAGAGTGCATAAAAAAAACCATCTTCGCACGCTGAGGGTGGAACTCTGAAATATTAATTCGCATTAAGGGGAAGAATACTTATCGACGATTTCTTTTTCCTTATCAACTTCTGATATTCAAGAGTAGGTATGCTTGAAGATTTCACCTTAAGTTATTCAACATTTTACCGTGTTTTAGTAGATCTCATTTTGTTTTGCATAATGAGCGCTTACCCATGCTTCCTTTTTTTTCTTTTTTGAATGAAAATATATTCCTTCTCAAAATATTTAACGCTACTCCCACTCTTCAGTGGTTTTAGCGAATATTCATAGAAAATAAAGCTATTGCAATGGCGTCATACATTTTGGAATGAATATTGCCAAAACAATTTTCGCATGGAGCTCCGTTTGATGGTATTCTAAAACGAATTCTTTATTTTAACGTTTTTGGTGGCTTATAATTTATGGATTATATATATATATATATATATATATATATCTACACAACTTCTTCATCGCCAGCTCAAACATTCGAACAGATGAAGTTCATATTTGGGTTCCATTCGCGCTGAATCCGAATCTGAGATCGAAACGGTGAAATTCCAACAGATGAGAGTTCCCAATTACTCAGCAGTTAATTAAATACAGCGATTCTGTCGATTTTCTAGCGGACTGCATTCTGCCGACTATTTTCAATAAATTCAACTATAATACTAAGTGTAGTACATAATGGATTTATCGATTTTCGATCCTCTAGGCTATGACACATACACTCATGTTTGTATGTATCTGATATGAAAATAATCCGTTTATTTTGCTGAATCAAAATTAGTTTTCCAAATTTTGAAATCAGTATGTTTCTTCTATCTGCTCTGTATAACATTTTAGCTGTTCACCGAATCAGTATTTCCATTTGCTTTATACTGAACCTTCCGATTATAAATTATAATTAAATGTTTGTCTATATTTTTGTTACAGGTATGTATCAGATTCGAGGAGAGTAACATAGTATTACAAAGGCCGAAGGCAACGTAGTGAGTACAATTATCTCAATTAATATAACAATTAGTTACCTAATGAGCAATTATGGCTCATTTTCAGAGCTGATCCTGTAACACATTGTGGTGCTCTTGGAATCGTGTTGTAATACTAACAATTTCACAATATCCTACCAAATCTAAAATTAACGTGATTATATCTTTCTTTATACTCTAAGATTCAGCTTTAAAATCTCGTTAATCTGGGAATATTTTGTGATGTATGATGTAGAGATCCCAATATCAGCTGTTGGTAGTATCGGTTAGCTACTAGGTGGAAATAAGGAGCACCTGAAGAAGAAAGAAGTGCTATTTTATTAGCCTGATAACATTCAAGCAGCATAGAACGAAATATTCAGTCTGAGCATTAATAGTGTCCAGAATGACCGAATAGTTGAACCTATCTTACCAGATCTCATTATCAACCACCATGACTATTTTAATCTTCTGGTTGATCCACACTGTCACGTTTAAAACAATTTTTTGGAGTACCCTCACTCTCAGAAATATCACTTTTTCCATATCTACCATTCTCATGTTTGCCACTGACATGCCTACCTCAAGGTGCATGAGTGGATCATCTTTGTTTTGGAGAACGTAATCCACTATAACCCGAAAACAGCGATTCGAGTCGTATATAGGACTGAAAGAGCTCGGGATAATATTTTGCCAGAAGCATCTGTCAAATTTGGCATTGCGTCCCATTGAGCTCATTAAGGATGACTGATCAACTACTATATCTGATCTATTGTCAAATGTTTATATCGGATCCCGGTGTCAGAGATTCGTTCCTTTGGACGTTTGTGGAATCACAAGAAACTCATTGAATGCACATCCGGATATCTGCGCTATTTTTTGGAAATAACCAGAGTTTTCCTTAACTGCTTTTGGTACCTAATAAGAAAGCTCAAAAGAGTTATACACCTATGATGGTCCGTTAATGAGCAATACCCACGTGCGTGTTCTTATATTTTTCGTAATAGAAAGTACACCTCATTCCTATACATCTAAAATTCAAACATCAATAACGAATTTCAATTATGGAGCCTCTCTCCTTAAACTCTGTTTCAAATGAGCCCCCGTGCTAGCGTGATTACACAGCCTTTGTGATCTGATACGATTCTCGATGATGGCAACATTCTTTATTGGTATGAAAGTTAATGCATTGCCATTTATTTCGTGTGGGGACAATGAATGGTGGCAGTTAAGTATGATGCTGAATGCGTCAGTTAAAATTGGCCCTAAAATATTTATAAAATGTCGTGATAAATAAGGTAAAAATACTGAAGGTGTCCTCAAATTGTCCTTTCGACCTAGCAATGATTTCAAAACTTGCTTCAATCTTTTTGAATCTATTTTCATATGCAGGTATTGTAACGAAAGATATTCCGGAGAAAAGAGTTGGTGTTAGAATGTATTCTCCAAAATTCCAGAAACAAGAGATATGAGTTTTCTTGATATAACGTTTCGCAGAATGACGGAGAATTACGCAGAGAACGGACTTTTCTTGGAATCAATCACCATTAGATGAAAAATGAAACCCTGATTATATTTTTGCTTCCGATTACTTAAAGGTAGCGGAAGCATTGTTTTCCATTCCGTGTGGAAACATAAGGGGGAATCAGAAACAAGAGAATGGATTTCATTCTACTGCTATAACTCGAGTAGCTTCCGCCCGACACTCTTCCCGTTGTTTCCACCTACCGTAGATCCGATCACCGGTATAGGAATTAGGATTCAATAACCAGCGAACATGCCAAGATTGTGGGTGTTTCAAGGAAATACGGAATAATCCTTCGAGGACCGCTCGAGACCGCGTCCGTGAGTTGGGTGGAAGGGGTGTTGATGGTTGTGCAAGGCTGCCGTGATTGCTGGAAGATCGCGCCTCACTTGACCAAGTTGAGCAAGTGCTCGTCATATCTCTCAAGGCTCGCGTGGATTCTTGTTCTCGCCGTGAAGTAATAATCGTCCCATCGAGGAAAACCAAGGATGTTACCCCACACGTTCGTTCCAGACTCCCGATCCCAAGAAATGCGTTTGACACTCACTTTCCTTTACCACCGTCAATCCCCAAACCGTTCACTATAATCTTGGTTGTAGCAAACCTAATGGTCAAAAATCTAGGAATAAACTCCTCGTATTTATTTTTTTTAAACCTGAGTTTTTGAGTAATTCAATATTTAAGATTTTTTTTCTCGTGTTTTTGACCTTATGTCTCTAAAATAACCATAACGCCCTAGAATGACTGTGAAAATTTAAAAAAAAAAAAAAAAAAACAGTACTCCTTTAAAAAGAGCGTGAAATTTCCTACCACCCTGATACCAATTTAAAATTTTGTAAGCAGGTTTAATGGGAGAGAAATCCGGCTTAAAGTTGAAATTTGACAAATCTTAAGAAATCCGTTCTATAGCTCGAAAACCTTCGAGCCCCTGATGGCGGGAAAACTGTGCCGAAATTTCACCTTTCCAAAGTTGTCGTCAATTTTACTTTTACTTTGCTAATTAGAGGAGGAAACTGTATTTTAATGTTGAAAAGCGTATTTTTTTCCTCAATGAAATCGAGGGTCTTCTTGAAAAATCACCTGCTATAGAAGCACGAGTTTGGGGTCGGTTTCTACGTATTTTTCACGCTGAATCGAATGGTAACACTTGCGTATCTCCCAAACCCCGTTATAACCAAGTTTAACACTAACTCTCAAATTTGAGTTCATTTGGTATGATAAATTTTATGTGTTTTATGAACCTAGTTAGCTAATGTGTTAAGTTCGGTTATAGCGGGGTTTAGGAGATATGCAAGTGTTACCATTATACAGCTAAAATAGGACGCGTAAGGTAACTTCTCGAATCTGACTTCGTATGGTGGTTTGAGATCCATCTCCCTCGAGCCTTAGAAGTTCATGGAGACGTGTTCCCTACCTCACTTGGGTCTTCAAGCTCCATTCGATTCAGCGTAATAAACTACGTAGGAACCGACCCCAAACAAAAAGGTAATAGTTCTAAAAAACAAATCCTCGATTTCAGTTTTTTAAAACAATGCTTTTCAACATTGAAACACATTTTTCTCCCCTAATTAGCAAAGTAAAAGTAAAATTGACTACACCGTTGTAAATGTGAGATCTCGGCGCAGTTTTCTCCGTTTCCGGGAGTAAAATCCCATTGAAGACTTTCAAGTTGTAGCGCTCCGAATTTTGACAGATTTCTTAAGATTTGTTAAATTTCAACTTTCAGCCGGATTTCTCTCTCATTAAACCTGCTTACAAAATTTTGAAGTGGTATCAGGATAGTAGGAAATTTGACGATATTTTCAAAGGTGTACTCATTTCCTAGTTTTCACTGTCATTTGAGGGAGTTATGGTTATTTTAGTGTTATACGGTTTAAAACACGAAAGTAATTGTAAATATTGAATTACCTACTCAAAAACTAAGCGTTTAAAAAAATCCCTACGAGGCACGTTTTGTTGCAAACTTTTTGTAGAATCGATCCCTGGACTTTTGACCTTTAGGTTTGTTACACCCTGCATACACACCTACTCATGTACTTTCAATTTAGCTCGTGTTATATCAAGAAAATGTCTTAGATTCTTTCATTCAACAATTCAGTACCAACTGTGAGACGAGGATGTTGAGATTAGCATTTCACTGATCAAAGTCATTAGGAAATCTCGTGCATTGGAGTGGAGGGTGGAACTGTTTCGTTCTTCATGCCCTTTCTCTTGTGTGGTTTCTGGGATCCACCCAACACCACAGAATTTTGACAGTATGCTCTAATTCCATGCGTCTTCAGAAAAACGCCCTCCAGTCAGAGCTGTTTACCTCCTGGCAATAAGGATATAAGTAGAATGATCTTTGAATGTTGGTACACGATAGAGGCTCCAGAGTATCGTAATCTAGCTGAAATTGTTGTTATGGTATCATACGTCAACAATCATTAGCTATCCTGGATACCTACTTGGCAACGTAGATGTGCATAGCTAGACCGAACTTAGCAAATAGTAGGCATATAAGGTGAGGTACAAAAGCCTGAGCCAGCTCAAATGCTGTGCACTATGCTTTATGATCCAGCTGAAATTACTTTGGGGTCAAACCGAAACATACTATCCATGCGGTTTCGAAAAAAGAAAAAAAAGTTCCTCTTCGCGAAACGGAGGTTCAAGTATTCGATCTTGGAAAGTAAATTACGAACTTTTCTGAAGGAACAGTGGCCCAGCCTGCACAAATTATAGCTCATTACAGCGCATTATAATCTAGCCCAAACCGCTGCAGAAGGACCTTAGGTACCCCGCGCAATTTTCTTGCCCTTATTCAACTTTAATGACTCGGGGGAAGTACGAAGTTGAAGTTAAAAAGGTTACGAGAATTTCTCTTCGAAATCATGATCTTGGGTTTTCTCAATGTTCTGTGGCTATAAACTGTAGCTGCAACTGTAACTGTCACTTATGACACTCTCAATATTCATATAGAAATATAATATTGGATCTGCCGCGTTTGAGATCATGTTTATTTGTAATATTACCTTTTTTTATTATTATTATTTTACCGTGGCAGGTTCTATGTTGTTTATGACACTATGAATGAGGCTCAATTTTAGCGAATTTACATAGAAAAAATGAGCTATTTAGATGGCTTCGAAAATTTGAAAGTAGGAAGGAAGGGTCGGGGACCTCAACAAGTACATCAAAGAACACAATCCAAGTTTTTAACGTTTTATCGTATATATATTAATTTTTTTTTTAAATTTATTTATTTATTTATCTATTTATAGGGTGTATTTCCAAACGATATAACTCTCTTAAAACACGGCGTAAAAAATTCGTTCGAACTCAGGAAAATCTGTCTTGGGAAAAGACAGGTCAGTTTTGTTGGATCGCTCCTAAATTTCAGGCTCGCTCAACTTTACAATTTATTGACCCATAAAATACTAAAAAATAGGTTTTTGACTAAAAGGCGTGTGGGGCGTCACAGTCGAAGTATTTTTCAGCGCTGAGTCGTTAGCGACCACTACCAGATCTTTAAGATTCATAATGAGTGAGAAAAATAGATTTTTAGGTAAAAAATGCCCATAATTGACCAAATTTTGACAATAGGGCATGTAATAGTCGAAGTATTTTTTAGCGCTGAGACGATTGCAACCACTCCCAGATCTCTAAGATTCATAATAAGTGAGAAAATCGATTTTTAGATGAAAAATGTCCGTAGAAGTTCTAAAATTCTCTTTACGATCTCTTCACACGGCTGTCCCCTCAGATTTTTATAAAAGTGTACCACCACTTGATTTCTTTCAAAAGTGGTGCCATAATAAACCCATCAAAAAGAACTCGAAATCTGGTGTGGTTATGGGCTTGAAATGAAAAATACGAACAGGTACTATCTAAATTACATCTTGCGGTGCATAACATAATGGGATTCAGTGGATTGGATATCAATATTTGCACAGGCTCACTATTCTTCGCTTTTTCATTGATGTTGTTAAGATCCATTTTGCGAAACGAAAGTTAGTGAAAATGAGGTTTCACTAACTTTCGTTTTGAACTGGGTTTCCGCAACCTCATCGTGAGTGATTTAGTTCGTATTCATTTTGGGTATATAAATTTGTTCGTATTGGGGGATGCAGCCCCATTTCAAATACTCATGTCAGTTGTAGTTACAATGTGAGCCCTAAAAAGCTGTGATTTAGTTATGTTTTTGGGAACGTGTGATTGAGTGTAAGATTATGAATAATCTGGCCAGGTTTAACTAACAACTGCTAACGACTAAAAAAAAAAGTCGTCGGTTAAACTATAACGAGCCAAACTTACCCGAGAAGTTAACTATCAGATAAATGTTATCGATTCACAGTCCGACGCTGTAGGTTTGCTAAGTGAATTGGAAAGATCTCGTTGGCGAGTTCCTAATACGTACTGGATCGAGGATTGGGGCGACTGAGATTGCGGGGCGTTCCCACTCAACACCCACAAACTTTGCATATCGTTAGCTCTCCGCTTCCAGAGTAAACACGCCGCTACCATCCTTGGAGGAAAACATCGATTCAAGGAGGCGCGAGGTTTCACCCACGGGGCATCCCCGTGATAAGGGCCACACCCCAGGAAGGAATATGTTTTGGAGTGTTACAAATTAACATTGTGTACATGTAGTTTACCTCAGTTTTATCGTACAATATGTTCTTATGGAGAACTTCTTGGCGAAAATCGTCATCTTACAAGAAGGCATTGGTACCGTCGTCTTGTGATCTCTGTAGCTAATTTCTTTGCTATTCAACCTATGAATTTGAAATAGGATCCTCTTGGGATATCTAAAAATGAATTATAAAGTCTGAATCCCCCTAAATCAGCTGAGTAAGCTCCGGAGCTTAGTCAGCCTATGATGCTGGAATTCGGAAAGAAATCCCCTAGATAATAAAAACGTACAAACTTATTCTACGCTCATCATTCTTCAACCTTTAAGCGCTAGTTGTACTTTGTTCTCAATTTTGGTTTAATTGAGGTAACGATCAAGTGCTCACACTTCTGCTATGATATGATGAATTCTCTGTGTGCAGTACCCTCAGGATGTCTCAGGATGTTAGTAGTTGGGACGAAGCTCGGTGTAGTAAGCAATAAATATAACCCGCGGAATTGTGAATAGGATGATGTGCTCTATCGACTCCACTAGATTGAATTAGCTAGGCCACTCTGGAAGAAGAATCTCAACTCATTGTCCACTGGTGTTTCCATACAGATCGTAAAAAGAGAGAAATTTCTGTAGTTTAATCGCTTCGGAAATGAATCTATCCATGGATTCACTACACTTCATTGAATGACCAAGTTCCAGGGGTACATATTCTATACTGCATTATATAATGTGTTCTGTTGCTACTCTGTAATATCTTGGAAATCATGTTGGATCATCATATGTGTCTCTAATCGCCCCAGTGGTACATAGTGAATCGCTATAGATCACATAATTCCCAGCTCCCAACCACTGACAGTGTCGGAGTCTTTAAGTTATTGGTGTACAGGAGAGTGTGTCCAGCATATCGCTGGATTGTGCCTCATTGTAGCCGCATTCGAGAATGTGTGGGGGTATTATGTACGAATTCTAAGCTAAGAGTTGATGTTAACCCCCTTTAGATAAATATGGTACTACCCTACCGTTTCCGTTACTTTTTTATGATCATACCTCGTATTTTTGATCGAGTCTTGACATCATAAGTTCAATAAGCGATGGTTCCTTCACAATGGGTGAACTTTTTTTTTTAGAACCCTTACACCCCATATATGTAAATGTGTAATTTGATAGCCGATATTGGGTTGGATGATGAACTCTTTAACTTTTAAAACTTTTGTTTATAGACCTACCTTTTGGAGGAGTCCGTCGTCACTAGCAAGTGTTTAATTTCTGGGAAAACTGGTGTTTCTTATTTTGATAATCCATTGTATATGAAAGTTGTTGAAAGTGTTGATTTAATTTGTTATGCGGCCCAGCTAGTTTTGACATTTTGGTTATGATGGAAGGACAACTACTTTGGCTACTGTGTTCAATGTATGTTCAAGATGAATAGTCTCGTCAGCTCATATATTTTTACTGTTCAAAATACTACAACACCGCATAGGTACAACATGATTTAGGTACTCAACTATTCGCTATTTTATTCACGCACATAACGTACTGACGACATCAGATATCGCAATGAATACCATCAGATATCGCATTAATAACTTACCAAAGCGGTCTTTATCATATTTGTTACCAAGAGAAATAATAATCTGTTAGCATTCGGTTAAGCACATGGATTCAATCACAGTTGAATAGAATTATGGTTATCTGGAGATCATTATAATTGTAATTATAACAAGTTTTGTCTTAAGTATGGTTTTTTAGTTAATCGAATCTGAACTGATCTAAACCTGTCCTTAAGTGGTCGAATGTGAAGTGGAATGTGTCGCGTTTAGCCATTAGGGATGAGGATGAAGGAGAAAAAAACCAAGATGAAGCTAGGGGCCACACACAAAAGAGGTGCCGAGCCTTGTCCTATTGTTCAACAACAGGTATTACATCAACATTAGTGACGGCGTGTGGGGCAGCGGAGAAAGTGGGACTCTGGGCTCCTTGGTGCTTCTCGGATTTAGTATCATTACCTTTTCCGAGGATTGAGATTTATCCATAAATATTGACTAGTGGATTTTGGCCAGGGGTTTTATAACCTACTAGTCCACCCATTGCTTGTTTTCTTGCTCTAGTAGATAAGTACCAAAGAATGCTGACTCCAACTCCAATTAGCTATAGTCACTGTGATAAAATTGTATTATATCTGACAGAACTTGAATGTCAGACGGTACTGAAACTCAGGGAATGATCTCTAGCTACTAACACTAATTTCATCATTCAGCATTCGCTGTCTTAGATTTGTGACGTGTAGATTAGTTACATCTCCGAGTTCCGCTAGTCCCACAATTACATTATAGTAAAAACGATTGTCCTAGTTTGGCACTATTGCTTCCTCATCAAAATCAACGGTATTATCGAGCACATGCCATCAAAGGATAAATTTGGATATTCATAAAGGTAATCGAATGAATGAAACCCGAAACGGCTGTGAAATTGGACCTTCAGTTCGTCCAATTAGTTAGCACGTTCGGGCGTTGGAGTCGAGCTCCAAAGGTTGAGCAACGAACATCATTGAGGAATGTGATAGAAGCTATTTCCCATCCGAACTCAATGATATCTGATATCAATTGAGTACTGCTGAAGTACAGATTGGTGAAAAACTGAGCGTTTAGGTTGGTTAATCGAAAATTGTGCCCTCAAATTGGTAGAGTCAAAAATTGGGCCTCTAGTGAGCGAGCTCTTCAGCACTCATTTCATCTAGGGTATAAATTGAGCGCCCAAACCCGCGTCGAAATTTGATTTTTTAGATAGGGGGACTGAAAATCCCACATATGCTGAGTTGAAATATAGGAACCAGATGGGCTGAGTCAAAAATTGAGAGATCTAAACAGTTAATATTAGCTAATAGCAACATAGAGGTAAAATTTTAGTGGGACAAGACGTTTCGGGAACCCATTGCAAACATAATCACACTTATCACTTTATATGTTCCATCGGTTACAGCTAGAACTGTGGTGTGTATCAGCACTTGATTCTAAGATCATACTGTATCGCCTGAAGGGGCTTATTTAGGTTTAGCCAGAATTCGGGATACACTTCAGACAACTATCAAAACAGACTATTCAATTCAGAGGTTTCAAACATTAACTCTTTCGTGATTTCAACATAGTTCAAGTAGTCATAAACATTGCTTGAATCAAGCAAGATAGCTTTGGTGGTTGAGGTTGTTTCTATACGATTTCTATACGTGTGGAAGCATTTCTGTACAATGTACATTATTTCTGGATAATAATTCCAGTCCCTTAATTTTTCAAGTGGAATCCAAGTGGCTTCAGGTTCATATATATACTTTGTTTGCGGCTGGATTTTCATTATAACTTGTTATTGTTAGTAAAATATTCAGTACGTACTTATTATATCATAAAAAATATCGTTTGTTTGTTCTTTCCTCTTCAATAATGATAACCCGATGATTTACGAAATCCGTTCCTTCAAACGAAGGTATTCCTCAAAAGAAAAAGCTCCGCCCTCTAGGCTTTACATTCCAACTGAAAAAGTAGTATAAATTTCATTACAGTCGCTCTTATTGGATCCACCGAAACGAAGGGCGAACGGTACGGAAAGGAAGAAAAAGGATAAATCAGTTCTTCCGCAAAAAAAGGGAATGGGGAAACAACAAAAAACGTGGCTTTAATTCCGTTTATCCCTACAGAGGAGATTATCTGCGCTTTTCCCTTGTAAATGGATATTTTTTTCTACGCATAATACCTACCGTCTTTAGGCACAGGTTTCCTCTTTCTAACTCCACCCCCGCCATTTCTCAACCCTCCCAGTGTATTTCCATCATCGCTGATGGGAGTTCATTTATCCGGTTTGTCGGGTTTGTGTTGTCCGTCATTATTTTTTTATGTTTCCGTCCTGTTATTTTCGAGCGGAAAACGAAGTAGGTCGGCATCGTGATGGAAAAGCGAGTTTCCGCGGATAATGCGCTTTCGCTCACCTACGCCTCGAAGGGGTGATCTCCCCAGTTCCATCGAAGAACGGAATTAACCGTGGGGATTGAAACTGTAACGCAATATACCTCTTCGCCTGAAGTCATTTTCCGTCAAAATGCAACTTCCTTTCCTTACGCCAGGATTTGACTAACAGGATCGTAATTTTGCAAATGGAGCTCGAAAATCACGGAATCTATGTTAAACTTTTCTTCACCGAAATCCGTTGTGGATTCAAGTTAATGATGATCTCGAGTTTGCTTGAACCGTTAAGGCGCAGTATCACTGAAATGAGCCCAAAATCTCAAAATTGCCGAATTTTTTCTCAACTGTTATTTTACACTTTGGAATGCGAGGAACACGTTTCTGAATTCAAAAATCCAATCTGAGGTCTGTAAGACTGGGTTTGAAGCTTTTTTGTGCAGCGTTACGCCCCAAAGCCCGCGAGAAGGCTTAGCTTACAGGGCTGGAAAATTTTAGTGAAAATTTTCAATTTATTTAATTATATTTTATAATATAATTTCAATTTATATAATTCTTATTTTTTATTTATTTATTTTTTTTTTTCCCGTACGCCGAGCGTTTACGGCTCTTCGGCCATTAGTGTTTTGGCAGCCCAATACAGTTATGTGAATATAGTATAATGAGCTACAATATTAAAGAGTTATACGTAGCTTAAAAAATGAAAACAATAACTGTCAACCATTTGAAAGTAGGATACAGTTCTTTCTTTCCTTGATTCCCGCTGAATTGCTTTTTTGCACTTTTGTCGATCTTCAAACCGATATAACTAGAGAGCCAGTGGACTTACATGGCTAAAAATTTTACCCATGATTTTGGATATAACTATGTAAAATTTAGGCGCTAGAATTCTGTTATCATCAATAGAGAGCAAAATATGTAATTTCAGGTTCTTCGTATTTATTTTTATTTTCTGTTTTATTTATTTATTTTTCATTTATTTATTTATTATTATTTTATTCATTTTGCCTATTTCATGATTAGGAAATCGGGAAACTAGTTGAATACTCTTCAGTGACACAATAAAGAAGTTAGTAATTTCAGGGATACATCGTCTTAATAGGCTATTCTCATGATTTATGAATTTATTTTTTCTCAGAAGCAGAAACGTAATTATGTCTGTAATAATCTCGTGCGAAGCTTCGCGTAATTAGCGAATTTTCGTAGAAATGAAGCTATTTCAATGGTTGCAGAATAATGAAATAAATTTTCGAAATTTCCTCTGTTGAAATCCCTTTTCAAGCATTTTGAAACGAATCCTAGAGTTTATCACATTTTCAAATACGTATACTCTAGGTTCGCTAAGAATTTTACAGACCGGATTTCGATGGAGGAAATTTTCGAAAATTTTGATTTTAAACTTTTTGGAGCCATTGCAGTAGCTTCATTTTTTAAGAAAATTCGTTTACAATTAATATATAATAAAATATTGAAAAATACTCGCTACTCTGTGAATCATTTACCAAGAAAAATTATAGATGAAATACCGTATTATTTTGTTTCTTGAGTGGTCACAGTGGTTAGGTTACCGTTGGCATATACCATAATGTACGTACTTTTACATGCGAAAATCGAATAAGATCAATAGAAAAACCGCTTAAGATCTTCGTAATGTTCAGAAAAATGGAAGAAGATTAGCAGAAAGAACTGAAAAGGACGCGACAAGAGCGACGCGGTAAAGTATATATTTTGGCTATATTCCAACTTTGTATAGGCTCAGTAACACAGTTCCTTATATTTCAAAAGAGTTTAGTTCAATCCCAGACTGAATAAGAAGCGATTCAAAAGAAACTTACTTGGCAGAAGCCAAGAATGGAAAAGAAAAAAACATGGTGTTCGGTATAATGTTAGGATGAGTTTTCTTGATGTAACTTTCAGGGATTTCCGAATCTTGAGGTTTTTAGAATGTAAACTTCTAAGAACTTTGTGCACAATTGCGAATCGTTCCAAAAAGAAGTGTCATGTCTAATACGTTCGCTAAAGCATTGTTATTTTTTCAGAGATGAAGCTATATTTCTGTTCCAAAATCAATTAGGTATTCAAATATTCCAGTCATACAGCCTGACCATATTTTTTCGTAGTTTTTCTCACCTTATTTTTTAAATTGTTTTGAAAGTTGAGCACTTTGTTGGCCCATAAATCGTTAACCATTGAATAATGGTGAACGAAAACTGTTTCTAAGTATTATTCGTATGAAAATATTAGTTTACGAATTTTGAATACTTTTTTCAGTTTTTACCGAATTTTGAGCACATTTTAATGAAAATTAAGTACGTGTTTCAGCACAATTGAGTGTACAAAATTTTAAAGTTCTAGTCAATCGTCTTGTTCAACTTTCTCCGAATAATTTGCAATATTATATGAATTTCACGATTTTTAGTTTTTATCGAATTTCCGTGGAAAATGAACTATTGTAATGGCTCGGAAAATTTTATAATCAAAATGTTTGAAAATTTTCATCAATTGAAATCCGTTTTGAGGCATTCTTAACGAATCCTAGAGTTTAACGTTGTTTCATTTATATACATGCCAGACTATATCTCTCCTTAGGATTGTGATAAAAATTCCGCTCTTGAGCCTGAAAATCAAGCTTTCTAAACGAAAGGATGAGTTCATTGGGCAGCACCTTTTGAGCACATAAAATTGGTCACATTTAGAATAATTTATCTAAAAAATCACTTAAAATGGCTAAAAACTGCTAAAAATCGTTAAATTTATATTTTTGGTAGAATAATGTTCAAATAAAATTTATTAACTATAAAATAGAACATTCAAATAGTAATTTACAAACCTTTGCAGAAAAATGCACTTAAAATGCATTAAAATTTGCTAAAAAATCGATTAAAACTGCAAAAAATCTAAAACCTCTATTTGAATAGGAGATAATTGTTTAGAATACATTTTTTGTCATAAAAATAATAGTTGACCATTTCTTCACACTCAAAAAGCTCAAAGTTCAAAACAGTTTAACATTATGCAATGCGATAATTTACGAAAATTCGCTCATACGAGCATGCTGCATGACTGGAACTTATTTCTTCTATTTTTCGAGATTTTTTAATATGAGCAATTCAATGTGCTCAAAAAATTTTGTCCTATGAACTCATCTTTTCTTTTAAAATGCTTAATTTTTTTGGTGAAGGAACGGATTTATTACATCAATTCTAAGGAGAGATATCGTCTGTATATATATATATATATATATATATATATATATATATATATTTATATATACACTCGTATATGAAAAAGCGTAATACTCCAGGAATCGTTTCATAATGCCTCAAACGCATTTCCAAGAAGAAATTTTTAGAAAATTTCATTTTTAAAATGTTTGACTCTCTCTACTATAGCTTCATTTTCTGCAAAAATTCGCTGAAAAAAAAAAAAAAAAAAAAAAAAAAACTTTGTTCCTTTTTTAGACTATCTTAATTGCAAAACGCCAATATTTATGGACAATCATCGCAACTCTCCGCTGTCTTAATAATGAATTTTTAGCCGAAATTGAGAGCCCTAGCGGTGGTTTCCTATGAATTCCACTGTGTTGAAGTACAATGTTGTTTCAATAGAGTTGTAAATGTAATACAAGTTGCCAAATCACCTTTGTTATCCTGAAAGTTCTTCGGGGTTCCGACAAAAAGGTTTTCGATTAGACGAGATGAAGATGAAAGAGTTGTGAAGTGTTGAAAACTTGAGTTTAACGCGCTTTTCACTCTCGAGTTACCAGTGTTTTCTGTGCGGGAGAGAAAATCTCCTCTGTTCGTTGAAGGGAGGGATAGAGGTGGAAGGGTCGTTAATTTATCGCGGGGCAGCTTGCGAGAAGGCCATCTAATGATCTCAGACACGCAATTTAAACCTCTGAAAAGGGTGAACGCGATAGGAGAAAGAGACATTTTATTTAGAAACTTACGCTCAAGATAAATGACAAAGGCTCATTGGTACTAAACGCATCTTCATTTATTTCCTTTCCCAACAATAATGTTGTTATTGAAAAAATCAACTTATAAATAATGTTTATTGTTTTATAAGGAGCTTTCTGTAAACCGGAGCGTGAAACCTTATTGCCATAACAGAATGTGTGGTCAGACATTTAATTTCTTATGAATTTTCAGGATTAGTTTATATTTCGGTTTTAGATCTAATATAAATCCTCCACTGAAAGTTATGCTGAACACGATTTCTTAAAACGATAGTTTCATTGGACCTATATCAGCTCGATCATCGTAGTTTATAAGGGAATTTTCACTCATTGCTCGAGATTTCGTTCACAGTTATACTGACATTATTTTTTCCAATTGGGTGGTGAACGTACTGCAATCCTTGCGGTCTCATTTGATTCTTTTGAAATAGATTTATATAAATTTGTTAACTAAGCATTATTAGTTTTAGCAAATTTTTGTAAAAAAAAAAAACAACAACAAATGAAGCTATTGCAATGGCTCTGAAAATTTTAAAATTTAAAGTTTTGAAAATTTTCTTCTTTAAAATCCGTTTTGAGGCATTATAAATCGATTTCTGAAGTTTGCGCTTCTACTTATGTATATAGCATTTCCCAATTGAGTTAAACTTTTTCCATTTAGGTTTAGTCCTTTTCCATTTAGGTTTAGTCCTTTTCCATTTAGGTTTAGTCCTTTTCCATTTAGGTTTAGTCCTTTTTCATTTTGGTTTAAACCTTTTCCATTTAGGTTTAGACCTTTTCCATTTAGATTTAAACCTTTTCCATTTAGATTAAACCATTTCCACTTAGATTTAAACCTTTTCCATTTGGATTTAAACCTTTTCCATTTGGATTTAAACCTTTTCCATTTGGATTTAAACTCAGGAAATTATCGTGGAGTTAGAGGTAAAAGTACCCAAGTCACAAATTCAACACGTGGGAAAATCAAATGGAGAATATTATGATTATTTAACTGTTGTTATTATTGGTGATCAATATCATCAAACTATGTATCCAACCTAAGAAAATAATCATATTTACCAAACTAACTTTTGAAATTTTAATTTGATTTTTGCACAATATGAATTTACCTCTTCGGTACTTTTACCTCTAACCCGACGTTATTATGCCACAACTTGAAAATTAAATCATGCAAGTGTTTTTTTATGCACAGAAATGTAATATAATATAATAATGAACAAATGTTTTTTGAACACAAGAATTTTTCATGAACGGAAGTTATAAATTAAGTTAAAACTATCCGTTTCCTTTTTTTTTACTTCTAGCCTAATGAAATTTTAGTAGATAGGCACTTACTTACTATGATGGGGCTAACTACTGACGTTTTGATGGAGTTTAAATCCAAATGGAAAAGGTTTAAATCCAAATGGAAAAGGTTTAAATCTAAGTGGAAATGGTTTAATCTAAATGGAAAAGGTTTAAATCTAAATGGAAAAGGTCTAAACCTAAATGGAAAAGGTTTAAACCAAAATGAAAAAGGACTAAACCTAAATGGAAAAGGACTAAACCTAAATGGAAAAGGACTAAACCTAAATGGAAAAAGTTTAACTCAATTGGGAAATGCTATATATACTTATATATATGTATGTATGTAGGTATACGCGTGTCATTCCAAACACAAACAAAATCCCGTTCTTGCGCCAAAAAATCAAGCATTCCAAACGGAAGGATAAGATCGTTGGCCGACAATTTTTGAACACATTAAATTGGTCAAGTTTCGAAAAATGTTCTAAACAAATCACTAAAAATGGGTAAAAACTATCAATAATTGTTAAATTCATAATTTGTAGCAGAATATTAGTCAAAACTAAACGATCAACGGTTAACTAGGACATTTTAACAATTTTGCTCAGTTATGCTGAAAAACGCGCCTACTTGAATATCATTAATATTTGTTAAAAACTCTATAAAAACTACAAAAATTTTCTAAAATCCAAAATCTCTTTTGAGTTGCCGAATTTTATTCAGCATAGTTTTTTGGCATTAAATTAGTTTTTAACAATTTCTTCCTACTGAAATTGCTCAAATTTCAATACAATTTAGCATATTATAATACGATAGATAGTTTAAGAAAATTCGCTCGTACGATCATGCTGCATGACTGGAACTTTTCCGAAAGTTTTCGAGACTCCGATTTTCTCAACATTTCGGTTTTACCTTTTAGGGTTGATCAAAAGCGATACCGCGGATTCAGAATAACCAAACCTCGTGACTTTTAACCCTTGCTCCATTAAGTTTGGTCAAGTAGTTCTGCACTAAGGCTCCTGAAGGCGAACAGAGAAGAAGAAAACCTAGAATTTCTTACTTCTTTGGTTGCAAAGGTGAAATTGAAAATTGAAAATGATGAAAAGAGATGATCAAATATCCCTCGGCCTACTGGAGGGATTGGTTGGGGTTTATTTCCTCCGCTGTAAGGGTTAATCAGTGATCATCGCAGTATCACTATCGCACTAAGGCTCCTGAAGGCGAACAGAGAAGAAGAAAACCAAGTATTTTTTTTTCTTCTTCGGTTGCAAAGGTGAAGTTGAAAATTGAAAATGATGAAAAGAGATGATCATGGATCCCTCGGCCTACTGGGGGGATAGGTTGTGGTTTTTTTTCCCCCGCTGTAAGGGTTAATCAGTGATCATCGCAGTATCCCTTGCTTGAGAGTGCGGCGAAGCCTTTCTTTGCGGAATATTATTGGTTCTTCCCTCTTCGACCTGCCAGTGGAGTCCATGATGGCTATCCGCTTAGTAACGGAGGATACACATGGCTTCCCTTAGAATCGTGCCCGTTGCAGTGTCCCTTTTGACACCTTATTGCAGCTAATGATCCTTCTGGTTCAGGTGAGGCTGAAATCATCGGAAAGAAACCCTTTAAGAACAGCAGAGTTCATTTCTCACAGAATTCGATATAATTCCAGCTGAACTGAGGTAATTTCAGTCCTAGAGAATCCACACAAATGCCTTCATCATCCCCCACAGGGCTGCGCTATGGTCGAACTATAAGAACCCCACCCAAACCATCATATCCATATTCATCCTCCAGCAAATAAAAAGGGGTTCTCCCGAGAAAGGGAAACGTTCGGGATGTCATAGGCCAGAAAGACAGCTGCACAAACAACAATAACGCCTGGCTCCGGACGCCCGACGTCGGGTTTGGTTCGAGTTATATTTTATATCCACCCAGGGTAAGCTCCAAGTAAACAAGTTAATTGTCTCGCGTATGCGACGTTACATCTGCGACCAACCTTTGCCGTATACTATTCATCCATTGCGTTTATCTTTGGAGAAGGAGTAGACTTCGGAAATGTTTGTGATATTAACAGTAAGTACCTAAATAAGTCTAATTTCATCATGATAATGTTCGTAAAGCATTGCATTTTTGATAATTAGAACAAACCCCGAATCATATATATATGTATATATATATATATATATATATATATATAACTTAAATGTCCTTTAATCGGGAATCGGTTTTTAAAAAACAATCGTTTAATTCCCGAATACAATTTATTAAAATATGAAAAGAAACACACACGACTACGTACAGAGAGGGAACGTACCGCACGAGAGATTGCCCAACAGCGACTGCCCCGAGCTTCGGGAGGTCCGAAGCGAGGTGCTTCCACTAGGAGGGGAGAACTGCTGAAGGCATTAGTTTTATTATTTTTCCTCCCTATGTTAGAGGATCACATAATTCCTCCCTCCTTAAGCTGAAAATTTAGAAAATTAAAAATAAACTAAATTTTCACAAGAAAAGACTTGAATAAATAGCAAGGCCTTCATGTTCTCGTTGCGGTTAGCTTACTCTTCTGTTTACAATACGCAATTATGGTATAAGTAATAAACATGATAATAAGAAAATACAAAATTATAGTCCAAAAGCTTGGAACAAAATATTCAATTATATTTAATGGCTCTAGACGTGTTACTCTGTTTAGTTTGACATTTTTGAAACTGAGTTCTTTTAGAGTAAGCGTTGTATTTGACATTTGTGAGTCTTTAATTTCAAAATTTAAGTCGGTTAATAGTTTAGGTTGGCCTAACGATTCACTTTCTGAATGAAGGGGTTGTCCCTTGTAATACATCCTACTGTTACCTTCCGAAATTAAAAATATACCTTTTAATTCCACTATTTCAGAACCATGCCTATTATTTATTTCTATTTTGTCTCCAAAGGGGAAGACTGCTAGATGCTGATTTGATTCTGGAATTGATTCAATCCAATTATCCTCAATGTTTACTGTTACGTATTCACAATGTTCTGCAGTACTGGAACTAAGTATTTCTTCTTCACATTTAACATTCTGGTTTGATATTAATTTTTTACTACAATGAATGATACTACCCCTTTGACAATTATCTGACAGGGGTATTGTTGTATTATTTGACTTAGATTTGAGAAGATAATTTATCTTAGGAAATATAGAAACATACTGATTTTGCCTAAGTGTGGGTATTGGTCGTAAAAAGTACAAGTGGTATTGTAACCCATCGGTCAATGGTAGATTGAGAAAATACATTATTTCATCGTCCTTGATTGCACAAGTAACTTGAATAGTGGATTCTATTTCTAGAATATTTTCGTACTTTATTTCCAAAGGTAATTTGGAACCGTAAGTATTTGACAATTTTTGGAGTTCTACAAACAGCTGATGCGTTCCAATTATACTAGGATGTAATGTTCTCAATTTGCAAAATGTTATTGAATTCTCAATATCTTGGAATATTGTCAGTATCACATTAAATACTAGTTGTTGAAGGTTGAGTATTTCCTTTATGGAATCAGCGAGAGCCTGATTAGAACTAATTTTCATGAAATTATCAATTTCTAACAGTTTGTTTTTTATTTGCTCATTATTGAAACGAATGTCTTGAATGGTCGAATTAAAATCGGACATCAGATCTGCAATGAGTGAGAATTGAGAATCCAATTGATCCTGAACAGTTATTTCATTATTCTTAATTTGAGTAAACAGCTTTTCATAACGTTTACCGTCAGAGGCGTCTAGATTGCCAGTTATAAATTTAATTATATTACCTAACCCATTTACTAATCCCCTTTTTTTTCTACCTTGATTAACATTAATGTGGGTAATTTTTTCCTTAATAATACTAATAGTATAATTTAATAATTTACAATATTCGTCTGTCTGTCTGACCTGGAATTGATTTACTTTGATCTTATTCAACAGATTTTCGTACTGTGAGGTCAGTTCGTAAAATTCATCTATTAAGCTGTCAATTTTATAATGGTGAACTAGAGTATGTTGGGAGTTTATAAGTCGGGCTGGTCCTAATAGAATAGGCAGTATCCCTTGATTAGTTGTTATATTTCTCACCTCGGAGCTTCCGATTGAGAAGAGGAGGGTCCTGGAACAGGTTCACGAGGTGAAGTGTCAGTGGGTAAGTCACTCGTAGTTTGTTTGCGTGGTCTTTTTATATTAGACGTATGAATTTTTCCTTGTGTGTTATGGTGTCGAGGAACTATTTGAGTGGTTTTTAATTCGGGATTGGTTGATTGCAAGGTTTCCTTATGATATTTTTGTTTAGTTTTATCTTGAATTTGTCTAGTTCTTACAAATATTTCTGTGGGTAATTCTGGAACTTCCTCTCTATCCTGATTCCTTCTTTCAGCAATACGTTCCTTTTGGGCTTGAGATCTTTCTTTGATTATGTCATAAATTAGTTTTACTTTGTCTCGATGTTTGTCTATAAAATTCGTCATTAAGTTTTTCTCTAAGTCGGCTTCTAGTAAAGGGTCGTTCTCTACATGACCATTTATTACTTCGAATGGCGTTAGTTTTGTAACAGAGTGGATACTACTATTATAAGCTATTAGTGCATAGTTAACTTTATTTTTTATGCTTTCATTTTTGAATTCGTCTCTATTTGACAGTATTCTAACGTGTTCAATTAGAGTCGAGTGAAATCTTTCTATTAATCCATTCGAATTTGGGTTTTGAGAACAAATGTAATGAACTTTAATTTTGTGGGTCTCTAGTAACTCTTTGACCAATGAGCTACCGAATTCTGCTCCATTATCGGCCACGATCATTTTTGGTATCCCATGGTGGGAAAAGAATTTTAGAAGGGCTCCGACTGTGTCAATACTATTAGATGATTTTAGAATGTAGGCTTGGGCATACTTTGAAAATGAATCGATGATTGTTAAAAACTTGGATTTCTCCAAAGACAATTTGTCGATATGTAGGATTTCGAATGGTCTAGAAGGCGTGGGGGTAACGTTTAATTTTGGTTTAATGGGATGTCTGTCATATTTGCAGGCAAGACATATTTCGCATTTATTAATATAATCTTGGATTGTGGTTTTCATATTCGGCCAAAAATATTTCCTCTTAAGTTTCTCTAAGGTCTCAGTAATGCCTCGATGATTGGTTTTCCCTATATGTTGTTGTTGGATATATTCCCTAGCTGTTTCTGGATCTGTGACATCTTCTAGCCTAGCGGAACACTTGACGAAACTTATTTCAGAATGTTTGAAATTTCTTATCATTATTCGGCTGAATTCTTCATAGATATCATTGACAAAAAATAAGGAATATTTTCTCTTCGGAACTATGTAGGTTTTCACAAAGTGAATTATATCTGATTCAAGATTATTTTTCCTAAGCGTTACTGTTATTCTAGTGATTCTTTCAAAAACATTTTCAATCCTAGGGTTTCTGATTTCTTCTCTGTCGGCTACTACAATGATGATTTGGTTAGTTCCATAATTAACAGGTTTTTCGGTTATAGGAATATTCAGTATTGTGTTTCCCTCGTAATTAGAATGAACAGTGGGAGCTAAAGACGCTGAATCACTGGCGTTCTCGTCCACATTGACGACCATTGATTCCGATGAATTATTTACGGCATCATTTAGTTCTCCCAGTACTTCATTCATGAGTGGAGTTGGAGGACTATCCCCGGTGAGAGCATCTTGAACAATTTGCTCAACATCAGGTGAATTTTCGTTGATGTTAATTTCCACTCGGGAAAGGGCATCGGCATTTTGATTAGTGGATCCTTTTTTGTAGTGGATCTCATAATCATATTGCTCTAATTTAAGCCTCCATCTGAATAATTTAGAATTGGGTTCCTTCAGTGAAAATAACCACTGAAGAGGCTTATGGTCAGTAAAAATTTTGAATTTTCGGCCAAAAAGGTATGGTCTAAAGTATTGTGTAGCCCAGACACATGCAAGGCATTCCTTCTCGATGGTAGAGAGGTTGCGTTCATGGTCATTCAGAGTCCGGCTAGCGTACGCTATAGGTAAGTCAGCACCGTTAGTGCACTGGCTTAAAACCGCGCCTAACGCAATGTTCGAAGCATCAGTTGTAAGGTTAAAGGGCTTCGAGAAGTCGGGATATTGTAAAATCGGATCATTTATGAGCAGAGTTTTACATTTCTCAAAACACTCTTTATACTCGGGGTTTTGAGGATCGATCGTCGCTCCCTTCTTCAAACATTGGGTTAATGGTTTGGTTATTTGGGCAAAGTTTTTAATAAATTTTCTATAATAACCCAGTAGTCCGAGAAAACCCTTAATTTGTTTTGGAGTTGTGGGAATCGGATATTTGGATATAGCTTCGGTTTTGAGGGGGTTTGGCTTAACTCCTTCAGGGGTGATAAGATGTCCTAAATAGACACATTCTCTTTTGAGGAACTCCGTTTTATCCAATTGTATTTTCAAATTAGCTTCACGGAGTCTGTCAAAAACTTTTCTGAGACTATTTATATGTTCTTCGAGACTTGTACTATAGATGATAACGTCGTCAATAAAAACAGTGCAAATTTCATTCTGCAAACCGCGTAGTACATTGTCGAGCAACCGTTGGAAACTAGGAGGTCCGTTTTTTAAACCCATCGGCATTCTACTAAATTCCCAATGACCATTTTCCGAAGAGAAAGCAGTTTTGGCAATACTATCCGGATGCATTGGAATTTGATGAAAACCGCTTTTGAGGTCAAGGCAAGTGAAGTACATACACCTACCAAGTTTGTCGAGCAAATCATTTATGACTGGAAGTGGGTATTTATCGTCTATTGTCTTGTTGTTAAGTCCGCGGTAATCAATAACCAGTCGATACTTTTGTTTGCCGGATGCATCTAATTTTTTGGGTACGAGCCAGAGTGGACTATTCCAAGGTGAAGAGCTGGGTTGAATAATTCCCTGTTTGAGCATATCTTGTATTTGGTTATCAATTTCCTTTTTATATACCTCGGGATATCGGTAATTGCGGGTATACACGGGGATCTCGTCAATGGTGCGGATTACATGTTGGACTTTATTAGTACACGTTAAGGTGTTTCCTTCACAATGAAACAAATCTTTGTACTGATATACCAAGTTCAAAATTTGCCTCTTTTCTTCTTCGTTCATATGATCCGTTCGAATATTAGTGGGGTCAAACACATAATTTTGCGTATCATAATAATTCACATTTGGACTTTTCACTTTGTCTAAAATGGGGATTTCTTCAACTTGGATGGGTTCAAACAGTTTGAAATTACATTCAGAATCACTATTATTTAAAATTCCTACGTAACATTCCTTATCCTGAATTTTGACCAGGCATTCAGGAATTTCTAGTGAATTTTGTTTCAGATATGGAATTACTCCTTCCTTTTTTGTTGAATCACACCGTACGGGAATTTTAATCTGCGAAATTGCCCTAGGTGGTATTTTTTGTTCATAGATCGGTTTTTTATTTATTTCTTGATCAACGTAGTGATATTTAAAAGGGATTTTGAAATTTTTTATTATCAGTAACTTGTTCTCATAATCAATATGGGCGCCAAGTAACTCAAGGTTATCTGTACCTAATAGCAATCCGAATCGGCTATGAAATTTGTGAATTCTAAAAAGGAGATTTAGGTTTTTAATTTTGAACATTTCGCCACATGGGATCCTTGCACTATTGCTCCCATATGACAATCCGTGGATTGACCTAACTTGGAATTTCTCTGTTATGATTTTGTCGGGGAAAAATTTTTTAATGACCTCTGGATGCACAAAACTTGAAGTGCTTCCGGAGTCCAACAGGATTCTAATTTTATGCTTCGGAAATACTATGTATGGTAGTTTTTGTCCAGCCTTTGGTTTCAAATGTATTAGGGAGAATGTAGCGATTCGGACTCCTCCTCTAAAAAAGAGTCCTCATCGGCCGGATTTTCCGCGTTGTATTCGGGGTCAGAACTTCCCATACTTTCTTCCTCGGGAATTTCCACATTGTTCAAATCTAAATTCGGTCGAGTTGTTTGCCAAGACATTGGAGTCGACTTTGCAAAATTGGACGTTCCTTGACTTGGAACTTGAGTCTGTGGGGGCCGTGTGATTTGTGAAGTATTATTTTTATTGGGGATAAAGGGCTTAGATGGCACTTGATTTTGGGTTTTATTTGGGAATGTTTTGGGCTTAAATCCTTGGCCATAATATGACGGTTTGGTTGCCGGAGTCGTATTTTTATTTTCCGGTTTTATCGCCGGTTTGTGTTGGGGGTTCCGATCGAGTCTACCCTTTTGATACTGCATGATTTGATAATCGTTTGTTAGTATCGAAAGGGCTTCGCCCATCGTTTTCGGTTTCCTACTCCGAAGTTGACTTCCGAGCGGTTCCCGTAGGTGCAAGAGTAACGTCCGTAGACTAATATCTTGGTAGTGCTCGATCAATATCTCTTGTTTCGTTTCAGTTTCATGGTTTTTAATCCAAGCAATAGCCAAATTTAGTTTTGCTTTAATTTTATTATGAAACTGAAAAGGATCTTCGCTCTCCCTATGTCTCAGTCCAGTTAGTTCGTGACATAAAGTAAATATGTCCCGTTTGTCGGAGTACGTCTCTAGCAATGCAGTTTTAATACTAGGAAAGTCCGTAAGTGAGTAATTATCTAGCATATCCGAGGCTGGTCCCTGTATTTTGGACATAATGGTCTTAAGGACCTCTTCATTTTGATAATTTGTGGGATCTTCATCATCTATGAACCTATTAGCTATAGATTCACACGTGTCCAAAAATTTCCGGAGCTTTCCTGGGTTTCCCTCAAAGGTCGGGATCATGTCCGCATGTTTCTTTTTAAATTCGGGGACTTGGTCCCTAGTATTTTGATTGATATTTAAGTTTCTGAGAGACTCCTGAATTCTTTGAGAAATAAAATAATCTACAAAGTTGGGATCATTAAAAGGGTTGCTCGGGATCGGGTTTGCCGCCCCAGGTTGTGACTGTCCCTCAGACATATCAGAATCTTCCTCTATTACAGGTAGTCTTTCGAAAGGTGAGCGAACCTTCCTTAAGAAATATTTTCTGTAGTTTTTTGGAATTTTGACAGGAAAGTATGTACTGTTCAGTGTCTACTCCAAGTGTTCGTTTGTGTCAGTGTGTAATTGTACAAAAACACAAGTTTATAATATTCAATTATAAAAATGAAATCAAGTATCTTAAATTAAGACAATAAAATTGATTAATTATGAAATTAACGTCAGATGACGGGTGGCTTGAAACGCAATTTCAATAATTAAATACAAATAAAATAAAGTGTCTTTAAATTAAGACAATAAAAATTGGTTAATTATGAAATTAACGTCAGATGACGGGTGGCTTGAAACGTAATTTCAATAATTGAATACAAATAAAATAAAGTGTCTTTGAAAAAGACAATAAAAATTGGTTAGTTTTTTTTTTTTCTGCAATACCGCGCCAGATGACGGGTGGCTTGAAACGCGGTTGCAATAAAACTTGATCGTTCCTTCCCACCAGGTAACGGGTGGTATGAAATGGGGAGGTTTAACGATTATTAGAATAAAATTGAATTGTTCCTTCCCACCAGGTAACGGGTGGTATGAAATGGGGAGGTTTAACAATTATAAAAAATCAAATGAAGTTGAATTAGAAGTTTGAATCTTCCTTCAAAATTTGCCGGTGATCTCGCTACTCCTGGAGAATTAAAAGATGAAGCTGGGTTGGTACTTACAACACGACGAGAGTCAACATCTGTGTTTCTTTATCTCTTTAGGTGAAGGTCGACAGTCGACAGAATAGATACCTCGGTCCGGTTGCGGCCAGCCGTTTCTGAGAAGAGATTAGCGAAGGAGCACGGCGTTCTTCCGTCTTCACAGGCGGAAATCCACTTCTATTTATTTAACGAGCCAAGTGTCTTTGCTCGGGCGTCCTGGTTTTTGGCGAATTCGCGTAGTTTCCTCTTGTGGAGCGTGTGATGTTCTCTTGAAGTCACAGAGTGAGTAGAGATGATGGATTTTCTTCTTGGTGAACAGCAGGTTCCCTTTGGGTCAGAATGCAATCGATTTTGATTGATTGATTTGCCCAAAGTTAATTGATTTGTCCACGAGACTGCGCCACTTAAATGTCCTTTAATCGGGAATCGGTTTTTAAAAAACAATCGTTTAATTCCCGAATACAATTTATTAAAATATGAAAAGAAACACACACGACTACGTACAGAGAGGGAACGTACCGCACGAGAGATTGCCCAACAGCGACTGCCCCGAGCTTCGGGAGGTCCGAAGCGAGGTGCTTCCACTAGGAGGGGAGAACTGCTGAAGGCATTAGTTTTATTATTTTTCCTCCCTATGTTAGAGGATCACATAATTTATATATATATATATATATATATATATATATATATATATATATATATATATATATAATTATTAATCTATTCTATAAATGAGTAATGTCAGCACATTCACGCCCAAACTCATGAACGGATTTCAACGGGGTTTTTCGCAAAATGCAAAATGATCGGGATGGCACGGGAAAGGTTTGTGTAAAAGAAATTTTAAAAAACGTCCAACGAGATCAGCTGACTTATCTAACCTGCTATGAAAACTGAGGGAGTTACACTTCGCTAGTAACGCATTGGTTGTACGTGAAAATCAATAGATTTAGAAAAACCTAAGTATGAGGAAGAATATGAGGGAAAAAACCCGTTTTGGCCCATTTTTGGCTCATAGCATTGATGGGTGTAAAGCGATCGGGTTGGCTAGATTCTAGGACCAACTAGACCCCACGTGGAGTCCATGTGGTAAAGGGTAAATGGCGGATTTTTTTCATCGAGTTAAAGACCTCTTATGGCCTGAACGGCGGACGGACATTGCAGTTTTGGGATCCACGCACTTTGAAACGTAAAGTGACAAAGTTTGAGAGAAAATGAATTTTTTTTCCTTTACGATTCCAAAGGCTTATTATTGGGAATAATAAACCAAACACCTACTCACTTGGTTGTGAGTTTCTCGGTAACTATTCAACTCCAACTCAGTGATTTCCGCTTTTCTTGCAGTAAAGTGGTTGTTGATTACAGCCATTAGAATTCACGCGATATTCGTGTCATAATTTCTTGTTATTACGTTTTGGGCGAATTATGTACTACATGTTCCATGTTAGAATTTCTATTCTTCATGTTTTTCAGGATAGCTACCTTTATTCGCAGTAAGTGATTTTACTATAAGCCGTCAGAAAGGGCTGACCTGTTGCTCTCTGGAAAAACTGCCCTGTGACGTCAGCGGAGGAAAATAGAAAAACAAGATAGGTCGCTGTGTTGTTTTTCCATCCTCAGCTCGACACGAGACGCACGTGGGCAGTTTATCCTTTGAATCGCTCGACAACACTTTGGTCTTTCGCTGTCGGAAATAGAATGAGTGTTGGTTCGGGAATTCTCGAAAAGACCTGGGTGTATTTTACATCGACCTTTTCCGATTCTTATTGCATTTAGTAATCCATTCTGCCGTTCCGTTTCCGTATAAATCTATATATGTTGGTTGGTAACAAGGTAGTGGAAGCCTTGTGAATCACCTTGGGTAGCTGAAATACTTCGCCCCGCAAAATCAAAGTTCAAATTCCTATTTCCCGATGTACAGCTATTCTGTACAAATTGTTGTCCCTCGTTTGTTTATTTATGTATGCATATAGAATCCTGGAATCTCTCGGCTCCCACAATTGATACCTATCTATGTTGTTAAAAATTGGCCATTGATATCGAACCATAGAGTCGTTGAAGAGATGGATAGATATCAATTTCTTTTAATTGTTTCAAATGAAAAGACTTTCTGGAAAGGCGACTATGATTGACAGTTTATAGTTGTGGGGAAGTAACTGCTGAAAAAATGGAGAGAAAAAGGGTGTTCACTTAATGTTTTAGCTTTTTTTTATAGAGATCAAAGGGGAGGAAAACAGAAATTGCATGACTTGGCCTTCGGGCATTATTTCTTCTCCCAATTACTGCTTTGATTTTGCTGAAATCACATTTTAGTGTTGTTGAGGGTGCTGAATCCGGTTCAGAGGTCAACAATAGTAAAATGCGACCCACACGTTGATTCGAAAAATCGAATAAATAATCTCCATCCGTCCGTCCTCAGAAGCTTTTCTCCGAAACTGCTGGGCCAAACTTCATGAACTTCCGCTGAAATATTATTTATCGGCCGATGATTTACCTGTAACATAGGCTATACTTTTGATCAACCCCAAGGGGGTGGAAATACTGAAAAAATGGAAATCTCGAAAACTTTCTGAATATGAGGGTATTTTTTCGTTTGATTTAGATGAAACGCAACTCAATAAATTGAAGGAAACCATCCGGAGCACTGTACAATTAACTGTTCGGACTCCAGAAGGGCTCAAGTGTTGGATGGGAACAATTTAATCTACATGAATGTGAAATTATCTACATTATTACAGAAATAATTGACATTTTTTTGTATAGAAAAAAAAAACTGCTGCTATATTTGCTATTTTTTGCTGCTTATTTAAATGTTCACAAAACTATTAAATTAGTAAGCATAGTTGGGAACTTTTCTGTTCTTATCAGGCTATAGGTAGGGACGGTGAGGGATAAATCAATCATTTGCAAATATTATATTCTCAATCTTGGCTACTGTTCAGTAAGTATATAACCCTGAAGTTTGACTGGTCGTTGCAAAGTATGACTTTTTAAAACTCCAGTAAAGCAAAGCCATTTCTATTTCCTTGCTCTAATACTCGATCTAAAGAATCACTTCCTCGTAATTGTCGTTTTTGACAAGTTCTTACAACTTTAATCAAAATGTCAACCTATTTTCACCTCTGGAGTTCGCGGATTCGCCATTTCTTCTTCCCAAGTTTGTTCTTAGGGCTTTTCTTATTAGGCAGATCAAAACTTTGTTCCTCGCGGGATTCCTTCCCATCGAATTGAATTCTTGGAGTTTAAGCTTCCATTTCTTGCTCCTTTACTCCAAACTGAAAACGAAATACAGAATTAAAAGGGATAACTTCTTTTTAGGATGTCCTTTAAGTAGGACGTACAGGGATGGTTTCATATATTAGAGGGACGACCTAATACAATTGATCCATGGGGTAGGGGATAACCCAAGCATGAGGAAAGAAAATAACCGTATACAAATCCGTTCCAGTCCATTCTAAGACCAAAGTGTGAAAAAAATCATGGTGTGCGTGCGTGTGTGAATGGAAAAATTTTGTTGACGGTCCATGCCACAATTCTCAACCGATTTTCGGGATTCTTTCTTCGTTCGATCCCAATTTCAAGTTGTACCAACCCCGGAAATTTTTAATTTCAGGACGGAAGTGAGAAAATGATAAACATGATGATGGTGATGATGGTGGTGGTTAGTGATGATGATGATGGTGGGGTAAAGCCGACAAAACCTGCTTCTATTTCATTTAGCCGGGTCTTTCTCTATAAGGTACTAGGTACGTACAAGCCTGACCATCGTATGTATATATATTCACTAAAAAAATATCATTTTAGGTATTTCTGGGAAAAAATTAAAGAGAAACATCGAGATTTTCACCATTAGGTATTGTACTTAACATTGTAGAAGACATAATTTACTCCAAGTCGCTGTTTATAATAGATGCTCATGATGAAGGCCTTGAGATGGGTATTATGAAGGCAAATACGTACTACTGTATACCATATAACTACAGGGTGTCCCACGTACTATGTGCCGTATGCGTTATTGGACGAACTCCCCATAATTTTTTTGTATACCCCAAGGATGGCATTTTTCCACATGTACGCATGCCTAAAATGTGCGTAATGCTTTGTTATTTCAAATGGGAATTCCCATTATTGCAGATTCGAAATCTACATGAATTGTCATGGAAAATCACCCATCACTCAAATTTTCAAGAGTACAAAAAAAAAAAAAAGAGTTTTCAAATTATCACATGTGATAATTGATTTTGGAGTATTTTTTCGCTCTGAATCACGTAGTAATTTGACTTATTGATATTCACAATACAGACTTGGAAAAATACCGAAACCCTGAAATTTTAGTAAGTTTTGTGCTGTGGGGAAATGAGTGAGGAAATGTGAAATTCTGGAGGTTTCTTTCAGTTTTTGGTTTATTATTTCCAATAATAAGCCTATGTGATCGTGTAGCAAAAAATTTTTATAACCCCCCCTCAAACTTTGTCACTTTACGTTTCAAGGTGCGTAGAATCCAAATTTGAAATGTCCGTCCGCCGTTCACCGTCCGCCGTCCGGGCCATAAAAGGCCTAAGAATTGACTTAAAAAACCCGTTCTTTCGCACATATACTGCATTTGGGGTATAGTTGGTCCTAACGTTTAACCATCCCGATCGCTTTACTCGCATAGATGCTATGGGCCAAAAACGGGCGAAAAAGTGTCTTTTTCGACGCGCGCACGCCTGGCACGCTTGGCAGGGGGTCACGGTGGGTGGTGAGGGGGGTGAGCGGGGGGGTGGAGTGAGAGGAGGCGCCGGCGTTCGTTCGAGGCATGAATATGTTTTTTCAAGGTCATATTTGTGTGTTAATACCAAAGCTTTTCCTACGCATATTTAATAACATATCATATTAAATAACATATATTATATAACATGGTCGTTTTATGGATTTCTGCTGCGTTTATAAATATTTATCGTATGTTGATTAAATATTAGTCGGTGGAAAAAAATACCGAAATGTATTCAGATAGACATTTCAACTTTTCCACTCGTGGTTGTACTCCGAATGTTGAGGATCGTGTTACAATTTGCTTCAGATTCAACTACCAATATACGTTTCCTAACCTGAATTACTCCCTCGCGTTTATTAAAGCAAGTTAATCCCACTAGTTGGCAGGAGTTTTGCGGAGAAGCTGTGGCCCATTTCTGGGGGAAAAGCCCCTATAGCATCTACATCATCCCTTAATTTTGAGGCCTGCAAACCTGTAATGGGGGGCTCCCTCTCCCGTTCCCCATTAAAATCCGGGAGTTTGGCCCTGGAAGGGAGGATGACTTTCTGAATATCTCGCGGGTTCTCTATATAGAAGGGAGCTTTTCTACTCACCCCTTCATCCCTTCTAAACAACTTCATTCTACCGCTTATAGCCAGCCATCTAGCGGTTGTGGTTGACGGTGTTTGGAGGGTTTTTCGCCCCGAACCAGTTTCAAACCCAACGGTTGGGAGGTAGTGCTCTCAGTTTTCCGACACTAAGGGTCTCGATTTCCTTCCCAGATCCGTTTCCCATTCAGAAGTTTGGATGAACTGAAACTGGAGTTTACATTTCAAGGACCATGCCGTACAGATTGAGACTTTCCCTGATGAATTGATCCAACACTTTGTGCTCGCCCAACAACCCTAGTGTAAAAGAATGTTATAAAATCAATTTGAGAATGCTTTAGCGAATTTTCGTAGAAAATGAAGCTATTGCAATGGCTCCAAAAATTTTAAAATCAAACTTTTCAAAAATTTTCTTTTTTGAAATCCGTTTTGAGACATTCTGAAACGAATCCTAGAGTTTCACGCTTTTCCATATATATATTTCCATATTATTATATGTATAATTAACCCTGAAACCTCAAACAACAATACCAACAACAATAGACAAATATCTAGATACTATTCCTTCCCCTACATTAAATCACTCTCGGAACAAATATCAAAAACTCTCACTTCAGAAAAACCTGTTTGTAAATTAGCCTTTAAATGTCCCAAAACCATAAACACCCTTCTGACGAAAACGAAAGACTCCGATCCTAAAACTCAAATCAAATTTCATCTATTCAGTCCCATGTGAAGAATCATGCGGAAAAATCTACATAGGCCATTCAACACAATACCTGAAAGTCAGGACATACCACCATTCATATAGCTGCACCTCAATCCCTAACAACTCTAATAAAACTGACCCGTCCCCTCTAACTTCTCACTTCCGCCAAACTGGCCATCAATTCCAATTAGAAAAAACAGAAATCCTATGCTATGAAAAAACTACTACAAACTAGAACTCAAAGAAATGATACATATTGAAAGAAATAAAGACCGAGCCGTCAACAAGAAAACCGACGTTGACAACTTAAATAAAACCTTATAAATAAAACACCGCCAAAACTTTCCGCTACAACCGACCCTTCATGAAAATAATCTTATAATCCTTCCATTGTACACAAGTCCTACCACGCCTCAGCAAACCTACCTACGCTCTCATAACCAGGTACCTATATCGCCAACCCGAAGAAATTCTAGAGCCATTAGTCAGTATGTAGAAAGCTCTCGAGCTAACAGTACACCATTTATAATTACAAATCTGTCAAAATTTCCTATAAGTTTGTGCTACTTGTGAAAAAACTGAACTGTAGACTACTCCATGTAAGTAACTCAAATAATATTTTTTCTAATTTAAGAACCGTTCAATATAATGTACATAACCATAGATAAAATCCTAATCTAATGATGTATTCTCCCTAGGACTTGAGAATGGTAATAAACTTTACCGAAAATTTGGCAAATCAAATGACTTATGACTGATGCTCAAGAAAACCACCTCTACTATATATATATCCCCTTAGGATTGAATAAAAATTCCGTTCTTGAGCCAAAAAATCAAGCTTTTCAAACAAAAGGACGAGTTCGTTGGCCATCATTTTTTGAGCACATTAAATTGGCCAGGTTTCATAAAGTGCTGAACAAGTCACTAAAAAATAGCAAAAAACGGCTAAAAACCGCTTAATGTAGATTTTTAGGCAAAATATTGCTCAAACAAAGATTATAAACTATAAAATAGAACATTCGAATATTGATGTACTTGTATAATCGATGATTGATGTCAGCTCGCGCTGAATTTCCTTTATTTTTCAAGCAAAAAATTCAGCGGTGAAACATGATGAATGTTAAAACGTTCTTTACTATTTCCAGATGATAGCAGATTTCCATGTGAAAACTTACTTAAACCATAATGTGTATTTAACAGTAAGTAGATAGATGTTGCTCCATTTTTTCCGCAAGTAATGTCGTTTCACTAAGCTAGTGAATGGAGCTGCGATGAAGTAGCTTGTTGTCATAACTTTGATAGATAACACAAAAAGCCAACTACGTACTTATCTACCTAAGTAGAGTGCTGTTGTTGTCAAAATTCTTGGAATGGAATCTACTTCCATTTAAATCATGAAACAAACACGCGGTTTTTTTCTCATCTAGCATTTTAGCATAACTCCGTTTGTGTTGTTCCGTTGTAGGTTAGTATGACGGTGACTAATAATAATGAACCCCGTAGCGTTAAGATTTTTATCTCGTTCCCTAATGGCAATATTTTGCTGTGTTGCGCGTTTTTTCCTTTTTAATTTTCCCCTTCTTGGGCCTCGGGAAAAGGGTTTCGGCCACCCGTATTATGTCGTTTCCGCTACGGTGTTGTTAGTAAAAAAAAAAATTTAGTCGACCACGCAAAAAAACCCTCCGCGAAGAAATCATTTTCCTCAGCTCTATTCACGCTCTCTTTGGCTCAACTGGAAGGAAAAGCTTCGAGCGAGGTGAGCTGGGGTTTTTAACAGGTCTGTTACGTCTCGCCTGTGTTACGAGACGCACTCACATCTCAGCTGCGAGCTGAAGCCCATAAAACGTGACGTTCATTAATCATAACAGTCCCAGAGATGAATGTTGAGTAACGAACGGCTCCATTTACCCGCTCCCGAATGGCTTTCAAACGCCCAGTATATTATGTGTACACGACTCGTTTCAGGTTTTACTCGCACAATCTCAATCCCACAGACCTATTTCCCCGCTCAATTAACCATTTTCGGAGAGTGCGGCTACTCAAATGTGTTGCTCATTTTGATGAATGGCATCTTCAATGAAACCGACCGAGGTTGCAAATGTTTCATTTTGTAAGGGCCTTCTTGTCCATCGAAATATTCATTCTACCTACTACCACCTGGCAGAATAGTTCATTTATACAACATCAATTCTAATAAAGTATCAAATCACTGTATCATTAATACATAATTAATTATTAATCATTGCAGCTTAAAAGACGTTTTAAGTGGCAAAATTTTGAATAAAATAGATAAATCAAACATCACAAAGCTTTGAAATCCAAAGCGGTCCAGTTTTTACAACGTTTTTATGATTCATGAAAATGGAAGAAAGTACATTTAAAAACACTACCCTGTTCCGAATTGTGCTGAGATGCGCACTGTCGAATCCTTGAACTCCTTGCGCGTGGCATATTTGGAATGAACTACAAATTTCAAATGTTTTTAAAGCTAGTTCCTTGTTCAACTGTTGTTACAGTGCCCTGTCCCATTCTAATTTATAAACATCATGCGACGCTTCCAGTTGCAATGTATTTGTTTGTCCACGGTTAGGGTTTTCGTTGCAGTTTTAGATTCGTTACAAATTTTGCACTCATACGGCAATTGTTTCGTAAATTAAGTTAAATTTCTAATGAAATTAAATAAATAAATTGAAGTTACCTTTATTGCTCTCTCCTAGATTCGATAGACATAACTTGAGCAGGTGTTTCGTTACTAACTTCCTATCTCGACTTTAGGATTTGGTTACTGTTTTTAGGATTATTGAATGTATCTTCAAAATTGCCTTTCCACTTTGGTCTGTAATTTCCTTAGTTGTAACCCAATCAAATGCGAACACCACTTGCTGGAACGCTCTAGATCAGCGGTTCCCAACTGCTGGGCCGCGGCCCACTTGTGGGTCGCAGGCAGCTCACTACTGGGCCGCGGATGCTGGCCGGAACTCAGGAAATAATATTAAAATATTGCAAAATAAGTACGGTATTAATAAATCGGTCCTCGCGATAAAGTATAAATTTAGGCGTTCTCTTGGATAGTGTAAGTTTAGTGATTCAATTATTTTACAATTTATTTTTTAAATTTATTTACAAGTTGCTTGACAATTTTATAACAGAACATTAATTAGATTGGTCAAATTGTGTAGGTTTGACAACTGACGGGGCATGAGCTATGTCTGATATTCATAGGGGGTTAATCGCCAGAGTTAGGGCAGTAGCTCCTTTTGTCAAATGGACACATTGCAGCATACGTAGAGAAGCTCTTGCATCTAAAGGTTTGGGCGAGTGTCTGAAAAAAACTCTTGACGATGCAGTAAAAATCGTCAAATTTATCAAAGCAAGGCCAAAAAACTCGAGACTTTTCAGTGTTTTGTGTGATGAAATGGATAGTCAACACAAATAGCTTCTACTTCACTGTGAAGTTCGGTGGCTACCCAGAGATTTTTATCAAGATTGTTTGAACTTCGTGATGAACTCTGGGTTTTCCTCATGAAGGCATATCATGGCAAACGTGCAAGTTCTTTCTTAGACTGTGTGACCGATGAAAACTGGTTAAAGCGGTTAGAGTATTTGGCAGATATTGTTGGTGCCCTCAATACTCTTAATCTTACTCTTCAGGGCAAGGATATAAAGAGGTACAAGACATAATAGAGGCAATGATAATAAAACTTCAACGTACTACGTGATTTCCTTGAAACCAACGAAGTCAAAATTGATGAAACAACAGCTGCAACCATAAAAGATCACCTCTCATCTTTGGCTTCCAACCTCAGGTAGTTTAATTTTAAATATATATTTATCAAAATTTATTTCAATTACTTGTCTCATCACTTTTCTTTCGCTTTGTGTTTTAACTTTTCATTTTTGGACTGAGAAATCACAGTAAGAAACTAAGTCTTTTCATATTTCTTTTAGGCACTAGTTCCCTCAAATTGAAGGCGAAATCCAATGGATCAGAAATCCTTTTCATGAAGAAACCTTGAAAAAAAATAACACATCTTCAACTGAAGAGGTCTCTTTAATTGAACTAACTGTCTTGTGATCAGGATCTGAAATCAAGTTTTAAAATGACCCCATTGATTCCATTTTGGATAAATGTGCGAAAAGACTATCTCACAATTGGCAAAATTGCACTGACGCAATTGATGGGATTTTCAGATACTTATCTGTGAGAAGTATTTTCTACTTTAGTTTATTTGAAAAATAATCATAGAAATAAGTTAAACGTGGAGAGTGACTTAAGTCTGAAATTGTCAAGTTTTGATCCCGATATTGATGCACTATTAGAGGACAAACAATGTCAGGAATCCCATTTAGTTTGAACAGTCATGTTAATATATCTGTAAATAAATAAAGGTTCTTCAGTAAAAAGTTTTTTTTTTCCTTTTTGATCAGTACGTTTTAATTTGAGTTAATATTTGCCCAAATACCTATGGGAACATTATATATATATAATCTGGGTGGGCCTCGAATTTTTTCAAGAAATATTATTGGGCCCCCAAGCTAAAAAGGTTGGGAACCGCTGCTCTAGATTATCTCATCTTAACATTCAATGTGACTGAAAATGCGATGTATTGTGAAATTCTTCAGTTTTTGCACAGTCCCTATGCGCTGGTTCGATTACATAATAATTGAGCTACAGAGCTTCCTGTGTATTTTTATTAGTGATAATGTTGTCTTCTTTGTAGTCGCTGAGCGTGACAATAGTCAGAGGCAATTTCCTGTTGCATTTGACCTCGCTAGAAACTATTGTCATTAGGATATGCTCTACACGGTTGCCTTGAAAACGTGAGGAAAATTGACCTTTCAAGACGGTCTGCTCCTTGATTACACTAGCTGTCTCGTACCTTTTGAATCAAATTAATATATATATTTTTTGAGGATGGCCGCTATTCTTGTATTACCTAACAAGCTACGACTGCTGTAGTAAAGAAGAATTGTTTTGTTTCTTTGGAATACCTACTCAAAGAGAGAGAAAAAGGAAAACATCTCTTCAGAATTAATGCGTCTTAGCGATTCCACAAAAAGCGGATGAAATCATTGGTGTAATGGTGCAATATTAATTACCCAAATGATGTTTCATCTACATTTCGAAGGGTATAAATACGTAATACAAGGGTATTGTATAAGATTCAGTCTTTTTGACTAATGAGTTGTTGACCAATGGAAATCTCTTGTTCTTCATCAGGTAAAGATCATTTTAAACGTAATTATGAGATTAATCTTCCCAATATATATAACTAGCCGCTCCGGCTCGCTACGCTCGCCTCCACGTCCAGCCGGGGGGCAAGCCCCCCGGACCCCCCATTCAATTGCTCGCTTCGCTCGCAAAGTGTGGCATGTAGGGAATGTTGCTCGCTTCGCTCGCAAACGATAGATCCCTAAGGGTAGGTTTAACTTCTGTAAGGGATGCTGCTCGCTTCGCTCGCTTGAGGAAGTTATACTGCCCACCCAACTTGGCAGACGTTTTTTTCTGTTGGAAATTCTTACAAACAAATTAAATCTCTTTTGGAACCACAAAAAAAGTTCATTTGGGGATGTTCCTCGCTTCGCTCGCAAAGTGTGGCTGTATACATGCGATGTATTACAATTGAAACGTGTAGGGGATGTTGCTCGCAAACGGTAGATCTCTAAGGGTAGTTTTAACTTCTGTAGGGGATGTTGCTCGCTCCGCTCGCTTGAGGACGTTATACTGCCCACCCAACTTGGCAGACGTTTTTTTCTGTTGGAAATTCTTACAAACAAATTAAATCTTATATAACTACGTGGAACCACGAAAATTTTATTAGGGGATGTTGCTCGCTTCGCTCGCAAGGTATACCTGTATATCCTTGAGGGAGTTATACTGCCCACCCAACTTGGCAGACGTTTTTTTCAGTTGGGAATTCTTACAAACAAATCAAATCTTATAAAACTACGTGGAACCACGAAAAGTTTATTCGGGGATGTTGCTCGCTTCGCTCGCAAGGTATTGCTGTATATTTGTAGGAAAAAATCCGAATTTATTCCGTTGAAATGGCTCTCGCTTCGCTCGCAAGGTACCTGCTCGCAACACCCAAACACCGAAACCTGTACCTGAGTTATCGAACCCCAAAGACCTCTGTCTTCCCAGAGCCTTCTCGCGAACACGGCAAAATTAATTTCTGATGTTAAACGCTTCTCCTCGCTTCAGCTCGCGATTTGACCAACTTAACGTCACTTTTTTCGATATCCAATTTCGGATTCAGATTCGGCGGACCCAAAGCTGTATTTCGCCATCAAAAACCGTTCCGAAAAACGTACCTTTATGGGGTATATTTTAATCGGAAAAAACCAAGTTTTTCGGCGGACTTTTCGAGAAAACGGGTCCGTACTCTCGCATTTTTTTAACGCATTTCCCGATACTTTTTTCGCGATCCGATCGCGCCGTCGTCTTCCTCGTAGGAAAACCTACGAAACCCGTATAGGAAGCGGGGAAGTCGAAAAAGCGCGCATTAATTCTTACTTCGACCCCCCTCCCGCCCTACGGCCCATGGTTCGAGTGGGATTAGAAAATTTGAAATTCGCTTATACACCCTATCGGAAAATCCCAAAAAGATCCCCCCACTCGTAGACTCCCCCCACTCAGCCGTTTGGCCGTGCATAGACACGACAGAGCGACAGACAGACAGACAGACGGAGTTTCATTCTTATTAATAATAGAGATAGAGATAGAGATAGAGATAGAGATTATCCCGAAAGCATTCATATTGGTTTTTTTTTTATATTTATGACTCATATTTGTAAAGAGCTAACTAGTCCATTGACCGTGCGGTGGGCGGGCTGTTGAGGAGAGCTAGTGACTTCATGTCATATTATGTTATCGTATATTAATTAGGGATACCTTGGACTCAGGAAACAGTCAATACAAATGTAGTAACAGAAAGTAAGGTAATAACTTTATGTTTTCACTTTTTACCCAACTTCTCGTAGAAAAGGGGGTATTACAGCCGTCGACACGGCGGCACTTGTTGAACATGTTTACAATAGTCATTCATTTTCAGATTTCTTTATATATATATATATATACATATATATATATATATATATATATATATACCTATGTATATATATATATATATATATAATATGGACAACATTTTGTGCTCACTACTCCTCCGAAACCGCTGGTCCGATTTCGACCAAATTTTGATAATGTTGTATAATGTCGGGACTTGTGCCTCGCTTACTTTGGTAAGGATCCGCTGACAGCGAGACGTAATATCAATCAAAATGGCTAAATTGTGCTCAGATCTCTCCTATTCACCGTAAAAATGTTTAAGAATTTAAAAGGGAGCCTATCTGGGACAAGAGACGAGCAAAGTGAGGGGTGCCATCCTGATCAGCTGAGTGAGCTAAATCTCCTGTTCACCGTAGGACGTTGATAATTGATAATGAGCCTCTCTGGGGCAACAAAAGACAAATGACTTACAGGCTCCATCCTGATCAGCTAAGTGTGCTAAAAGTTATGTCGTTTGTCTGATTATAGATAAATTTGATAGGGAGCCTTTCTAGGGTATCAAGGGACGAACGAATGACGAGCTCCTGATCCTGGGCCCCTGAGCTCCAGCTGACCGATTCGCGTGGCTGTTTTGCTACATTCTTCGCCAATCAGCGGCACGTAAAAAGAAGCACATAGAAAAAAAAAAACACCGTTTACTCTAAAAACTTGAATATTTCAAATCCCAATTCTAACGATTCTTTTTTCATCAATTAGGTATGTTTCCTCTCATCTGATTCATAAAAAAAGAAGTGTTTTAAATACTTTTCACCTACTTATATTTTACCTATCACTATTCGAAAAGTTGGTTCTGCTTACGCAAACTACGTTAGGATTTTTCATTAGTTCTTTTGACTTTTAAGGCTTTGAAGATTGGAATTTTTTCACCATTAAATTAACATTAAGCAGGAGAATTCTCATGGTTTTAGGCTGGAAAACTAATTTAGGAGGGCTATCTAACAGAAATAATTAGCCTTTGTGTAATCATTTGCTACGTTTTGTAAGCGTTTTTCATGTTTGTTTGAGGAAAACAACTGGGGTTTTTCTAGATGGGAGACACACACACACATATATAATATATACTAACACACGATCGTAATATCGATATTAATTTCGCAACCACCTGCACCATAGGAACAATTCATTATTCATTCAGACAAGCGAAATGAGGATCTGGGGAAAGGACGCTGGATCAGCCGCATCCACGTGGGAATCGGCCTAGGGCCATAGCGGCGGTCCCTCTGCTGCTCCGTTCCAACCCACAGTGGAACAATATCTCGTGTGATAAATGGTGCCGGAAGTAATGGATAGCAGCTCACAATGGGGATTCGACCTAAACTTGAGCCATTAAAACCGTGTACTTAGCTTTGTCACAGCATCTGGTCTTGCTTTTGAGATCGCATCGCTGAAACCCCTGCGGCAGTATTTTGCACCCTTCTCCGTTTCATCTGCATCATAATGATTCAGCCGATCGAGGCTGTCGTCTATAGAAAAGGTGGAGTTGAACGGCGTCCCGTCAAGAGCCGTTTCCATAGTAAAATGTCATTCTAAAGATTTATTGGTCTATATGTACGCACGCTGAAGAGATAGCTGACGTCTTCTTTCGCTTCGAATGAGTTCAAAGGTTCATACATCATACATATTGTGAAATATATTTTTGCGTCCAGCGAAGACTATTTTTTCACATCCAATTACTCAATGGTTTTGCCACTGGTCTCGACCGCGTGTGTAAAATAAAGCTAGGTTCTCGAGAGTTATTCAATAATCAAGCGCTCTGCTTGGCCGACGTCTCGTTATTTGTACAATATCTTCAGGCTTTCAGTGAAACAGAGGATGACAAGGTGTTACGATTCGACTTTGATAGCAGACTCAGTAAAACGTTGAATTGAACATCATGCACCTAATCACTAATACAATGTTTGAATAAAATATCTAATAGGAAAATGGTATAATAACGATAAATAATTGTTAACGAAATACCTTAGAAGACCAGGAGTAGGAAAATTAACAGGACCTCATTGCTCAGTAGACTTTACAACAGATTCATGCCCAACCAAGTGAATACTTGCACAGTGGCACAATATTAAGATATAGTGTAAAATGTGATTATTAAACAGAAAACTCTAAATTGAATGTTTAATGATGAAAATTATTATTATTATGGTTTTATTGTAGGTATATTATGTGGCATTTATTTATATCTACCTCAGAGTGTCTTTTGTATTAACTAAACTTCCGTATATTCAGTTTAGACTCCATTTTCCTTTTTGACGTTTTATTGGTAATTAGGTTTGTAGTGTGTAAATAGTTGGTTTGCAGACTAAGTAAAGGCCAAAGCGTACCACATTGTCATCCTTTGTTTCAATGTAGCCGTGAGGATGTTGTCCAAATACAACGAAACGTCGGTCTAGCAGAGAGTTACGAGTGTATTATTGACCAACCCTCGAGAACCCTCAGCTTTATATTATACCAATAGTGGCAAATGCATTTATCTGCGAAATGAGGGATTCCCACATGTTCATTTCATTTTTAAGTAAAAGCAGATGAAATTCTAAGAATACAATTATTACAATAAGTATTCGCTATTTGATTTTTCCTGTCAAAGTTCGAACCCTAAGAGAGAGCGAACAGATGAAAGTATAGCGACCCGAGTGGTTACATTCGATTCATTGTGGTGATATCTATAACTGAGAACCACGATTTCGAATATTTTCCAGATTTTGACTTTTTAATATTTCTGCACAACTTCTTCCGGTAATGGCAACAGCGATTTCCTTAAGGAGAAGTACGATTCAATATCGAGATTCTGTGGCAAGATTTACACTTTCACCCGCACCTTACATTTAACCTGCATTCTAGAAATTATCATTTATGAAAACAGCATTCAGCAAATAATTCACCAGCTGGTTATAAAGCATACATATGTGCATTTTCAATCATTTAAGCCGCTTGCTTCATCCGAAGAGTCAAAAGAGGCGGAGGCGAGCTATGTTAACACAGAATGTGTTTTAGCCATGGACTAACTAGCCAAAAAAGCTTACGAAATTTCGTAACAAAATCAGGGACGACAACATGTATACCGATGATACGGAACTAAGGATCGTGTAACCTGGTGTAACCTATGCGATATTTTGTTATGACGCGGTGATTATATAAGATTCTGATTTAGTGGGAGGAAGTTAACCAATCTTCAACCGAAGATTGAAGACGGGTTTATGTGAAACGCGTGAGCTAAAACACATTCTGTGTTTCAATAATTTCGTCCGAAGTATGTAAATAGAGGTAACCGGGGGTCCAGGGGGCTTGCCCCCTGGCGAGGCGCGGAGCGCCGAGTTTTATTTTTTTATTTTTAATATATATATATATTTTTTATATAGATATATATTTTTCTCCCACCCCCCAATTACCAACGCTTTTCCTGTTACTTTCGAAGCGAAGTACTCATTTGGACAAGTTATATTATCACTTTCCTGTTACAAGAATGTTTTTCAAACAGTAATTTTTAGGAAATGTATGTCCGTTAAAATATGTACAATTTAAATACATGAAAACATTATTTTATAAATAACAAGAATAAGATATGGTAGATTAAGATATGATGGATTAGGTGGGTAAAAAAAAGTCCAGTCATGGAGCATGACCCCATGAGCGAATTTTTGAAGAAATCTTCGACGTTTCAGTCGCTATTAATCGTGTAGAGAAATTTATAACTATCGAACGGCATTATTTCGATTTTTGACTGATTTTTCAACTTTGAAGTTTTTGAAAACTTGATACATATTCTTATAGGAAATTTTACGCTGATTCCGAATATACCACATGTTAGTATGCTGAAAAAATTATTTCGCTCAACAAATCGCAAAAAACAGGTTATTTTGAAATTTTTTACTACATTTTTGAAAATTTCAACCCGAAGATGTAATCCGATCATGGTGGCCAACGAACTTGAACCTTCGTTTTGTGTCCTTAACATTTTAAAATTTGTTTGAAGTTTCATACATACATAAAAAAAATGCGTTAAACTTCAGAATATGATTCAGAAAAGCCTGAAACGGATTTCTGCATAAAATTTTTTCAAAAATTCACATTCTACAAATTTTGAGGCGAAAGCAATAGCTTAATTTTCTTCAAAAATTCGCTAAAACGACTAACTAGAATAGATTCGTCTGACGTCCTGTTAGTGCCCGACAATTTTTATGGTTCATATATGAACATAACAAAGTACTGCTACTTACTTTTAACTAGCTTGATGTAAGAAAAGCCAATATTTCTCATCCCTCCCACTTCTCAATTGAAAATGTGACCTTTAGAATGTTCTTTCTTGAAACACATTCTCGTCTCTCTGTAATTCAGTGAACCGTTCCGGAATAGTGAGACAAATAAAAAGAACTATTAACCGGACCGAGTGGGACTTGTTTTATGGAGTAAGTAACTTGTTAGCTCCTCATTAAAAGTTAGTTTTATACGAAGAGCTGCGGAAGCGCGTGACTTTCTTTCCTCCGAATTCTTCGCTTTCGCCTCCAGCGGTCCAATCAGGAAAGTATTAGTTCGGGCGGAATGAATCCTCCCCCCTTCCCCTGAGCTTCCCCGTTTAGCCACCGTAATCTCAGCAAATAGAAGGAAAAACGTCGGAGGCGTCTGGCAACGATAGGGCTCCCATCCTAAGGCCCCTAAGTCAAACAACAGTCTTTGACTTGGGAGAACGTAGTAAATCAGTAGAGCTTTCATTATCACTGGAAACTCTCTATCTTCATTTTGAAAGAGCTCCAGAACGAATAAAGAGAAGTTGTTTCAGTTCTTTTTAAATATCTATCAAGCTGCAAATGTACATTGAGATTGATTCCAGAGAGATACTACATTTTCATTCTATCACAACATGGGAATAAATAATCACTAGGAACTGTTTCTGACATTTCACGTCCGTTATTAGTGCGAGACGCACGTATCCTTTATTTTAGCGAATTTTCGTAGTCATATGATAGATAGATTTCAGTATTTCATCAATAATACAGCTCTTTGCATAAAACCTGACTTGACCAATTTGATTAAGCTGTGTTTTTTTCTCGAGTTAATGGTGTACTCCCTTCGCCTTTGAGGGGAGTTGCGGTTGCTAAGCAGATAGCAGGTGCTTTGTCGCACCTGTTCGTCTTGTTGCACATGCCGAGTTACCGAGCAAGAAGTAAGATATCGTTGCCGTCTTGCCCGATGGGTCTACCATAATCCTGGATGTCCAGGTTATCAGTGGCAGTGTCGACATGAAGCAGACCTGACGGGCTAAGGTGAGTATGAAAGAAATGACCTGCATTAAGCTGTATCGGTGCTAAAATGGGTGGCGACAAACAACATTAAGGTCATTGTGCAGGGTGTGGTGCGGGAAAAGTGCCCCGGGATTACTTGAGTTGGGCGTCTCGGCGGGAGTCCTCCGTGGTGTCACCTCCCTTGACCTGAAGGATTCTGACATTAACTGGTGGTCATTTCTTTTCATCTCTATCTCCTTCCTCCTCCTCTTTCTTCAAGGGCCGGCGAAGGATAATGGGCGTCCTACCCACTCTCAAAATCAAAAATTTTTTTAAATCGATTTTTTCGCTTTAAAAAAATAAAAAATAAAAGGTTGAGTTCGGAGAACAGGACTTTTTGTGCTTAAAAAAATTGTCCAAGTTGAAAAAAACCGATAAAATGTTTTCATTGCTGGATATAATTGAGGAATTATTGTGAAATATAGGAATTGCTTGCCATGAATTTGAACGATCACAAAATCGCTGCACAGAAATGCGCTTTTTAAATATTCTTGTAAAATTTGCAATTTAAAGACAGATAAAATGTCCAAAATCCCCAAAATTTTCTTTTGCTGCAGGAGGTTATTATTTTTTGGTTTTCAATAAATAGTTGAATGTTGAGTTGAAGTTAATGCTTGCGAACATGCTCAAATCCCAATAACATGTTTTCATAAATCACTAAAATGAGAAAAATAATAAAAATCTTTGAAATTCTTTAATTTTGCAGAAATATTATTTTTGTGCCCAAAAAATTATAGTCTTATTTTAGTCTTAGTTAGTCTTATTTCTTTTAAACTTGGGAAAGAAATCAAAAACAATATGGGGGGGGGATACAAAACTTTGTTCATAAGTCTTCAAAATATGGTTCATATGTTCATATGACTCCGTGTCTGGAACGTTGTGATTAAGCCAAGTGAGCGTTTTCTCACTATTAGGGTACCGGTCATGAGGTTTTCATTTCAGACCATCCAGATCCGAGATGTATGTGAGTAAAAAAGTTCCCTGCGGTGTCTCCACTTCTGACCTGGTGGTATTTTCATTTCACTTAGTTTTTCTCATTGGATTTGAATATTTATGTCAACAACCTCGCAAGACGTTTGAAACGTATGTCGGAAAGTGTATGAATTGGTTCGATGCTGAAGATGGCGAGTTCAAATCATGTGCTCGCTGCGTCTTCGATCCTCAACCGAAGTATGCGCGATCAGGCTGTCGACCGGTATCTCCAAGTCTGTAAAGATCTGGTGAATTTCAGCTAACCGTTGTTATCATTATTAATTATTCAATCTTGCTCATTCGGAAGAAATGTTAACATTGACTAATTCTACGGTTTTTTTCTTTCTTTCAGTTTCGGAAAAAGGACTGGAGGAAGTGCACGCCGACCTAACGAATGTTTCGTCCTCGAACCTTCCGAAATGATTGTGGTGAGTCTTAACATTTGATATCACATCAATAAGCTAACTAGAACTTCCAGCTGAGTTACCTATACCCTCTCTTGTGCATGTTAAGTAATCCAAAAGATGATTTGAGTTAATCATTCAGAATTTTTACTACAGCCAATTCATGATTAGTTGAAATCCAAAGTAATAATACTAAAAGCCATGGGGAATTACCTCGTTTTTTCTACAGTAAGCGGGAAATATAGTTTATGGTTGTAGTTTATCAACTATGAGATATAAAGTCACCATTGCAGTTTTAAGAATACTATCTCCTTAATCCTGAAGCTCAAGAAAAATTACTATTTGGATTCTATTCTTGAATGTTTGAGAAATCTACTGATTTCAAATGTTTATCAACTCAAGCCTTTAGGAAAAACATTTAAACATCCTCCAACAGCGTTTTTGACTTCTGAATGAAGATGAATATAATTATTGACAGCAGAAGTAGTTTCGATAGATTATAGACAACGGATGAATCAAGACAGGATTTGATTTCTCAAAATTTCTGCTTGATTTTCTCTCTCGTCATCGGTGTTATTGATGATTTTTTTCTGATTTTGCTTCCGAGTCTCCTTATGTATTGTTAGCGAAAGCATTGTTATCACTTTCAGGATATTTCACTAAAACCAAAATTTCCTCCTATTTTATATTTTAGACCATTTTGACATTTTTGGTTTCGTATTTGTGTCTACAAATCCTTGTAACAAGCTTAATTTTTACTGGTTCCAACAGATTTTGACAAAATTTCGAGGGACTATGTTAGCATGTAGATTTCCCTATTATTTCCACTCCTGATATTAATATCCAATAAACTTGCATCCATAAACGTAAAATCCATCATCATAATTTTCGCATGGCCTATCCGTCTGATTTCGCTCAAAATCGGAGGGAATGACACTCCTCATTACCGTAGATTACGATCGTACCATGTGTGAACATCAAATCTAGATGGTTGCCAATGAACATCATTGCTTCTGACCTACTTTAGAAGCTTTTGCGCATACGCAAAACGTAACAGGAAGCTATGTGCCGCACCCACCTTGGTAGACTTGAAACACGTTTGACCATGAAGTCTAAAGGATTCCTTGGCCAAAATTCCTAAAATTGTGAATATTCCTTTACGTTTATACATAACCTCGATGGTAGTTCCTCCAGTATTGAAGTAAATCTAAAAACCGTAAGTAATACAGTTTGTACCTAATTCAGCGTAGCAGTTTTTCTTCTGTAGAATCAAACCCAATCCTCCAATGTCTACTATTTCCATCGAAATTATTAAATTAATGATAATGACATTACGGATTTAGTTTATTCACCGGACTTGAGATTAAGGCTGATATCAGACAATATATTCAAACCTTTGTGCAGTAATTAGTAGCGTCATTAAACAAAATCTTGAAAAACAATCGCGCCTCGTCATATAATTAACCTCGGAATGAGTTTGATATCACAGATCATTAACGCACAATCATCAACTCGTTAATCAAGAGACAACAAAAGAGTTGAGGTCCTCGGAAAGGAACAAATGCGCAAAAAAAGTTTTTAGCGGGAAATCAATTAAGGAAGCTTTCACTGGGAAGAATCCATTGGTTACCTTTAGCATGAAAAAGCAGAACTTGGGCAAGGTAGCTTTTTGCGCCTCGGCGTTTACGTTATTAGATTTTGATTGTTAGACGAGGGCAACATTATATTTTCATCCGTAGTTCGAATAACGCAATAAATGAAGGCAGAGAGAGAGAATCCCTTCAAGTTGGTAATGTGATTACTTCGTCCGCGCTATCTCCGTTTAAAGAGAAGGGGGGAAAAAATGTCATGCAGGTAAAACGAAGAGCCTTCACTGGTTTCATTGAACAGATTCGTTGCTCGAGGGCGTAAAATTAGGAAACGTAGAAATTGAAAAGTTGAGCGGCCACTCTAGTTACAAACTGCATGATCAATGAGAAGTTCGCCTGGTTCACATTTCATTTCATTTATTTTAGTTTGGGTTTCCCATCAAGTTGCTCTGGTAGGTAGGTTGTGAGGGGAGGATAAATATCCATGGCTGTTTGAGCCACTTTCAATCATGCGATACCCTCCATACTGCACCTTTTTGGAAAAATCTCTCAGCAGATGGAATAAAATAAATTAAATAGTTTGTGAGGGAGGATAAATATTAGTTTCTAGATTTGTTTTTATTTTCAAGCGCTTTGGCCGTTATAAGCCTCGTCAAGGATTTAGTGGTAAGGTAGGGTGAAGCGTCAGGTCTGTTTGGGGTTTAGCATCAGGTAGATAATTAGCTTGATATTCGTGCCTCTGCTGGCTATAGTTGTATCTTCTATGCAATTTCTTCAAACTGTTGTGGGCATATTAATGAAAGGATGTTATCAGTAGAGCGTTATTAGTCTTTATGAGTTTAAGCTTACTATCATGATATGCACATTGAGAGGAGAGGGCTATATACAGGCAAAATATTTACAGACAATTTAAATTAAATTGGTAGGATCACATCGGCATTCCCCATGCTCAGGGCCAGGATACTGACTATTCTCCAGAGGAGATTTATAGTTCATGGTCAGTATGATACGAATAGGCTTGCCAGCTTCCGGTTAACTGTTGTGGGCATATTAATGAAAGGATGTTATCAGTAGAGCGTTATTAGTCTTTATGAGTTTAAGCTTACTATCATGATATGCACAGCATATATACAGGCAAAATATTTACACACAATTTAAATTAAATTGGTAGGATCACATGCGGCATTCCCCATGCTCAGGGCCAGGATACTGACTATTCTCCACAAGAGATTGAAGAAATTGCATTGAAGATATAACCATAACCAGCAGAGGCACGAATATCAAGCTAATAATCTACCTGATGCTTAACCCCAAACATTTTGTACGAATTAGTCGGGATGCGGCCCAGGGAAAAATAAATGAAATTATTTCATTTATTATTTTATTTGATGACGTTTCGTCCTCTAACTGAGGACATCTTCAGATTTCTACACGGACAAAACAGGCATTATATGTTAAACAGAAAAAACAAAACAAAAAAATAATAAATAAAAACTAATTTAAACAAAAAACTTACTGGTGTGACCATGAACTCACGAAACCATGTGGCGACGAAAACATGTGGTTTCGCCGTAAAAACTTATCCTCCCCTCACAAAATATTTAATTTATTTTATCCCATCAGCTGAGATTTTTCCAAAAAGGTGCAGTATGGAGGGTATTGTATGATTGAAAGTGGATGAAACAGGGGTATAGAGAAATCAGAAACTATTCATGGTGTTGAAACTGAGGAAACAACCAACCCTGCAGGATTTAAAGATAAGATGCGCCATTGACGGTGTTTTCACCAAAAAATTAGGGCCCATTTATTTCCTATTACAATGGTCCCCCCCTCCTTACTGGCATTTATCTGCTCTAAGTTTTCCAATGGAAATTTGCCACAGCAGTGGCTTGGTCGGTGGGGCAAGCAAGACCCCTCCCTGCACTTCTGGTCCCAAATCATCTGACTCAACCCGCGAGAGGCGAAATGGTCAAGAATCTCATGCCGGTGACACCTGAGACACACACCTATTTTGTTTTTTAAACCTTAAAATGATTAAACCGTCAGAATATAGCTTTTTTTAAATGTTATTCAATAGTACTAGAACAAACTAGGATCTTATTAGTCTTTTCTGAAATGGGGGGGGGGGGGGGGGGGGTGGTTTAAATATTATTTTCCCAATTTATTCACAGCTTTGTTCTAATTATGACCCTCCACCAAAATAACAATTTATACAGGTATTTATATGTTAATTCAACATAATAATACCCTTTCACCAAAGTTTTGCACATTTTGTTAGTAGTACACCGGTTGTTATTCCTTGGGCGAAATTCACATGACCCTGTTGGAATTCTATTTGAATTTTAAGTTCTTTCTATAGAGGTTTTTCTACCAATATCGTGATAAATTGAAGATTTGTGAAGTAGGGTTGAGGTGACTGGATGTATTAGTCATTTGGTACATAACTGTATCGTTTCCAACATACGTTGGGATTGATCTCTGTCCCCACGTGTCTTGTATCCGTTGTTAATTAGTTTGTATTGTGCGTGTTCGTCATGTACTTGTGGGACGTGTAAATTATAAACTGTATTATTTTTGTGCTGTACTTAATTGATAATATTTATGAAAAATTAATTTGTAAGAAATGGTCGGTTTGGAGTTTTAGAACAGACTGCATTTATTCGAATAAAAAGAATCTCCAAGTACTAAAATTAACATGTGGGCCTAAAAATAATCTAACATGAAGTTAGTAATTTTGATCTTGGAAACGAAAATAATAACTTTGAAAATAAATCAAATCATGAACACAAAAATAAATTAAATTCGTTCCGTCGCCCACATTCACTCCCCCCTTAGTAACGAAGTTACGATTTCAAATATCGAGTGGGAAATCTGACAGTTCTTCCAATGCGTGTTTTGCGTGTCATTTGTTCATCTGTCTTGAGTTCTTCTTTCTTGTGTTCTTCTTTCTTCTCTCTTGTGTTCTTCTTTCTTGTATTCTTCTCTGTTGTTAGTGGTTCTTGAGTTTTCGTCTTCTGAAAGGATGTATGCTGGTTTGAGTAGGTCTACTGGTACGTTTATCTGTTTTTGTTTAATGTTGAGAGTGAAATACTTTTCTGTACGTGCTTTAACTTCATATGGACCTTCGTAGGGTTTGTCTAACGAGGGTTTCAGTCTATCAACCCTCAAGAAAACGTGGCTACACTTAATTAAAATTAACTTTGAAAATAAATCAAATCATGAAAAAAAAAAAAAAAAAAAATTAAACTCTGTCCGTCGCCCACAATCTCGAAAATGAATAAAATCTTTTACGTTTTATATAAAATTTGTCACGATGTGCTCTCTTACATTGAAACCTTCTGTTCACTCAACTCTAACCTCTTTCTCATAAATTGGTTCGTCTAGCCTTTTGAGCCGGAATCGTTTGTATCTCAATAAATTATTGGTAAGCCTTCTTCTTTCTTGTTGTCCCTCTTTTTCCAACTCCCAGTTTCCACTCCCTATCTGCCCAGCTATTTTCTTGACTATTATCAAAATGTTCTAAAACCTATACTCACCAATAATGTGAATCACCCTATACCGTCGCAGATCGTATTATACGTACATAATTACGTACTCGAAAGTCTAAACCACTCTAAACAGTGTTTTTATATAGGCCACATTGTTGAATGGAGAGCTAAACGGCGTTAGCCCAGATCCGAGCGCCAGCTACGTAGCCCTGGATTTTGGTGAGATAGTGAGGTACCTACAGCAGATAGCTTTAGCGACGCCTTCATCACAGCTTGGAAACGCAATTACGAGCGAGATTGTGCCATTATCTTCCGTTAGAAGGGTAGTGGAAATCCGATTTCAAAGGAGAAGGGAAGGTGAAGGTAGGTGGGCCGCGGATAATCGTAAGGCCAACACCGTACTGCGCGCTTCCCGCTCGAGACGTGTATCATATCAGCCATATTGAATAATAGCTGGTCTCACCGTGCGTTGCACAGGAAGGTACACATGTTGAGTACAATACATAGGTACTCAACTGACATCAGAGGAATCTTAAATCAATCTGTTTGTTTTATTGAAATGAATAATCCAATAATGATGCATTCTCATTGACCAGTTACGTCTTTTGATACTAATTGAAAATTTTCGGTTATCATCACATTTGTAAATTTAATGATTTAATCACATCTCAACCAGATCGGTAATTAGCGGCATTGAACGAGAATTCAAAGCAGACAGTGAAAGGGACACGATTCTAAAGGAGCCATGTTGTCCTCCGTCACTAATGAGCGGATTGTCATCATGGACTCCAGTTGCACAACAATAAAAACAGCAATAACATTCCGCAGAAAAAGGCATTTTATCTCTTCTAGTGGATAAAAACCCCTAAAATAAAAAATTCATCAGAAACGTGGGTTATTACATGTATTACTATATATATATATATATATATATATTACTATATATATATATATAGCATTTTCACATCCAATTTGAGGTTTTTCATTTCAAATTGGAGGTTTCACACATCAATTTGGAGGTTTTACACATCAAATTGGGGAACTAAATCACTCGCGACGAAGTTGTGGAAACCCATTTAAAAACGGAAGTTAGTAAAAAACGTTGTCTATTTCCACGAAAAATAAAGAGTTACACTGTTAAATCGATTTCGACGGTTAGGCCATCATCAGTAACAAACAATAACTTTTTAAATAACTTTTAAAGTTATTTTTTGTTACTGATGATGGCCTAACCGTCGAAATCGATTTAACAGTGTAACTCTTTATTTTTCGTGGAAACAGACTACGTTTTTCACTAACTTCCGTTTTCAATTTGGAGGTTTTCCATTTCAAATTGGAGGTTTTACATTTCAAATTGGAGGTTGACGTGAAATATCTGCCCCCCTACTCACCCAACTTGAATCCAGTGGAGCACTGCTTTTCAAAAATCAAGTTGTCAGCAAGACAAATCCTCAGTGAGCCCCAAACAAACCACGACCTGTGTGACACGATAACCCGAAGCGTTGCAACTGTCACCACATCGGACTGCACAAATTATGTTATGAGAATGATGATAGACCTGACAGCCGCTGCTGCAGGGAGAGACTTACGTTGAAAAATTCGTTCATTCTTTTCCGTTCATTATGTTCATTCTTACTTGTTGAATGTTACGTTTCACACGGTAATTTGTTGTTATTGATTTCCCAGAATTAAATCATGTATTTCCGTCAACCTCCAATTTGAAATGGCAAACCTCCAATTTGAAATGTAAAACCTCCAAATTGATGTGTAAAACCTCCTAATTGATGTGTAAAACCTCCATATTGATGTGTAAAACCTCCAATTTGAAATGGAAAACCTCCAATTTGACGTGAAAATGCTATATACAACAATGTGAAATAAAACTGTTACTAGATGCACCACATATCAAGTTACTGTAGGTGCTATAAATATTGCCAGATTGTGTTATTAAACTGCTTTCTTTTGCTAATTTTAAATGCCTTCTTCGGAAGTTAAGCTCAAAATGGAATTTCTATTCCTGTCGTCAGAGTCCGATAAATGATAATACGGTCCAGCGCGTCATTAGAGAGCGAAGAGGAGGGTAAATCATCTTATTTCGCTTCCGTAATGGATTGATTCCCTATCCAGCATCCCCTTTTCTCCTTCGCCCTGCCTCCACCACAGCGCCCAACCCCCTCAGTCGATGCATCATCCACGCTCCAGACACCCAGTCAACGTGTCCCCATCAACAACCCTTCTCCATCTACATATTTGATTTGAGGCGCAATTTCCTGACGCAAACTGTGTTGAGTATCCATGCCAACCGTTCACCTCCCCTCACCGTCTCACTGTAATGATCCCAATGAATTATTGCCGACGATTACGTCACGACAGATCAGAATAGTTTATGTTTTCCCCCTTGTTTATTGCTTTCAAGCCAACACTTTACTGCCTAACAAATTCGCCCCACCTTACCGCTTTTAGCGAATTTCTGAAGAAAATTAAGCTATTGCTCTCGCCTCAAAATTTGTAGAATGTAAATTTTTGAAAAAATGTTATGCAGAAATCCGTTTCAGGCTATTCTGAATCATATTCTGTAGTTTAACGCATTTTTTAATGTATGTATGTATGCATATATGTATGTGTCATTCCAGACGATAACTGTCCGTAGAATTGTGCTAGAAACTTCAAACAAATTTTAAAATGTTAAGGACACAAAACGAAAGTTCAAGTTCGTTGGCCAGCATGATCGGATTACATCTTCTGGTTGAAATTTCCAAAAATGTAGTCGAAAATTTCAAAATAGCCTGTTTTTTGCGGTTTGTTGTGCGAAATAATTTTTTCGGCATACTAACATGTGGTATATTCGGAATCAGCGTAAAATTTCCTATAAGAATATGTATCAAGTTTTCAAAAATTTTAAAGTTGAAAAATCAGTCAAAAATCGAAATAATGCCGTTCGCTAGTTGTAAAAATCGGTAAAATTTGCATGAAACATAATCCAAATTTAGATTGAACTAATCTTATGGAAGTATCCCTGTATAACCAATCCTAGAACCATGCTGTTTAAAACGTTTCAATTTCTTTCTTGTTTAAAACGTTTCAATTTATTTCTTGTTGCTACGGAAAAGCCAAGTGACACTTCCCCATAATTTAGGCTGTCAATAGATGCACAGAAACTACAGTTCGTCTGTCAATTTCTTGCTGTAGGATACTAGATTCGAATGCTAGATTTCTTTGATGTGAATTCTTTCTTGTATCACTGTTGAACAATTTATTGAATTATCACACATTCATTAAGATATGTCATTTTTGTGCAGAGCGATTTGTAAAAATGTCAAAAAACTGCTTACTAGACTAGTCTAGCAATAGTCATTTTGGATATTGAGTGTTGGTGTTATCTATCCATGATTTAGTTCTGATGATTGACCTAACCGTCGAAATAGATCTTACATTAGATCTCTTTATTTCGTGGAAATAAAAAACCTCCTAATTAACTTCAAGTATTAAGGGGTATAATATACGCAGCACTCATATTACATACATCCTATTAAATACTTGAAATAAAAAATTTCAATTGTCAATTGTTCGCGCTAAACTGGTATTCTGCTTTGCACCAGGCTGCGCTCAATTGGTATATTCCCAAACATTTTCTTCCCTACCCCCAACCGGTATATTGAATTAGAGGTTTGCGCTGGTCTATTACCGACAGCTAGAGGGAGCAGCGTTCATTGGTACTCCTTGCGTTCTTTTGGGTTGCGTTCTGTGAGAGATACTATAAGTGGTGCTTCGGGAGAAGTTTTCAAGTCCGGAACCTCATCGTAATTTAGCCTAAAGAGCTGTCGCTATTGTAGCTTCTGTTGTTGTGTATTATACCTTCAATATGGAAGAAATCTAGATTGCGCTTCAAGTTTTTGTTCTACCGGAACAGCACTTGCATCACTTCGGTCCAACTTTACATCTCAAGCCTCCCCGGTTACTTCAGTTCCACCTCTCGTCAGCTACTTGCAATTCAGGGAGTGCACTCCCCCTTATTAACCAGGTAGGTAATCAAGGTTGGCGCTCATTTCTCGGGTTTTTTTCCTCTCTCCCTCATCGTCCCCGCTACTCCTTCAGCCTCAGCCGACTACAGCCGCTTCCGGGCTGAACGCCCTGAATAGCGAGCACCCTCGGGAACTCGGAGTGGTTGTTAATCAACGCTGTTACCGCTGAATTCCCCAATGAGCGTGCAGAGTTGTAGGCTGTGGAGGCGTGTAAGGAATTGAATCGCTGCTCTTTTTCTTTAGAAATCGTATCATTTACATTGAACATCTTGCTTCTGCGCATGCCGTAGTATTCAAACCGTTACCGCACCCATTTCACGTTATTTTTTACTTGCTCCCTCAACCTATTATTCTTGATGTTTCCGTGAAGCAATTCGTTCATTTGAAAAAAAAAAAAAAAAAAAAAAACAACGCTGCAAATTATTTCACAAAGGTTTATTATTTTTTCAATTGAGTTTGATCGTAGTTTTAGTTGGCTTGCGTACGTCATAAGGCCCGTCCAGACTCCTCGGCGTGTCCTATTTCGAGTGGCCACAACCTATACTTCTATAATTATAAACGCATGTTTATATTTCTCGATTTGAGGTCCTAGCTATTCAAATAGTTATTACCTTAATAATATCATTATCTAACTACGCACGAAAAGTCGAGAGGATATGTTATTAAATATGCGTAGGAAAAGCATTGGTATTAACACACAAATATGACCTAGAAAAAAACATATATTCATGCCTCGAAGGAACGCCGTACCCACCTCATGGTGTATTATATGGGTATAACACTTGAAAGTAATAAATATCCAGTCTCCTACACCCCTCTGCTACGCCCCTGGTCACTCCTGCCACCACAAGGTGCCGCGGCGCCTCCTCTCACTCCACCCCCGCTCACCCCCCTCACCACCCACCGTGACCCCCTGCCAAGCGTGCCAGGCGTGCGTCTAACACGTCAGTCAAAGCCTCGAAAAAGACACTTTTTCGCCCGTTTTTGGCCCATAGCATCTATGCGAGTAAAGCGATCGGGATGGTTAAACGTTAGGACCAACTAGACCCCAAATGGAGTCTATGTGCGAAAGAACGGGTTTTTAAAGTAAATTCTTAGGCCTTTTATGGCCCGGACGGCGGACGGACATTTCAAATTTGGATTCTACGCACCTTGAAACGTAAAGTGACAAAGTTTGAGGGGGGGTTATAAAATTTTTTTGCTACACGATCACATAGGCTTATTATTGGAAATAATAAACCAATATGGGCCAGCCCTATCACAAGCGTAATCTAATTGACATGGCAGTACAGAAATATTCCAAAACATACCTAATAATAATAACAACAATGTTTTTGAGTAAGGAAAGGAATAGAGAATTAGATGAGATAATAAGCTATACAGAACACTTGTTATTTGATTTAAAAAAATACTTACTATAATATCCTGAGATGGGAGATGATATAATTAATGTAGTGTGGGTATAAATGAGCAAAAACGTCAAAATTAACGTTCAAAGAGCGGGAAGTCCCACCAGAGGCCGATTAATTAAGCAGAGTGGCACAAAAAGGAAGAAGGGGCGTAGCTTTAGGAAAAAGATTTCTTCCAATAGTGTGGGGCAGCTTGTCTTGGCGTTTATTAGTTATTGCTGCGTTATGAAATCAGTGAGGCAACTTCTTCTATCCAATGGCAACAACCACAGGTATTACGTGTTGTAATTAACTTAACACTAGTGTTCCCTGCTTGATGCAGCATTTTATTCTACACCCTTTCGAGACAGTAGATCTGGTTAGCTTAGAAGGGACACCAGACTGCAAATGCTTACTCAAGCTTAGGGAGGACCAGCACTTTGTAAAGCAAAGTTATGGAGCGGATCTGTAAAGTAACTCGTACGCCGTTTCAGGGAGCCAAGAGATCTTAAGGCTCTGTTGGAAAGATGTCTAATGTGTCCCGACAACGACAACTTAAAATCCAACAGTGTATACCCATTTCGGTCGTTCCTTCATCCGGTTAAACGACATGATTGAGCGCTTCAACGGGTTCAGGAGTAAGCTGTTATCTTTGCACCAACGCTCAAGGTCCAAGATTAATCGTTGCAACAAGCTGCAGGTTATGCAGGAATCAACGTGACAGAATATTTGTAAGTTTTGTAGCAAAAAAAGACACTGCAAACGAGGCCTAGTCCAGTGACGACACTGTTTAGTGTCAATAGAAAGTGCAGATGTGCCTACCTTGTGGAACTCCCAAGTTAGCCTAAAAAGGCGAGGACACAACTCTCTTCTCATTCATCATGATTGGTTCAGCGGTACGTTGTGCGCATTCGCGAGCGTCTGTGGCACAACCATAACTTCCACAATTTTGATTGGATTCCAATGATATTTTCAGGAGTAGTGCTAGATTTAGTCCTAGATGGTTCCCTATCAGTTCCATCATGATTGAATCAGCGGTACGCTCAGCGCACGCGTGACCGTAATTTTCTTGTTACAGTCATAAGTCCGTCAATTATGAACAGATTTTAGTCAGGTTTTAATTTTTGGTTGCCCAGCAATATCGTCGTGATAATGGTAAACCGGTCATTTTTTAACATTTAATGGTGACATACTGTGAAGGCCACGAGAAAGCTTCTGTGTCATGTATTTAGCAGTGTATTTGTATTATAAACCTTTTGTATTGGGCTTGCCCGTATTGTAAATATATAAATACACGAATCAAGGAAGATCATTCGAAATGGATTGTTCGTGATAACTGAACTAAGTCTCCGTTATAAGTTGTTTGTGGCAGTTCTGAGAAACCACCTCCGCCGTTTAAGTCGGAAAAAATTATAGTGTGGTGTTCCAGGGTTAATATATCACATCCAGTTGCGCTCGTAGGCTTTTGCGGGTGATAAGGCGCATTTTTCGAACAAAAGAACCGTATTTGCCCTCCTCGGACATTGTTCGAGCGGAAAATGAAGGGATCGTCCCTAAGGCTGCCTGCCCCTTTGTTTGCCCGGTGGACCCATTGTGGAGGAAGGACCTCCTCATTCAAAAGGCAACAAGGGTCACTGAAAGCCGCCGGCCGCCCGATTTAATAATATCGCTCAGTGTATAAACACTGAGAAAATTAGCTTCTGCTCATTGGAATTGAATCGGAATAATCATTTTAGAAAAAGTGAAAATGTCCCTAACTCAAGTTAGGGGTTGTTTTTTGATTTCCAGGTACGTATCTGTTATTCTCTTAGTCAACATGGCATACTATTTACGTGTGTCATTTATGCATGCAGGGAATATATAATATAAACTATTGTTTACCCAACTGATTCACGAATGAAGGTAGTCGAAAAATTTACTCCGTTTCACTACCTGTATCTGACGTGTCCAGCAATAAAATAAATTACACCCCGCTTTTCTTAAGGAAATTTGGTTTCATAGTATTCTTATGAAACTATGCTCACAAGATACCTTTCGATGTCCTAATTAAAAGTCTTCATGGGCTCAAAATAAAAACTCGTAAACGAGTTCCACTATCCGCTTTACAAGCAGATACCATGTTACATGGATATGTCTTTGATAGGGGATTTCATACCGGTTGTCCTGGAGTTGTCCTCGACTGCTTTTGGTGTATAGTTTGGTGGTATAAAAAAAAAATCCTAAATCAATCCTTTTAGTAAAGTATAGATTAGATGGACAACTAGATCAGAATGATGTGTAAATATAGTTTTTCTTTTGTGTTAGGACGCTCCAGTTCCCAGCACAAGATTTTATCTTGAAGTGAACTGTAGCATTTAGCTGAATATGTTTCGTTATTTAAGTATTATTTTGTTTTCTTCTAAATAAAAATGAATGCAATCAAATTTTTGTTTTAAATGTCTCTCGCTGCCCTGTTGAGGACAAAATAATCTGGTTTGGATTTCGTGGATCTGCGATAAAGTACCTATTACTCATCCCCTTTCCTCACGTTGAAAAAAAAACCGATCTTTGATAAATCTTGACGGATGTGTCTGAACGGTATTATTATTCAAATGTAGTTTATCAGAGAAGGGCTTCTAGTCGACGGCTGGGTGATGTATTACACACTACAAGACTGGCTTTGGGTTCCGCGATGGGGATTCCGGGATATCTCCTGTTCGTTGGAAGTGGTCCATCCCTCCTCGTCTTCATCTTCATCTCTCTCCGTCGTCTGATCGGCATCATCGCCTTCGATCGCCGCGGACAATATGGGAAGTGGGAACCACGTCTGGCGACGCGCCGCAAATAATTGAGATGGACGGATAACCTCAGATCGGAGGCGAGAGCCACGTGTTGCCAGAGGGGGCGATGTATCGCCTTGTGCTCAGCGCCTCGGTGATGGTATCCGAATCAAATCCCTTGCAACAAGCTGATCGATATCCATCCGATGTTAGGTAGGATGTACATGATCGCTATAATCCCTTGATCAATCTCAATACCTATTAATGCAATCTAACACCAATGGATCTTCCCCAATCTAACATAGTTGTCTACCTTCGAAATCGTTATTTGCCAAATAACAACGATTTATGAGCAAATTTCCTTTTGAATTAGTAGTAGCTCTTGTTGTACAATAATTAATATTATATGACGATTATTTTGGCTTATAATTTTAAATATGAATCTTCGGATTCGACCGACAAAAACAATTGACAATTGTTTAACACCACCACCCCCCCCCCCCCCCCCCTGTATAAAATTGTCGGTCTACGTTTCGAGACATGTGCTTACGTAGATTCCAAAAATAGAAGAAATAAACCTGTCCGTCCTCCTCGCGCCGTACGATACTTTTCCCCGAAATACTAGACCTAAATTTCCCTCATTCGGCTCAAAAATCTCTCATTAGTCAATCTCTCGTCAGTTTCAATCGACGTCGAGAGTTAGAATTTAGGGGTTGACATTTAAAAAAAAATAATATGTAGGTTTATCACCACTTTTTTTAAATAAGAGCTTTTTTTCGTTTGATTTAGATGAACTCAGTTAAATTAATCGATTGTGCCTACCCGGAACATTCTATAATCAATCATTCACGCTCCAGAAAGTTCCTTGTTGCAAAAGGCAACAAAAAAAATTGTCAACTCGACTGTGAGTCGCTTAGTGACTTTGACATGCAGGAGTTGGCAGAACTTCGGCTGATTTGGTTTGATCTTTAGGTTTTCTCGTTGTCTCGTTTCTCCTATGATGCTGTCTGAATAATATAAATAAAAAATATATATTGTGATAGTTTCTAAAATTTCGAATCGGATGGTAGGTAAATACTTATTTTTGTTGAACTTCAAAAACCCGATACTTTTATTTTTTCACTCGTGCTTTTTCGTGCTCTCAAATTTGATTGATGAGTCATCATCATCATTCTCTTTCAAATTCCATGTCTTATCTGCAATAAAAATGGGGATTTCCTTTTTAAATAACAAAGTTAGTGTACATACTCAAAGTTAGTGTATCTTATGCATGCGCACGTGCTCAAAATTGTCATATTTGAATTCTACGCTAAAAATTATCGGGAGTTACAATTTAAATTTTTTTTCAGAATTCGCGGGGGGATAGTTAGTGGGACACCCTATATAGGTGATACAGATAACCTCGTTTATAGTTGAATTAATCATTTCAATACGATATTTAGTTGAATAGAGTATTTGAATTTGTATAGGGATTCGTAGATTCTGTTTTGAAAGTTCGTTCATGAATTTCTTCATCGTTGTATTGACAAAACCGTGAAGCAGATCCTCATTCCGATCCGTATCGCAATGGCTCGCTTGTTGAATTATTGCGGGCGTGGTTTACCCTCGGCGGTTGTTACTTATTTTATTGTTCGTTAGCGGACGTATCTGCGATGGGCGTCGTTCCATAATTCCCACGAGCCTTGAAACTCGCCAATAAATTGCTCTCTTGGATAATTGGAAGACGTATTGTATTTCTTGATTCATTCATTCCCCCACCTCTAGCCTCGTGTCTTCTTCAAAACATGAGTAATATATATCAGATCACACTATCATTTTGTGGGCCGAAAATGTAGAAAACCGTGATACACGGTAAAATCGGTGAAACAGGTAGTTTTCAGAAATTTATCGTGATTTGATATAACAAAATTAACATATTTAATTAAGAGCTCGATAAAATGTACATCTGATTTGGCATTTCCCTGGTCCTAGCTGTTTTGATTCTAATTCCTACATCTGATTCTGACATAATTTCTCAGTCGGACATTGGTTTAACCCATACGATCGAATGGCTAAAATCATCCATTTCATTCCTATCTATCCGAAATGGTAAGTACTTTATATTGCATCGTGTAATTTGAATTAGCCAAATCCGCGGTTTAAAGAAATCTTGAATGATGTCATAGGGGAACGATCTCACTCGCGCTTTGATGGGAACCTCAGCACCATCCTCAGACGGAAATCCATTTTCTGTAGTTATCAAGTTTTGTGTCCACACCGTTTAGAGTTACTTGTTCGAAATTTTCAGTCGGGGATTTTCAAGGGCGTACAATTCGGAAATTCCAACCTAACGAAAGCTGCCCATTCAGATGATTGGTTTTTGATTATCGATGCAGATGAAGTAATATGACAACGGATCCCTCAACACATTTTGTAATTCTGTACGTCAATGAATTCACCTTGAGTAACCTGACCATAATGGGGAACTGTAATCTGTCGGAATTTTACAATTATGATCTCAGATTCGGATTCAGCGCACTTCAAAACCCCCCTGGTTGCAATTTTCAGCTCAAAACACCTTATTTTCAACCTGATTTTCTGACGATATTTTTCCTCCATTCAGGCTGAAATGCATTTTTTGTTACTGGAACTTCCTTCCGTATATTCAGTGAAGTGGCCACAAGCTTTCCGAGTTAATTCAGTGCAATTTCTGCGTACTTTAATGCGTCTGACTGCGCTTTGGCGCCAACCTAATCGTCTGGCATTATTTTTCCTCCCAAGCACGTTGCAATATACTTTTGATTAGTGAAACCTCCATCCTTATACCCTTCCGATTGTTTGGTACAATTTTTGGCGCACTTTGATGCGCCATCATGAGGCTATGCGCTAGGTACGGACTGATAGACGGTCGATTTCGTTAACAGTAAGTAAACAACTATATTTTGATATATTAAAAAACCTCTATAACCTTCTGGTTAAGTTTTCGGTTGCTGACTCACTCTATGGTCTGAAATTAGTGTACCTACGAAGAATCTTCGACTTCCTTCCCTCCAGTATCTCTTTCTCACAGTAGACCGTTCGATTCGTTGCTGAAGACATTTTTCAGGATTAAGGTGGCTCTTCTTTAATGGCGGCATGCCGTAACATCTTTTGGTACAGGATATACCAACAGAGATTGAAATTGATGCTTAAATAATCTCCTCATGAAAAACACCGACCTCAATTTCAGCCTTTGATGAATCCGTCTTTTCCACAGAGTTAAGGAGCGTCCGTGGAAAAAAGAGGTAAGCCCGTCGCTCAAACTCGAGTCTCTTCGCGACAAACTTCAACTTACATGATAAAGTGACACTCAGCCTTGATGAGAGTATGAGGATAATGGTGCCCCCCCACCCTCACTCTTCCCTCCAGCGTTGAAAAGTTGGTAGGCTCCCTCCTGCGGTAGGAACTCCACGTCGGCTAGAAGCGTCTCAACTTAAATTACTTTTTGGCTTGTAAGCCGATTAATCTTCACCAGCTCCGAGACCTTCGCGGGCACTTTTCATTGATATTTTAAACTCTTTCGTGATGGGAATTCATTATTTTCCCTCCAGGTTTAAACGTATTGGAGTCGGATATTGGAAACCCGAAAGTCTGTCGACACGTGGAGTTAATTGGGTTTGATTGAAATTGTTCAAGTTCATCAATGATTGTTGTTGCCGGTTCAATCATCGCACAGTGCGTGGTACGATCGCAAATCTAGCTGGACATAAGTCCAAAATCCGTCTGATTCAAAATGGGCGGAAAATTGTTTGACTCGATGCGGTAGGGTGTAAAATAAACCAAAGCGATGGATTTGTTCGATAGCGTTTTACTTTTAGGAGGTAACCAGAGATTCCTTTACACGCTCTCATGTTATTCGATACGCACGAGCCTGCAGTTCCCAGATCAGTTTAGTTGCAATATTCCTGAAGTGCAGTGCTATTAATTGTATTTACACCTAATCCTGCTGTTTCATCGATGGAGTACAACCCTGAAAGTGAGTTTAAAATATTCAAGTTAAATATGATAGGCAGTTTTAGATGGAAGTAATAAAACGTAATTTGATGACGACATGTAGTCGCCTTGTTTTTGTTGTAACTTATTGAGCAACTACTACTCAATCTTTTGCTGGACGTCCATTATCTATAAATATGCCCAAAATATTTTTATATTTGTTGAATACACTGGATTTTATGTTGGATATCATATTACATGAATCTAGTACTTCAACTATACCATTTCCACACAGAAAACTCCAAAAAAACGCCGTAAATATGGTTACTAACATTTCCAGATTTAATGGAAGAGATACCGAACCTGAGTTGAGGAATTATCTGGGTCAACTTGATTTATTGATTAAGCTTATTTTCTTATTTTTTGAGTATCAACACCTCGCATCACACTTGTCAATTCAATATACATAAAAGAAATTAAATAAACTGGCATCTTAATAAGTTGTAGACTTATATATTTTATGGAAAAGAGGAAAATAAAGATATCTCCGCTTGAAAAGACAATATTTAGTCGGTGTTTAATTTTTCTCGTTTCCATCAATCTGACTGTCGTAATGTAACTGTACATTTTTATGAATTAATAATTTTCTGAAAATCTCTAATTTTCCATATTTTTTGCTAGAAATTATCATCGGTTGGGGCTTATCCAATTTTCCAGTTTTATTGGCTTGCGTTCGTCAATTTTTTGAAATTCTGCTTACACATGGCGACGCTGAGCTTTGGAACTCGACCTGTAAATTGACTAGCCTTATAAAAGAGCTGTGCGTGTGCATAGCGGAAGAGTCGACGGTGGTACTGACATTAACACTGGGAGTTACGACAGCTTGGAATGCGCCAAGCATTCGGAACCAGGAAAAAAGGGCTTTCTCCGGGTACACACATACACGCTCTTATACGATATATAGCGATGTGCGGGGCTTCTCGCACACGCGAGCCCCCTGAAGAAAAGCAGGAAAGCGTAGCGAATGAGGAAATGCACAGTGATGTGATTAGGGGAACAACTTTCGCGTTGCGTCTGACACTGAGTCGGTTTCTTCGAAGTTTCTGACAATTTGTCCAAAAATCGATAAAAATGGCAATGAATTCTAAAACGCTGCAAATTATTACACATTGGTTCCCGAAGCACCCTTTTTACCCTTCATTTCCATATGTAAGAATATCATACACCCATCACTATCAACTTCTATTTCCTTAATGAAAGTAACTATTATTACTTTAATATAAGACTGTTTACTGGCAGAGAGACTGTCATAAGTTCCTTCACGTTTTCTTTTGCTATAATCAACTTCTGTTTATATGTGATTCACGTATGTTCACTCATGGATGATCGTATTACAATCGTAATTTTGACTAAAAATTGTAGAATTTAAAAATAAACTAATCAGGTTGAGTTCATTCAAAGAGCAACAGTGGGGTTCGAAGGTCCTTTTTTCTTATTTTGTGATATTTTACTGCTTTCTGATAGATTACTCTCCGTTTCTTGTCAGCGTTGTTTTGTAGTCCCTGAATAGACCAGGTGTTGGTTCTTTGCCAATGTTTAGAGCCCACTTTGTTTTCGGAGGTTGCACACAATCATTATTTTTTCATTATTTTTTTCACGATTATTCCCATGCTTTTGGCTGCTTTGCTCTCCGTGGTTCTGCTAGAGGAAACATCCGCTTCTATCAATCTGTTCATCAACACAATCTTTCAATTGTCTATATATACATGGAATCATTTCTGCTCCCCCTATAATGGGTTTGTGTGTGTGTGTGTGCACCATTTTTGGAATGTACTAGTTATTAATTAATTAATATTATTAAATTTAGTTTGTAATTGGCATGCATTTTTGGTTATTATTTTCAATTATGAACCTTTGTAATCTACCAAGAAAAAAAAATTGTAACACCCATTGTAACATTACATACATATTCCTCTTTAAACGAGCCCAATTTCAACAGTTTTCATCTGATTTAGATGGAATTTTCTTGGAATGTGCGGTTTAGGCTGTAAATGGTCTTCTGTTAATACCATACTTTCCAAATCATTACTCCGTTTTCCGCATGCGCGACCGTAAATTCCTTCAAGCATCATTTTTTTTTTTACGCCTTAGTCGCCCAATCCCGCTCAAATTCGCTCAAATTTGGTGAATAGTTGGGGGACAATGGTTTAATTATTCCAATTCCCCCCTCCCCCCATGCCAATGGAGTTTAATAATTATAGACCAATGATCTGCGTAGAAGGGCTATCTATCTCAGTAGTATTAAACCGTTGTGTAGTAATTTGCAGCGTTTTTATTCAAGGAATAATTCAACAAACGGAATGGAAGAGAAATTTCAAGGTATTCGGAATTCAGAAACGAAATTAATCGATAAACTAATCGTGCATTGAAATAGGTCGTTTTGAACGTCAACTCTGAACAAATTTCATGGAAGTCCGTGTAAAAATCATTGATCTTCAATCTGTATAGAAAGAAACTCGTGTAATTATTCATGAGATTATATCTCTGGTAATCAAGGAGTAATAAGTAAAATAATAATTTTGCTCATTTTGAAGAATATTACTCAAAAAAAGTTTAATAATTATAAAATAGAACATTCAAAAATGTATGTACAAAATTACGCTGGAAAATGTAATTAAATTTCATCAAAATTTGTTAATAAAAAAATCGTTGGAAACTGCAAAAAAATCTAATAATCTAAAATCTCTGTTTAAATAGCAGATGATTATTTAGAATTCGTTTTATCCCATACAATCAATAGTTAACAATTTCTTTGCATCAAAGACGATCTAACATTATACAATTATATGTAATTTACGAAAATTCGCTCATTCGTTCATGCTGCATGACTGGAACTTCTTGCTTTAACGTGGCCTGGTTCCTCGACATCAGTCGTTTAATATTTCACTCTCTCTAAATATTTCCGTTAGTATTATTTCGTAGAGAGTTGAACCGGTGAAAGATCAACGTTCGTGATGAAGCGCTTAATATATCGGGTTGGAAAGTGGAGGGATTTCATGGGCATATTGATCAGAGAGCCTAAAGCACCCCCTTTCGCCCAAGACCACTTTTCCGCGACATTTCCCCCCATCCTCGATTTCGCATCAACTTGTGACAAATCTCATTTCCCTTTTCCCTGCAAAAGGGGAAACATGGGGATAACGACCCCATCCAGACGACCGTGTGTTTCCCTACCCTTCTGCTAGATACATTGACGCAGTTGGCAGACGGACATATCCTGGACCTTTTCTCTCCCTCCTTAGCAACCGGTTGTTTCCCACTGCTCCACAGTCTTTCGAATTGAAATCCATTTATTCAACTACCTTTCTTCGAACATTTCGAATGCCACTTCAAATAATACGAAATATTTTCGTTTATCATGTACTCGACCAAGATTAAAAGCTATCCCCCTCCCCCTCCAACTTTGTTTTCGTTTTTTGATTGAGTCTAAAAATCTTATTTGGTTGGAATTTCACATTTTCGACCAAAGATTCGGAATTGAGCGCACATGACGAACCTCCTAGTATCAATTGTCAGCTCAAAAGACCGTTTAGTTTGGCCAATAAACTGATACGAAGATCACGCGTGACGTAATAGGACAAGGAAGCTGAGTGTTCTTCCCAGGCGGGCAGAGGCTACGCCATACCGAAAATGAGTTTCAAGAGCCGTTTTACTGGTGAGATAACCATCAAATGGTACCTTTCCGGAAAGCTCTCGCTCAGATCTTTCTATTTAGTGAATGAAAAAAATTTATGAAAATTCTACACCTCCCTTATTCCGATTAACAAACAATTAAGCAAAACTTCCTGTTCTAAGTTTGTGTCCCATGATTTATTCTGAAAAATTATTATTATTATATATTTTTTTTTTTTTTTAACTAATTTTTTGGTAATCTAATGTTGATTGATTTGTTTCAGGTGAGTTAACCGTTCATTGCTTCGCCCTGGTGGTTGGTAAGAGTTGGCCGTTTTTTTCAGATTAGTTTCACAAAGAAATCATAAATATGAGAAATAAATATATGTATACCTTCATGAAGAGTAATTTTTTCAAATCTGAAGCAACGTGATATATAATTTCTAATCTCTCGTAATATATGTATAATGCATATATAATTTCATGTATGCATTTATGAATACACTTTAAAAATGTTAATCTATATTTCATTCAAATCACTGAGCTGAGATGACATATTTATCCGATTATAATTTATTTGATTCCATTACAGGCTCTCAATTTAACACAGGTAAATTACAAACTGAGTTTCAATCAGTATTTAATAATGATAACATGCAAGTAGATAATTTTTCAGTTTTTTCTTGTTTAGCTTGTTTCTCCAGGTACCCCTCGAATAACATATTACTATACGTCGTTCTAGAATATTCTAAGAATTTTTATCTTGCGTATTTGACCTATTAGAGAGAGATGGTTTATACAAATACCATTTTGCTATCATTTATATACCTTTCGAAGGAGTCCTTGTCAGTATCAAGTCGATTACGGGGGGCGAGTTCTTCGATGTAAGGACATCATCATCAGGCCGTCGAAGCAGTACTCATTGTACTCTCATTGTACTTACATCGAAAACGCCTCCTCAAAAATGTATGTAAATAATAAGTTTCCTACATTATTACTAGCGGAAAATAACCCTTTAGATTTAATAATAGGAAAGTTTTACTACGTTTTATTTTGAGATGATTCGTTTTTTTCGACAAGGGAAAAGAACGGGCGAATTGTAACATCAACAGAAGGCATGACACACATGGCATGTCTCACAATGTTGCGGACTTGTACCTACGCAAGCATTTATATAAAGATCTTCCTATGGTTTCAATACCTCTTTCTCAATAATGTTGCAGAAATGCCTCCATAAATTTTAGGAAACTTAAAATTAATGGTAAAATACAATCCCTAGTCTGTTGATCAGTAATACCTTTGGTGTTTCTAATGGAATATCGCTTCCATCACAAGGTGTCACTAAATAAACTTTTGTGAGTGATTCGCGGAAAACATTGTAGGTATAATATCTATCTCCCTTGGTTTGGGATGCTGAATCAAATAAATAATATAATTTTCAAACTCAGTAAGTAACCTGGTCAGCGGGCCTATTAGTGATTGTGATATTTGCATTGGTTTCAAATATCCGAATATACAAAAATTATTGTATTCTTATCGATGGTTTCTTTCTCGTTCGGTCTTGCCGAGAGATCCATCTTGTCATTACACAGTTAAACCTTTGAAACTGACCAGACGAAACTTGGGGGCGTGTTGACTTTAGTTCGGCCCCCCTTTCAACATCAATTCACGTCCCCTTCCCTTCGGTTCACCATGTTACCCTTTTGTCGTCAAACAATATGTTTCACGTTGAATCTCATTTAGTGGTCCTGACTTCAATCTTCTACATACCATCGCTAATGCCCCTGCTGCTCTGGTACGTTGCCAGATCCTGGTGATATTCACCACCGCTTTTTACTCCCCTTTCTGCTTATCAAAGCCCATCCTACTTGAGTCATAAATTTCTCCTTATTCCCTCTATTCACGATATCTATATGATTACTTTGCTCTCTTTCTTGGCTGCAAAGAATGTTCTGCTGCTTTAGAGCTTTTTGGTTGATAACGTTGCTATCACGAGCAACCAGCGTTGTATGTAGTTTTTCAATTTAGGAGCCTAACTAGACCAGGATGCTAAGAAGCTCCTGGTTTACTTGCAGAATAGAGATATTATGACGTCTGAAAGCCCCTAGCAATGTCCTACACAGAACACCATTCGGTATTGTAAATACTATGGACACGGCCAACATTTTGTTTATGGTAATCACTCAAGATGATAGAAAAAAGTTCCAATCATGCAGTATGATCGTATGTGTATTGAAATTTGAGCGATTTCAGTAGAAAGAAACTGTTGAAAACCAATTCTATGGAGGAAAAAACTCATACGAAATAAAATTTGGTAGTTCAAAAAAGTCGTTTGCATTTTTTAAAGATATTTTAGCAAATATGAATGAAAGCTTGATTTTTTGGCACAAGAACGGAATTGTTATCTCAATGCTAAGGAGAGTTATCGTACGGCGTGATTCTTATATATAAAGCATTAAACTCGAGGATTCGTTTCAGAATGTCTAAAAACGAATTTCAATGAACAATTTTTCGAAAATTGTGGTTTTAAAATTTTAGGAGCCATTACTTTACAATTGCTTCATTTTCTACGATAATTCTCTAATAAAAATATCAAACGATCATTTAAGAAAATTTGCTCATACGATCATGCTACATGACTAGAACTTGAAGATTAATACTTTTAAGCGTGAAATAAATAATGAAAGGAGAAGGCTTAATCGACGTCTTTACCCACTCTAGTTGCTTAGTCTTTGAATTTTCCATTCCCTTTCATGACGGGCATGTGTGAAACTCGCTTTAAACAAAGAGTTCTGTAGATGAATCCAGTTACATCAATGCCAAAACAATGCGTCTACTAGGTTAATCGGGACCAATCCTCCGTTTTAATGTTTTTCCTAATTGCACTTCACCAATTTTTGTACCGTCTAATGTGCATGATCCGTAAAATCAACTTACATTTTCTGTTGATTGAATTTCACAATATTGTTTCTATTTTGGGTGAGCGAGAAAACTTTGTAAATAGATCGACAATTAGTTTATTTATCCGTAATTTATCTGTCGTTTCTCGTGAGATCACAAACCTCGAGAGTGTGAACGCATTGACGTCACATTCAGTTCTCAGTATTGGGGGAGAGGTTTACTGTCAACCTGTTGGCATCCCCTTCTTTTCGCAATATATTTGAATTATTCCAAGCACATTATTGTGTTTGCCTTTACCTTCTTGCCATTAAGTCTTTTTTCTTCCTTGAGAGCGTAATGTCACGTTTGAGTGGAACAGTACGATCAGAATTTGAGGAGTAGCGACATGAATTATTCATAGCGACAAAAAATATAAAATAAAAATTCAATTTTAAGGATAACTTCCGTTTGAACTCTCTCGAAAATACACCCGAAGATGTGCGAACCTTGAGATTTATTTTATGACAAAATGAAATTTTAGTGTCTCTACGAATTTAATATTATCTCGTGTATATACGACTGGCAAAAATGGATAACCTATTTTGGGGGAAGAAAATGGTTTAGAAAGTTATTTGGCCCAAATATTCTATGTTGTTATTATATTGATGGTCGTTATTCTTATTATTGATATGTTTTTTGGTGGGATCAGTTGAAAATTGGCGTCACGCGAAAATTTTAATGCGATACGGTTATCGACCACTAGCTACTGCTTTGTAACTCTCCTCTGTTGCTGAAATACGATTATGTATACTCAGATCAAATTAACGTGGGCAGGAATTTAGGTTAATGCATAAAAACATGACCATATTCGGTGTTGTTGGAATTTATCTTGTCAGAACTTGAATTTATGATGTGCGTCCAAATTGAATATCAGATTAGCTATAGATACTGCTATTGATATTAGCTACTAGAAACTTGTGCTTGATAGAGAGTGCTCAGAGGCTTAAGGTAGGACTTAAGGAGGGAACAGCCTGTTTCTCTTCTAAAGTTACGCCTTCCCCAACCGAATAGGAAACTTTTTCTTTCTAGAAAAACAATTGATAAGTGCACCTACCTTATTATTGGAAAGTTTTTGATAAAATTTGTAAAATTCTATCATCGAGGGGTTACGCAAACGTAAATTTCATCTTGTTCCATCTTTTCACTCTCTAGTCGTTCGAGTTCGCTTAAATTTGGATGATAGTTGGAAGAAAATTATAGGTAAACGAGAAAGCTATGTGCCACACCCAACTTGGCAGATGTTTTAGCGAATTTTTGAAGAAAATTAAGCTATTGCTCTCGCCTCAAAATTTGTAGAATGGGATTTTTTGAAAAAATTTAGTGCAGAAATCCGTTCCGGGCTATTCTGAATCATATTCTGAAGTTTAACTCATTTTTTTATGTACGTATGTGTGTATATATGTATCTGTCATTCCAGACGATAACTGACGTTAGAATTAGACGATAGAATTGTGCTAGAAACTTCACAAAAATTTTAAAATGTTAAGGACACAAAACGGAAGTTCAAGTTCGTTGGCCAGCATGATCGGATTACATCTTCGGGTTGAAATTTTCAAAAATGTAATAAAAAATGTCACAATAGCCTGTTTTTTTGCGATTTATTGTGCGAAATAATTTTTTCAGCATACTAACATGTGGTATATTCTGAATTAGCGTAAAATTTCCTATAAGAATATGTATCAAGTTTTCAAAAATTTCAAAGTTGAAAAATCAACTGTATAATCTGTCAAAAATCGAAATAATGCCGTTCGCTAGTTGTAAAAATCGGTAATATTTGCATGAAACATTGTCCAAATTCAGATTGAACTACTCTTATGGAAGTATCCCTGTATAACCAATCCTAGAACCATGCTGTTTAAAACGTAGGTAGTAGGTGCTTGTAAAAAAAAAAAGTAATCACAACTGATGAGTTTACTCTGTGAAATATTCCGTCCTCCGATTCTCTCGGTCGCTCTCTTTAATGTTTTACGCTCAACTGTTAAAGTATGAGTACCTCCTAATTATTTTTAATAATTTGATTCCATGTTTGTCTATCAAAATCATAAACTAAAATTTCTCTACACGATCAATAGCGACTGAAATGTCGAAGATTTCTTCAAAAATTCGCTCATGGGGTCATGCTGCATGACTGGAGTTTTTTGATTTTGACACAAAAGGACCTCATTTTGCATTGTAATGTGGTTTAAACACTCATTCCACTTGATTTAAACGTCTCCTACTGGTGTTCGAGGTAGTTCCTCCATCCTGATTCTCATTGGATTCCTAAATACCGGGTTTGATGGCGATTTGAATGCCGCGTTCCAGCTTGAGATCCCCCGTTTGCTCGCCCCTACGCTGAGCTGCGTCTCATTATTAACCCAGCACAAGAGGATTCTCCCCCTAAATCATCAATATAAAGCCCCCTTCCCCATCTTCCTTCAAACTGGGGTTCTGTTCAAAGTTTCCTTTTGGTTTGAGGACTTCCTGATTGCCTATCCCAGCCCTTCGAAAGGGTTCAGCTGTAATTGTCTATGGGCATTCCTGTTCGCTCCCGAAACACCATGTTTTATTCAGACTTCTTGTTCAAAGTAATTAGAAACGCTATTAAATCATACTGACCCTGGAAATTCCTTATATAGTTAACCTTTGTCAAAAGCTCAAAAGCAAGAACGATATATGTTGTGCTGTGACATAATCGGTTAAGGATGAGCCTATTCTGCTTGCTCAGACTTTTTGAACAGCCAGCTTTCAATCTCACAAACTTAGCCAGATTTCAGGCTACAAACTACCTTTCTGAGCTACATGGGTACTGAAACTTGGGATATAACCTTTCACTCAAAGATGGCCATTGTTTAGTTTTAAACGCCTGCACTTGGCTTCCTTCAAGCACGTTTGTATCCCTATTTCAATTTGAGTGGGCTGATTTCCGTTTACATATATCCTCAAAACTGTTGAATTATTACCCAAAGTTTTATTATTTTCGCACTATAAGCCCTTCTGCGTAGATCAGTCTACTACCCACCCATCCACTACGCAGGTAATGCGTGTTGCAACATGATTCTCTCATATCGCCCCTTCGCACCACCCCAACACAATCTCACTAGCGGGGGCTGGTTCGGTAGATTACATTATTGGTTGTTGTGGTTATTTTCAAACATTGGATATTCCTCATATATGTGTAGCACTATTTTAAAAGCTCTACCTACAGTCCTGGATCCGTCAATTAAACAAGTAAAATCGGAGCCGCCGATTACTGCTCACCATCCCTATTGTAATTTCTGTTGGAAAAAAAACTCGAAGTAAATCATTTGAATGATTTGGGTCAATCAAATAGAAGGCTGGAGGTTGAACTCCAGCCAACCTCCAGCACATTAAAACTGCGATAGAAACTTGTTCCTACTACAGAAGAACACTGAATTCTCCTCTTCGATATTGCTACCAATTTTAAAGATGGAAATAGTATGATGTTTCAGCACAGAATGTGTTTTAGCCTTGGCATCTCAACCGAAAACGAAACGTTTTGTGTTTACGAAAATGTGTTGCGTTTTTGTGAAACAAAAATGTGTTGCAACAATGTACTGATGATTTCCGCTTACAACCAAGTCGTTGCTAGAGAAATGGTACTTCCTCATTTTTTATCCCACAAAATTCGTTGACCATTCGTTCGAAAGCTCAAGATTTATCCAACCATATTATGTTAATTACTGTGAAGTGCGTGGCCAAGAAGCTGAGTTATGAGCATGGTTGTATGGATAATTGTTTACACACAGGTGATCATTCTCAATAATTGATATTGTTAACATGATTGCAACCGCTCGTTAATTTCTGATCATTCATGTTATATGAATAAATGAAGGCTTATGACGAGAAGGGGGGGGGGGGAGGGTAAACATGCATTTTTCGTGTGTGGACTCAAATGAAAGCTTATGACGAGGAGGTTTCAAATATGGCGCTGGTGATAAATAAAACCACTTGACATCTAGTGATAAGATACACCGCAAAATCTATCTTACATGTGGTTTTCACGGGTTTATGTGAAACGCGTGAGCTAAAACACATTCTGTGTTTCAATAATTTCATTCGAAGTATGTAAACAGAGGTAACTGGGGGTCCAGGGGGCTTGCCCCCTGGCGATGCGCGGTGCGCCGAGTTTCTCCTTTAATGAATAAATTCCATCGCCTACATGAAACTTTTCCACATTTTTTCGTGGATAAAAACCTTGGAAAACCGGAGTTATGATTCCGAGTTTCTTTACAATAACTCTTTTGTGTCAATAAAGCTTAATGCCCATGTTGGCACTAGTATAGCTCCTCCCTGAACTGCTTCGAGTCAGTATAAATAATTCCAAACAGTCCATGATATAGGGTAGCATATACATCAATGATCGGATGGACTCTATATCTGGGAAAAGCATGCAAACAAACATAAAAACAGGCGGGACGCAATAACAAAGAACAGTTGAAATAACGGCGTCAATCAAGTATAAAACTGTAAGGTCATGGTTCTGACCGATCCGATTCAGCTCAAATCAATTCAGTTGAAATTTTGGATTGTATTATATTACAGATGTACCTTGATTCTCTCGATGGCGGGACCTATGAAAACAAGTGAGCGCGATATTCCGACACGAACCTGGGCCCTTCAACCCACGTTCAGACACAAGATATGACATAAAAGGCTGACACAACACAGACGCAGTCCCACAGACAAGTGACGCTTCCTGGGCAAAAAAAGCTTTCCGAGCTGAACGAATGCGGCACTGTGGAGTGTTTAGGGACGGAACAGAAGCTACCTCTCATGTGTCTCCCACAAAAGCTCCGTTTTTCTCCGCTTCACTTTTTTATGTGTTCAATATTGAACCCTACCAGCTTCCTCTACTAAGGTTTCCAGTTGAAGCTGTTCGGCGTAGTTAGCAGGTTTGAATTTGTGATAAAACCTTTCTTCAGTGAATCTTGGTAGAAGTTTATTGTTAAAAACTACGGGATACGAAATAGGTAGTGTTGGACAAATAAACAGGCGACTGAGTTCGGTTCTATGTACATACTGCTTTTGGTTATCAACGTCCATTGTTTTATAGTAACCGCTCTGCCTTCACCTTTGTAGCATCCATGACCTGTTCAAAGCAACTAGGCGATCAAAGTGAACAAATATTAATATAGGTCGCAAACGAAATTGGAGCAGAGGCAAACGAGTAGTAAAGAAAGCTTTATCCCCTCTTGAAAACAAAGCCGCTGCAAATTATTACACAAAGATTTATTATTTCTATATTGGATAGCCCTTCTACGCAGACCATCTATCCATAATTATTAAATGAACTCTATTACACCTACAATTTCCTGGTGCGTAACAAGAGCTGACCCACCATCTGAAAATTAATTGTATTTAAAAAATCACCTAGTTACGCTTCAGAAGTCCATCTACAGGTAACAAAAGTTATAATAAACCTGGTTTCGTGGAGTGAAAATTTCATTGGAATTATATCAGCCGATAAGCGCTTAGGTAGAGCGAACAGATGTATGTTTGTACAGATATCCTGGTTGTTTCATCCAATCGCTGTACCTCAATCAATTACTGTTACCTTAGAAGTTTTTGAGATCTCGATCGGGGAGATCGAACTCGGCTATGCCATGAGGTTTAGTCAAATAATTCTGACCTATATGTCCAACTAATCTGAATGTTTACCGAGGGATTGTCTGCTTGATGTTATTTATAGACCACCAAACTATATACCCGGCGGGTTTGGGATTCATTCCTAGGTCTGACCATCGCCTAATTCGACCAACCCTCCAAAAAGCAAATAGTGACCGTAGCCGAATTCGTTGTCATCCATCTCGATTCTTCAATATTTCAGCCATTAATTACTACCCTTTAGGGTTGATCAAAATTGATGCCAATGTATGTAACTGACACATCCCATTTATGATTTTTTAGTCAAATTTCATAAAGTTGGGTTCTTTAGTTTCGGAGAAAAGCTTCGGACTGTGTACGACGGACGGACGGATTTTCTTAATTCGAATTTTGGCATCTGTGTAACTTGAAACTTAACCAAAGAATTCCGGGGGGGGGGGGGGGGGGGGGGGGGGGGGTTTCAATTCTTGTTCGATTGCAAAGGTTCATTATTGAAAATAATAAACCAAAATTATAACTTGATTACCAAAGTTCTTCAAAAGTTAATTTAACCTCGTGAAGCAGTGAGGAAATCATTGCCACAATCAAACATAGGTTATGTGCTATTATACAGAGTAGAGGGTCTTGATTTCGACCTCCTACATTTAGTTTTAGCCTTACATTATTCGGTTGTTAGCGAATTTGGTTAGAAAATTAAGCTATTGCAATGTTTAGTAAACTTGATCACAATTTAATACCTACTGTTATGAGAAAGAAAATACCTAATTACTTCGATGATCTAACATAGTAATTGACGTCTTATTGCGAATTCGAGTTTACACTCATATTTTTGTTGCATACCTGTTTCATAAAATTTAGGCTAAGATTAGAGTAGATGGTCCCCTATCAGTTTAATTGTTTCCAAATAAATAGTTCTCTCAGCGCACGCGCAAACGTAAATTCTATCAAACATAATTTTCTTATCCAGGAACCAGATATGGAATCATAAGATGAAAAAAATTCAATGATCTATTCATTCATGTTACAGAGACGTAGAAGCTACGTGCCAAATCTAACTTGGCAGACGTTTCTGAATTGATATACTTTTCGCTAAGAGCATGATCTTCCTTGTTCAATAACTCAGTTACAAAGCATTTTTTTTTTTTCGGTTAATATTTTGCTAAAAACGAATTCAATACTCTAGATCATCTCAATACTTCCACTCTCAAGCCTTCCTGAGACCGAATATTTGGTCGTGCAGCGAAATAATTGAAATTGAATCTACCAAAATCAAACTACAAAGCTATTCATTGAAACTCTGTTGAAGTAGGTAGGTTATTGAGTATTTCAACCCTTAAGTTTTGCCCCCAGGGTTGATTGAGAGTGATGCCGATATTTCATGTCCATCGTCGGCCTATATGCAATTTCTTAGTCGAATCCATGAATTCCATGGTGAGAGAAAAGTTGAGCGCGGGCGGACGTATTGTTTTGATTCAATTTTTGGAACTACCTACCTATTTTAAAACCTAGAAGAACAAATTTCCAAGATGGGTTGAACACATTTTTTCTTGCAAAGTTTCACTACTGAAAGTAATGAACCTAAATTGGTCTGAGAGAGATTGGTTTGACTATAACAGGTATAGAACCAATTAGCTGGGAGACGTATGAACGGAAGGCTTACCAGCTTACATAACCAAAGTGTAATATTTTGCTAAGGGTTTGTTGCTCGAGCACGTTCCCGTATCACCCGGGAGAGTGAGCTACCCTACCGTGGAATGAACGCTTTCCCCTCGAACCTTTTAGTTGCTCTAATTGGGGATATACGAACCTCGAATAACCGACCAAGGGATTACATCTACGAATTATGCGCTATCAATGTCTTAATGGAGCTGTTACACTTCACTTCCATTATCGATCTTCATCCAAATTCTTCGTTCTCGCCTCGCCGTAGTGAAGTAATTTCGGATATTGATGGTGTTAGTATCGGTTTCCTGAATGAGCAGACACCAATAGACAAAAGACCGCAGGTTGGGTGACATCGCGCGAGGCTCTCCGCGTTAGTGCAGGATTTACGGTTGAATTGGTCAGCCCATCTCTCACCGGCCATCCACCGTTGAAACCGCCAAAACCAGATCGTACAATACCAATTTACATCGTCGCTTCATTAGATTGCACATATTGTTCTATAGGTAATGGGTAGTGCTCATCTTGGTTATTATTAGGGATGAGTCGATTCCCGATACCGATTCTCGATACCACCGATTCTTAGGCATTGGTATCGGTATCGAGAATCCATCGCCTAAAGCCAATATCGATACCGCCCGGTGATGGGCGTTTTATTACACTACGGTACTATTGCAACCATCTAACAACGAAGATGGTTGTACCGTGCAACCGTTGTGTGAAGTTAGCAGTTGCGAAACATGAATTGTCCAAAACACAACTTACAATTATTACGTTGTTTACAAGTAGGCTTGTGTTATTTTGTTCGTGACAACAGAAGCATTAGACAAAGCTATGTTTCCAAGTATAAAAGAATTGAGCCAGTCTTATTTGGAAATACCTTACAGTTACCGACGAAAAACTAAAAAACCAATTCAGTCTGCTTAACTTGTTTTATTCAGAAAGTTGTTTTAGTACGGCAGGAAACATCTGCGACCAGAAGAGAAATCGTCTGGACCCAGACAGAATTAAAATGTTGGTATTTTTAAACAAAAACCTCAAGTAAAACAGATGGAGAATAAAGGTTTTATTATCCATGTTTTGTTTTTATTTAAAAATTACCTCATTTGCAAATATCTTGGGATCAATTTTTCGTAAGTATAAGTTATATGTTGTATAAAAAAATTTGAATATATTACTAGTTTAAGAGGAATTTTTGTTTTTCACCTACAGGTAAGTTAGGTATTATGCGCCCATGGTATCGGTATCGAGAATCGGGAATCGATTTTTTAGGTATCGGTATCGGGAATCGATAAATTTTGGTATCGACTCATCTCTAGTTATTATCTACGTTATCCGTATATGTGTTAGGCTCGTTTTAAAGAGAAAAAAGTTATCAATTAAACGATCAAGGTGATAAAAACCAAAAATGGAAGGTGTAAAGGGTGATTCACACATGAGAGGTACGCCATTACACAAGAAAATCGGTAGTGATGAATATTGCGGTTTATTACCCAACTAATAGCGGAAATTATTAGAAATAAGATGAATAGTGAGGGAAAATTCATTTTGAGGCCTAATCGTTTAATTCATGAAGTTGGCTAAAAAAATAGTAACAAGGTGATTTTGGTCTAATCGATGGTAATTTTGCAATAATTAAAACAAAAACCCACCGAATATTCAATCTCATGTTATATTTAGATACTAGGAAGGTATAAATGACCGTATTTCACTCGGCTTTCAGATTTCACGGCCATTTTTAAATAAAAATTCACTGATTCAATTTATGCAAATTGCTACCGACTATTGAAGAAAATCAATATTTGCTGAGGTTTGCGGAATAAACGAGTTGAAGATTCTAATTCTGCATTAAATTCTGTAAAGAATTCTTCTTGTTTCGAGACTTGACAAACCGGTACTCATATTTTGTTTACATTAACAACTTTATACCACTGATTTTCAATATCCATCTTCCACGCCTCTCAAGTCAGTTTTTAGGAGCATGCCTCTTGGGCATCTCCCAGAATAATCCCGCAGAGCAATTCTGATTTTAATGAAAACTTTGTGAATTCTGTTGTATTCCATAAAAATATGAGTTAAGGTCGAAATCACGAAAAAATTCTTGAAAATTGAATAACTCGAAAACAAAGCGTTTACAAAAAATCTGTAAGAGGAACTTTCGATCGGAAGTTAGTTGCAGAATACGTGGGTGAAGTTTGCCGGATATAACGTGACACACCCAGTTTATCGGCGGTTTAAGCCGTCGATTCTCCAATTCTATGGACCACCAATTCTTACATTTGTAACTTGCTGGAACTACTTTCTATACTGATATGTATTCGTTGATGGTCATAACTTCATAAGTGAAGTGTTAAATGCGCACCGCATCATTCCATTTCCGCCCGTCAATTGAGATTCGGCGTTCGTTAAGGCGCGAAGCATTTCATCGCCCACGCTCTTCTCGCTTTCGGGCGCAAATTGAGAACAGCAGGTCCGAGTGGTCATAGAGCGTGATGGGCACCTGCCAGGGGGGATGGCTATTATCATAATGGCGGGTAAGGCCATTTCGAGGGGAGAGCACTCAGCGTTTTGTGAGATGTCCGCATCTATTATTACCAGCGACACCTCCGCCGCGCACGTATCGCAGACCAGCGAGCGATGCCTGACGCGATTCCTGACTGTTTTACCCCAATCAGCCTCCCAACTTGGTTACAATCATTACTACCACGCTCTTCTATTTCTGTCGTCCGACTAGGTATCTTCGCTTGATATAATTCGAACCCCGTCTCACCATGAGGCATTTGTTAGATAAACACCCATTCTTCCTATGGATTGTGGTTAATTACATCACATGTTTAAAACGGAAGTTAGTGAAAAACGTTGTCTATTTCCACGAAAAATAAAGAGTTACAATGTTAAATCGATTTCGACGGATAGGACATCATCAGTAACAAATAACTTCTAACTGAAGACACATTAGAAAGGACACAGCTTATATAGTGACAGGTGAAGGGAGATTGAATCCCATTGGTCGAGAGAAAGGAATGGGGCTGGAGGTACAACCAATTAAGTGAAGGGGGATTATAGCTAATCAGATGAAGTGAAATGGGGAAATAACTAAATATGGTTTCAACAGTGTGAAGGGATAACTCCAAGCTTTACAGAAATTGACCTATCAGTGGTGAAATATATTGAGGTATATCCTCATTTAAACATTTACCAGACCTATCACTTTTGATAATTTCGAATTTTTCAAGTACATTCAACATACCTCCCTTTGGGCAAAAATGAAGAAATTCTACAAACTGTCTATCTGTCAAATCAAAATTGTAACTATGATTGGATTCCTTAAGATGTTTTGCAAATGTAGACTTACCCTTATTTTCCCTGAAATCCTCCAGATGCTCGTCTATTCTTTCCCTAAATTTCCTACCAGTCTGACCGCAATATTCGTAGCCACAAGAACATTTTAATTTATAAACTCCACTTTTATCCTGAACACTAATTTTGTCCTTAACGGATCCTAGTAATGCTTTAAGACTATTTTAGTTTTAAAACCTACTTTATAACCTCTCGATGATAGAATTTTGCCTATTTTATCAGAAATTTTCCCATAATAAGGTAAACTTATTCATTGCTCAACTGTTGAAATGTTTAAACTGGTGAAATGGAGCAAGATGCTGTAATATATAACATCATCTTGCTATGACTAAATACAAACCTGTTTCAGACCATTCTAAAGCCTAGTACGCACTGGGATTCATTGTTCGGACTCTTTGTTGCAGACGCTCGGATTCATGTCTCAGATTCTTTGCCCCGCGACATTGTCGCTCTGCAAATCGTGTACGCATCTAGTTTGAACCTGAGCCATGTCGAACGAGGTCGCGCTTTCGGGGATTGCAGTAGCACTTTACTTAGCTTTGCGGAGTAAAAAAAATGCCACTAAAAAAGAGCCACCGCGTTGGTGGACGCGTGGACCCTTCATTAACACTCGGTTTTTTAACGGTTTTTTCCATATTGTGAGGCCATTATCATCTTTTGTGGAGGGGCCACGATGCTGCAGTCTGCATTACATCATAGACAAGGGGGGAAGAGGTTCCGAGAGTGTCTAGAGTAGAGATGAGAGTGTGACCCGAACTGAAGCAAACTGTTTAGAAGACTAGAAGAAGAAGGGAAAAAATTATTACATGATGTTTTATTATATCTGCATTAGATAGCCCATCTGCGCCAACCACTAAGAAGGGTGTAATGGTGCTTCATGGGTCAATTCTAGAGCTCATTTCTGATCGAAAGTACTTGTCGGAAATTTATTTTTAATGCTTCGTTTTTCTGAGTAATTTCATTTTTAAGATATGTTTTCTACCTTCAAACGACCACAAATCCACTTGAGATCACTGTAAAATCAAAAATATGACCACCGTTGAAAACAGCGTTAATTGCATAATCCAGCTATTTGATGTCAAATCGATTTTATAAGACGACTTAATAAGTTAGTAAAAAGTTCCAGTCATGCAGCATGATCGTATGAGCGGATTTTCGTAAATTATCTTAGTACCTATATTTTGTTAAATTGTTTTGAAAATTTAGGATTTTAACTAGGAAGAAATGTTCACTACCGGTTTTGTGGCAAATAAACTTGTCCTAAATAATTTTCGGCAATTCAAAAAATGTTTTAGCAAATTTTTCGAAAAAAATGAAGTTTTGTGATTTTTAGCTTTTTTTTAAATCCATTTTTGACAAATATTAATGAAATTTAAGTAGGCACCTAATTTTTTCAGCACGAATTTCTTGTTTTTCTAGTTTATTGCTAATAAAGTTCTTTTGACTAAAATTGTGCTATTATTAAAAAAAAAAAAAAAAAACAATTTTCACCCGTTTTTAGCTAGAAGCATAACAACGATAACTACCTACAAAGCGATAACAACGAAAATACACCGGTGAGAGGCCCACTTTGCTAAGACCTAATCCGTGAAAAAATTATAGTTCTGTCTTTTTGTGGGAATGTGTGTGTAGACAGCCCCATCTAGATTTCTCTGTTCAAAGTCTTTGTGTGAGAGTAGGGGTGCTTGTGGTAGTCATGTTAGTGTTCATCTGGTAAAATCATGATCTTTTCGCTATTCCCACCAAACTGTTATAGAACAATAGTATTGACAAAGAGTCGTCACTGTAATAATGCATGCATGCATGCCAGTATTGGACGAACTTTCAAAAGCGACCAAATCAGCAGGTGGAAAAACATTTTGAAAATCAACAAATATTGAAAAAAGCTGTAGGTGTTGCTGCATATCGTCCCTTCCAAGGCAGACATATCGTTTGGAATATCGTACCTTTGTTAGCGACATTTTTAGCGTTTTTCAGTGAGGCATACCGTTCGATTCGTTTTGTCATGGCCTATCCGTTGGTGAAAAAATCGTAAGCGTCAGAACGTTCTAAATGACCAAAAAATGGGATTGAAGTATTACTATCGTAAACCCCACGGAGCTATAAAAAAGCGTAAACGACTACAAAATGTCTTAACCGCCACTACATTGTTTGGAAAGATATCGTATCCTCCAATAGCTTAGCTATCGTAACTACCATCATGAAAGACAAAATATTTTAAGGGGCGTCGCTTACGATGCTATTTTCGATAACTGAAATCTAACTCACTTATCGTAAGCTCCTACAAAAGACATCTTAACCGCCAAACAGTAGGTAAAATCATCTTAACCACCACCTACATTACGATATAAATGAATCTGTCCCAATATTTGCACGAAAACACAAGAACGGAATTGAGCATTGGAATCACGAAAAAAATTGAAACAGTATTTCAACCATTGGGCATCTTATAAAGTTCATTTTGTCTCCTGAAAACTTAGGAAAATGTCGCTTACGATATGGAAAGAACGATATGGTAATTGTTATGTATGCTCCACGATCTACGGATCGTTGTTTAAGGTTCATTCCTAGGGACTGGAACTATCTTCATCTTTTACTGGAACTATCTTCAGTTTCAACTCATTTTTTAGGAACGTTACTAACAATGTTTCCATCTAAACATCAATTTTTTCATCTTCATTCACTAATAGGATTGTTTTTGATCGCATCCATGTTATTTTAAAGTGAGCGATTCCCAGTGCTTGATAGATGCCGCGTAGTTTTGATTTTATTATTTTCAGTTCTTTTAGCGAATTTTTGAAGAAAATTAAGCTATTGCTCTCGCCTCAAAATTTGTATAATGTGAATTTTTGAAAAAATGTTATGCAGAAATCCGTTTCAGGCTATTCTGAATCATATTCTGAAGTTTAACGCATTTTTTAATGCATGTATGTATATATGTATGTATGTGTCATTCCAGACGATAACTGTCCGTAGAATTGTGCTGGAAAGTTCAAACAAATTTTAAAATGTTAGGACACAAAACGAAAGTTCAAGTTCGTTGGCCAGCATGATCGGATTACATCTCCGGGTTGAAATTTCCAAAAATGTAGTAAAAAATTTCAAAATAGCCTGTTTTTTTGCGATTTGTTGTGCGAAATAATTTTTTCAGCATACTAACATGTGGTATATTCGGAATCAGCGTAAAATTTCCTATAAGAATATGTATCAAGTTTTCAAAAATTTCAAAGTTGAAAAATTGAAATAATGCCGTTCGCTAGTTGTAAAAATCGGTAATATTTGCATGAAACATTGTCCAAATTCAGATTGAACTACTCTTATGGAAGTATCCCTGTATAACCAATCCTAGAACCATGCTGTTTAAAACGTACGTAGTAGGTGCTTGTTAAAAAAAAAATGTAATCACAACTGATGAGTTTACTCTGTGAAATATTCCGTCCTCCGATTCTCTCGGTCGCTCTCTTTAATGTTTTACGCTCAACTGTTTTAGGACTTGATGTAGCTTTAATACTGACTGTGGCTTAGAAAATATCAGCCATGAAATTATGAAGAAGTTCTATTTATGTACGTACTAGCACGCAGACCCAAGGCCTCGCTCCGCTCGGCTGTCAGTAACGTTAATCTCAAGGTTGAAATCTTCAAGATTAGTTTAATAATAATAAAGTATGAGTACCTCCTAATTATTTTTAATAATTTGATTCCGTGTTTGTCTATCAAAATCATAAACTAAAATTTCTCAACACGATCAATAGCGACTGAAATGTCGAAGATTTCTTCAAAATTCGCTCATGGGGTCATGCTGCATGACTGGACTTTTTTAAGATGTGCGCCGCCTGTATTGAAATTTTCCTACGCAAATAGGTTATTCACATATGAGTTTAATGTACTGATGGGGATGAGTATCAACGTCAGTATCCATAATGTGCATCAGGTACGAAGGTCAAGCGTTTTCTTATCATCGTCGCAGGAACTAGGAAGAAAATCATGTTTGACGCGATCTAGAGATACATAAACTTTTACTGGCCACAAAGATACAGCGTGACGAACTTTTGGTTTTTTTTTTTTTTCCCCTTAATGAAATGTAGGTAAAACGTTTTATTTATGTTTATTATGTGCATTTACACTAACAATTACTTATTTACATTATCTTTGTTTGTATAGGGAATGTTTCAATAGTGGCGAGAGAGAGAGAGGGAGAGAAAAGCCTGTTTTTTCCGGATTTGATTCGGTCTTAAAATGGTCTGAAACGGATTTTTTTTACCCTCATGCTTGCCCCCCCCCCCCCCCCCCCCCCCGGATCAATTCTAATAGGCGTCCCACTTATTTACTTGCCTCCAAGACATATCTTCTGAAGGGCGTCCTAAAATGTTGATTATAGATCAGGTGTATCAATTTATACGCGTCTGGTGTGGGGTTGCGTGCTGTTCCCCCATTTCCAAACCTCGGAATGGACTCATCCGGAGTGACGTACGCTCTCAATTTTCCGAGGACAAAAAAAGAAGAAATGTTGGGTTTTGTATCAAATAGGACAAAAGACTTGGCGAAGGTTCCCCTGGCCTCATCAACCCAGCTTCCGTGCCGAGTGGCCATTAGCTGGCCATGAATAATTTTTGAACCCCCGCCTACACAACTCCTTTCTGCGACTCGGTAACTAAAAAAATTTTTTTAGCCTTTTCCTCCGCGGCTTGACCTTGTTTTTCCACTGGGGTCTTTGCTAATCATTAAAAATTGTTGAGTTAACGTCAAAGCACAAGGGAATCTCTTGAGAAAAGAAAGCTTGATGTTCGTAGAGGGAGTCTCAAAAATGCATCAGCCTGATTTTGATGGAGCGCCCGAGTGCATAATGCAAATTTATTATAATAAGCTCCTCCAAGAAAACTCACTACCTCTGGTTGGTGGTGGATTTTTATCATCTTAATCAATTTTCATTCTGTCTATATAATGAGCTGTGGAGCTGGAGTATTTACTGGTCCTCTATCCACAAAGAAAACTTACGTATCATTACACATTTCAAAATATAGACATACTTCAGTTACTATTATATTGTTATAATTTAAAAATGGGGTACTTCCTCTACCAGAGCTTGGATCTAAGGTATGTATTAGTTATATATAATTTTCATGATGCAAATGATGATTTCATTTGTGCATGTCCAACTTTTCGTGGGAGGTTTTATTATTACCGGTGGCACTTGGGGGTGGGGATGCTTTTTTTTTTTTTTTTTTTTTTTAAATTTCAGAGGGTGTAGAACACGTTTACAATAGTCATTCATTTTCAGATTTTTTTATATATAAGTACTTTTAACTAAGGACTTTTTTAAAATCAGATCCATAGGGTGTCCCAAAATGTGATGGGTGAGGGGGGCTTGCGTATATTCAAGTCAACCCGTGCAACGCAAGGGTGAACCAGCTAGTATCAAATACAATTGATGGAAAAATCGTGCTCAAATCTCTACTATTCACCGTAGGACGTCGAAATCGCAAAATGCAAAAATCTTTATTCGGAAAGTTGGATCTGCTTACGCAAACTGCGTTTAAGTGTTTTTGAAAATTTGAAGTCATTTTTAGTAACAAGCAATTACTCATTTTTCTAGATCTTCCTTTCCACTAGTGTACCCTTTGTATACATCTATACTATTTATAAGAATGAAACTCCGTTTGTCTGTTTGTCTGTCTGTTTGTCGTGTCTATGCACGGCCAAACGGCTGAGTGGGGGGAGTCTACGAGTGGAGGGATCTTCTTGGGATTTTCCGAAAGGTGGAACGAGCGAATTTAAAATTGTCTAATCCCAGCCGAACCATGGGCCGTAGGGCGGGAGGGGGGTCGAAGTAAGAATTAATGTGCGCTTTTTGGACGTCCCCGCTTCCCCTACCCCTCTAAACGGCCGTTGAAAATTCCGGAAAAATACCGGTTTCGTAGGTTTTTGAACGAGAAAGACGACGGCGCGATCGGATCGCGAAAAAAGTATCGGGAAATGCGTCAAAAAAATGCGAGAGTACGGACCGTGTTTTCTCGAAAAGTCCGACGAAAAACTACGTTTTTTCCCATTAAAATATACCCCATAAAGGTATGTTTTTCGGAACGGTTTTCGCGGGCGAAATACAGCTTTGGGTCCGCCGAATCTGAATCCAAAATCGGATATAGAAAAAAGTGACGAGAACTCGGTCGAATTGCGAGGGAAAGCGAGACGAAGCTATTAAAATGAGAAATTTATGTGCCGTGGACGCGAGAAGGCTCTAGGAAGACGTGTCTGGGGTTCGATGACTCAGGTGTTTCACAATGTTGCGATATTGCGAGCAGGTACTCATAGGTATACAGGTATACCTTGCGAGCGAAGCGAGCAACATCCCCAAATAAACTTTTTTGTGGTTCCACGTAGTTTTATAAGATTTAATTTGTTTGTAAGAATTTCCAACAGAAAAAAACGTCTGCCAAGTTGGGTGGGCAGTATAACTTCCTCAAGCGAGCGAAGCGAGCAGCATCCGCTACAGAAGTTAAACCTACCCTTAGAGATCTACCGTTTGCGAGCGAAGCGAGCAACTTGCCCTACATGCCACACTTTGCGAGCGAAGCGAGCAAAATTCCCTACATGCCACATTTTGCGAGCGAAGCGAGCAATTTAATGGGGGGTCCGGGGGGCTTGCCCCCCGGCTGGACGTGGAGGCGAGCGTAGCGAGCCGGAGCGGCTAGTTTGAAATATTTTTATACAAGCATCACTGCAAGATTTTCTCGAACGTTTTGAAAGGTTAACCAATTTATTTGAAGGGAAGTGGAAGGAAAAAAAAGAAGTTATTGGCAGGTTATAGAAAGTTCATATTAGAGAAAACGATGCACCTTATTCATAGTTGAAACTAATTTCGAGATGTGAAAACCCTCCCGTAAAATAAGCGGATATATCTCGCGGTAAACACGATCCTTCAGGTTGTCGTTGAATGTGGAGTTGGAGTTAGGTTCTCTTGGGCTGCTAGTGAATCCCCGCTCCACTGACACAATAACACGGGCGTTATCACCCCCGACACGCTCGAACTCCGGTGAAAGGTGAGGAGAGAGGGGGACTGATGAAGGAGAGGGAATGGAAGGGGACTGATGAAGCGAGGAGGAAGCCGCAGAAGCTTACAATACTTTATCCAGAAACCATGCGAAGCAGAAACCCGGGCACGGAAGAAGGACAGTAAATCTCGAGCATTGAGAATTCCACCTTTCGGTATTTGTTAGCTAAATTTTAAAGTATGTGGTTGGTAGCAGTATATCGAAAAATGTTAATAGCTCCTTCGAAAATATATTTCTAGGGTTAAATCTGCTTTTATCATCCAGTCAATAACAGCCATTATCCAGTGGCTTTGTGATGCACTGGTTCCATCTCATTGAACAAACAATCTGAAGCAAACATTTACAAAACTGGAAGAAATTGTCTAATTAGCAGACTGAGGTCGCTGCGTCGATGTTGTTAATCACTGCCCTTCCCTGTCAATTTCGCACAACCGCTTGGAACTGTTGTAAGTTCTGTACTAAACCAAAAACTCAAAGTAATAAACAAAGGTTTATTATTTGTGCATTAGATATTATATGATCCTTCAGCTCAGATCAATAGTTTGAACGACAGAGAAACGGAAATTAAAGATATTTTAAACAAGAATACCGAAGGGGACTAGATCTGGATTTCAGCCTGCGAAAGCCGCTTTGCGATTCACAATCTAGTTTTTTTTCCCTCCCCCTAAAGCTTTTTTCAACATGAGAACAGTTGGTCGAATACAGTTTGTCGGACTCTTTCATTCAATGAATTCTGTGTAAATCAGACGACAAAGTAGGTTATCCGTCCATATGTACCTACAACCGGGGGCTTTGTTCTGCTTTTTACCGCCCCCAGTGCGCTCGCGACTTTGCCGGTTTTACAGGAAATATAGAATTACCTGGTTCTCCATGTCAATTAGAAGTTAAATCAGATCAGTAAGCACTTCAAAACGTACATCTTTGCTAGTCACTGAATGCATTTGCCTATCTCTGTACCATGAAAGCTGATTCGATTGTTCCGCGTGTATGCGAGGACTTTCCAGTTTCCAATCAGCCAACTCTAGTCTTTTATCGGGTACACCATTTGGTCGGACACGTGGTGATGACACGTGTCTCCGGTTCTGCGAATCTATACAGTGGAAACGACGCCTGAGTAAACAGTCTCACGGGTGTCAATGTCAATACCGCTATGGTAGGATTTTGTAAGCTCTGACCTCCACTCAGTCAACAGCTTTGGTATACACAAATCACGATGTAACAACATGATAATATTTTTATTCTGGGGGTCATTTTGCGGCGTGAATTAAGAATTACTTTTCTGGTTATTCCCTATAATAGCGTTCCAGTCAAGTGTTGTGTTAAACTGAAAATATACAACGCTTCTCGAACATTGTGTCAAAAACCTCTGAGATAATTGTATTGAATTGTGATCTCGGATTGTGAGTAAAAATTACCTTTAAGATCAGGATTGTTGAAAATGGGGCCCTAGGATCTATCGTGTTGCTATTGAATAACTTTTTCGAAAAAGGTTATATAAGGTGTCTAAAGAACCGCTCTTGGCAAATGAGGAGCTGGTGAAAGTCAAAATGCTGATAATTATTACAGAAAGGTTTGTTAGTTTTGTATTAGAAATCCCTTTTGCCAAGATTAGTGTCATATACGATAGGCAATTATCACAACTCCTGCAAGCCAATGTCGCTCTGCAATTCTCTGTCATGTTGACGATTTTTTTCCTTTACAACACTCTGACCCTTCTGTAGTGCTTTCGGTTGGTTGTACTTAATGCCCTCGGTGGTCTCATTCTATTCATTGAGCTAAGTAATACTTAGATCAAACGAAAAAAATGTTTTTATTTTTTATTAATTATTTATTTTTTTCAAACAATTGCCCCTTCAGATTTAACCTTTTCGGTTGGCGTAAAGTGATGCCGAGATTCTGGGACTCTTGAGTGATCTTTCACCCTTGCTTCATAAATTGATCCAGTTGTGTACGCAAATAGCACCGTACGGCGAACAGACGGTTTTTTTTTGTTCGCTTTTTAGATTTTACATATCTTAAATCGAAAACCAACAAATTTTCTGAGGGGGGAGAGGGAGTTGACATTTTTCCGCCTTGGTAGTTTAATGTATAAAAACAGATGAAAGATTTATCATGTAAAAATAGATGTCATGGATCAACTCATCAATTGGCCGTTTTGTTTCGGATCATTTGATTGAAAAAGCAAATTACGGAATCGAACAGTTAGTCTCGAACCAGTTGTGTTGAAAAATTGAACCTTTCGAGTCTGCTGAGAAATAGGATCAGGTACTAAAATTATTTTCATCAAGTGAATCATGCGGACCAGTTCATCGTAATTAATCGTGAAACGAGATTCCACTCACATCGCGAACGCCATAATAACTCAATAGGTAACTAACTCTCGATAACTCTCAATAACTCTCGAAAAATCATGAGCCTGCAGGGAGATTATGTGGAGTTTCGCATTTCAATACGAAACTACTGATCCGAATTCATCGTTGGTTGAGAAGGGCGGAGGAAATTAAAAATATCAGTTTGTTATTTATTAAATGAACCTCGATTTTATCGCTATGGAATTTATTGTATTAGGTTCAAATTTAATTATTAGGTTAATTATTTATTGTATTAATATTTACAATAAAGGATGTCTTCATATTGAGAACATGGACGATTCTAATTTCATATCAGCTTACAAAACATTACTACCATGTTGCTTAGTGACGTGTAACAATCTTCATTATGGTATTTTGAGTCATGCTATATATTATGATTTACGTTAATACCTACTTCATCTCTTGACAAAGTCTCATTCTGTTTTGATTGAAGTCGGTTGAACCAGAGTCAATTTTGGTTTTCCTTATGAATTATTGAATTAAAAATTATTATGAAATATTTCATTACGAATCATTTTCTATTAAATCATTTAGTGTAGGTACAGATGAGTGCGACTAATACGTAGTAATCGTGAATAGAATCATCCTTGTTAATAACGATATTTTATCATTTTCTAGTCAATTTACGGTTCGTTCGGCTAAGGATCCTGAACGGTTCGGGATGGTCCCCGCCCCCTTTGTGGCGTTCGTTTAGGCGTAGAACTCGTCCAGTACGGACAATCCGATATTCGTTTAGGCATCCATTACCGTCCAGGACCAGTTTAACCAGTCCTGAGATTTTCGTCGGGACCGACAGTCCGAGACATGCGCACTAGATATTTTTGCTTATCACATCGTCTTATCATCATTTCGCTTATCATCTAAATATTTTTGTTTACTGTTTGCGTGTATCGTCTTGTCATTTTTGTTGAATAATTTTGAGTTAAAATGATTGACTCAGATTTTTACGAATCCGATGGAGTTTCGGAATATAATATTATGGACCTAGTCACTGAATGCAACTAAAAGTTAATTGGTTTTCTCATGATGTTTTTCTCATTTTCGTAAATGATGGTAGGTAGGTTGGTACTTATTATTATGCTAAATTTATGTTAAATTGTCTTGATATGTGAGCTTTTTGTGTGCAAAGAAGTATAGCTATTAAATTCGTAAACTTTTAAAAATCTATACTGAATCACTAAAAACGAGAGAAGACAACAGACAAATACCGCAAAAAATACAATTGAAAATATGAATGGAGGTTGCAATAATGGCTACCAGTTCAGTACGAGTTCTGAAGGCGTTCGGTTAAGAACGGTACCGTACTGATCCTATCCCCTCCCCTTGCAGAATGCCGTCCCGTCCTGAACTCGTCCAGAATCCTTAGCCGAACGAACCTTTAGACACAGTCTCTCTTACTAGTCTCACTACAGACACGCACATCCCCCCCCCGCTCCCTCCACCATCTATTAGGTTCGCATTTATGCGTATTCTCGTTGTTACCGTAGTTACGCATTCAGCGGAAAACAGCGTCGCTAAACACAGTCAGTCCGGTCGATTAATCTTTGCAAATGGGTCAACGCCTAGTTTGTCGGGGTCAGTTGGGTTGTTGTTCTTCCTATTTTCGCCTGTAGACATTTCAATGCTATTTATGGAATAGACATCATTGATGCGGAGAATGCAATGTCCGTGCATTGATAGCTGTTGTTTTATATTCAGCGTTTTGGTATAGCGGTGAAAAACGTGCTACAACATGCGTAGGTGCTTATTGGCAAGAACATGCCCATATTATTATGCAATTCATGTTGTTGCATAGAGAGACAAAAACGCTGTAAATTATTACACAAAGATTTATTATTTCTGTATTGGATAGCTCTTCTACACCTGAACACCTTTCTATAATATTAAACGAACTTTATTACACATTAGGTATCTCAATATATCTGCGTAGGAGTAGACGTCTATCGAAGAGAAATTAATTGAATCAAGTAACACTCCTAGATTTTAATAGTATTTAACACTAGTTGACCAACCGACTGAAAAATGATTATATTAATAAAATCACTTACCTACGAGTACATTCTCCAGGTGAAAAGAGTTATAATAATTTTGGTTTTTCGTGAAGTGAAAATCCCATTGAAATTATATCTGCTGATATATGAGCGTCGTAGTTACTCGGTTTTTGCTATATATTCCACCAGTTATGATTTGCTCTCATGTTGTTGATTTTTATCCTGCCGAAATGTGTTGGTGTGAGAGTGGTGTTTACTCGCCCTTCGGGAGAGTAAACGGATGTACGTACAGCTACTCGAGTGGTTTCATCCGATTCTCTGGGATGATGTTGATAAATGAAACCCCCAAAAAATTACTGTTACCATGAAAGTTTTTGAGATCTTGATTTTTCAAATTTTCATCCCTTAATTGCTACCCTTTAGGGTTGATCAAAATTGATCCCGATGTTTCTGGCACACCCCCGGTCGAAGTATGATTTTTGAGTGAGATTTGATTAGGTTTGATCCACTAGTTTCGGAAAAAGCTTCTGACGGCGTACGAACGAATTTATCTTTTTTATTCGATTTTTGGGTTCTTGATAGGTAAACCAAACAAATTTTGAGGGGTTTAACTTTTTTCTTGGTCGATTACAAACGTTCATTATTGAAAATAATAAAACAAAAACATCAGGTACACAAAAACACTTGGAAAATGATAAAATTTATATGTTTTCCACATAAATTTAATATGAATAAATAATTTACTCGTGTGAGAACTTATTAGATAATGTAATTAAGATATGTAGAAAGTTGTGTTTTAAATCTATAAACTTCCTCCTCGACAACATTATCTTAGTTTCTCAGGTTTTTTGAAATTGGAGTTGGTGTTACAAACAAGTGTACTTGCCTTGTAAAACTGCGCAATTGGTTACTGAATAAGTAATTCAACGCTTTCCCAACTCATTCTCAACTATACAATAATTGTATTGTCTATATATATCCATTGGAGAGAGTAAACATCACAGGGTGTGCTATGTACATACACGTCTTTAGTATGTGTGTAGTGACACTGAAACGATAATTTATTAGCTGATTCGTTTATTTAATATAAGGTTCCGTTATTTGTGTTGTATTCATTTGTCTTGTGTCTTGTTTCAGGTAAGTCCAGATCTCACAGTATTCAGCGTGCCTGGTGCTTCTTATGACAAATCTATGTAAAGCGTGCTTGGTAAAGACTCCAGGTATCTTTCACCTTAGCCAGTAATAGATTGATATGAAGAGTAATTTGAATAAAGGCAGCTTTAAACGCTTCTTTGAGAATAAGAAGTTCAGGGTTAAGATTCGTTTACTACTTTCACTATGTCCTTGCCTAGATAGTAAGACATAGTCTCGGTCTTATTGTCTGCCTGACCTGAATCAGCCCTAGAGATTTAAAATAAATTTTTAGAAACGTTGGACGAAAGATTCTCAAGCTCGAGAATCGATAGTACTATATTGTTCCTATTTGGTAGACGCTAATTGCGTGGTGATTTACTATTTTTCGATGATTTATAGTACGAGTAGTTAATACTTCGATACAATGATTTATGAAGAGATCAAATTATGACAGGCAAAGCTTTTTTGACATGGATATGTCTATTGGGCGGCCTACGTGAGTACAAAAATTAGTGTAGAAAAATGATACGGTTTTGTTCTTTTTCTATCGATTTTCAACTAATGTGTTACTAGGGAAGTTTAACTCCCTTAGTTTTCAAAGCAGGAAAATCGTTCGCCACTCTTTGGAATGCCCTCATTTTATCACATCATCTTCTGATCAAGCCATTGTAGTGTCAAGGAAAGCTCATGTATTACGCAAAGTTATAAACTAATATTGCTAGTTAGGTAACCGTAATGAACTAATAATGTGAAAAGAAGGCACTAGGTACATGGTAGGTATATTGAGTATGTTTACCATCCGGATGCTCAAACATGGAATCCCTATGATAGATGGAATCCCTATGATAGACCTTGTGTAGGGTTTCATTCAATCTAGCTCAAATTACGATGGTGATTGTTACTCTATAGATGATTTGCTAAGATCGCAAATGGACTGTGGTAAATCCACTGCACACGTAGAAGCAGAAAGTCATTGAAGTTCACATAACTCTCTACTTTCAATCGATTAAAGTTGAATTCTTATGGTAGTTGGGGGTTGGAGAACGGCGTAGGGATTTATAATCGCATTTGGCATAGATGGTATAAGAAGCATAATGAATTTTGCTGTATGCGCCAGAAGAATTTTGGTATCCATAGTTTGAAAGCCCAGTTGAGATTAAGTTATAAGAACTGCATGTCAATATTCTACAAAGGACATACTTATAAATTTGATAGCCAAGAATTATGTAATATTCGCAACCTGTTAGAGAATGACGACCTGGCTGCCCCATACTGGATCCATATCGAAAACACAATAATGCTCACTATTTGGATTATCCATTCGACCAATCGTACCAATCACTTCTTACCCGCCTGCTAGATTTCGGAAAGGACAAGAACAAAATGCTTAATTTGTTTCGTTTCGTCACAAACTGTTTACTGCTTAGTGCTCTCGCTTTGAACGGATAATAAGGATATACGTATTTTTTTTCTTTTCTTAGTTCAGTGTATCTACCTATATAAGTAACTCGAAGGGTCACTCGCTATTTTACTTTTTTTTAGAAGCATGTTGGTGTTATATTATGAAGTTAATGTAATTATTTCCCTATAACTCCCAAAGCCTGAATTTTTTTACCTCAATTAGGTTTGTTAGCTTCATGTTAATGCCTAGAAGTACTTAAGGTTGAAGGATCGTTTCCTTTTCTTCTTTTTTAGTACCTATTTTATTATTGGATGGAAAAAAAAAATGACACGCGATGTTTTTCTTCTCAAATCTTTAAGTATGGTGTATACACAGATGTATTATTTTGATCAATATCGATTATAATTCAAATTATTTTGTCTATATTGTGTATATTTATATGGTTCTATCAATACGAATACTTTTACTCACTTGTAATAATCATATGTAAAATGTGATTTCTACAATAAATATAAATATACTACTAGTAGGTACTATTTTGATATCCATGTTCTAATGACTCAAGCAAACCGAGTTGAAATACATGCATCTTAAGGAACTTCACACTGCAGAAGCAAATTTCTCGTATGAATAAACCCATTCAAAAACTTATTTGGTCACTTATAGACCATCTTTCGTGGGAAGATATTAAAGAGAATAAAACGGAAAGAGTGCGAAATGGGATGCTATCTAAAAGAGCCAAGCTGGTTGGAGACCCTTCCAAAAGAGGAATCGATCAAGCCTGCTTGAAATGCCGAACCGCCTGCAACCCATTGAAGGGCATCGGGGCTTTCTTCTATTATTAATTCTTTTTTCTTCTTCAGTTGAAAAGGTGCGGAAATTTGTTCAAGGAATACTTCCGCTTGAAATGTATTTCAACAAACAGGATAAGGTTGGAAGAAAAAATAGTGGCGAGATCTTTTGTGTCGGACAGGAGGAGCAAAAACCTTTTGTCTCCAAAATCAGAATTTCCACTCGCATTTTAGCGAATTTTTGAAGAAAATTAAGCTATTGCTCTCGCCTCAAAATTTGTAGAATGTGAATTTTTGAAAAAATTTTATGCAGAAATCCGTTTCAGGCTATTCTGAATCATATTCTGAAGTTTAACGCATTTTTTTATGTATGTATGTATGTATGTATCATTCCAGACGATAACTGTCCGTAGAATCGTCTTCGGGTTGAAATTTTCAAAAATGTAGTCAAAAATTTCAAAATAGCCTGTTTTTTGCGATTTGTTGTGCGAAATAATTTTTTCAGCATACTAACATGTGGTATATTCGGAATCAGCGTAAAATTTTCTATAAGAATATGCATCAAGTTTTCAAAAATTTCAAAGTTGAAAAATCAGTCAAAAATCGAAATAATGCCGTTCGCTAGTTGTAAAAATCGGTAATATTTGCATGAAACATTGTCCAAATTCAGATTGAACTACTCTTATGGAAGTATCCCTGTATAACCAATCCTAGAACCATGCTGTTTAAAACGTAGGTAGTAGGTGCTTGTTAAAAAAAAAAAAAAAAATGTAATCACAACTGATGAGTTTACTCTTCAAAAATTCGCTCATGGGGTCATGCTGCATGACTGGACTTTTTTAATATGATCAATTTTATGTGCTCAAAAAGTATTGGCCAACGAATCCAACCTTTCATTTGGAAAACTTATCGTCTGGAATGACATATATATATTTAAAAAACGTTAAACCCTAGGATTCATTCCAGAATGCCTCAAAACGGATTTCAATTTCAATTTTGATTTTAAATTTTTCCGAGCCATTGCAATAGCTTCATTTTCTACGAGAATTCGCTAAAAGTGGCGCAGATCCATCCCTTTTTTCCCCATACTTATGAATGATTGACAAAAAAATTGATTGTGGTTTCTCAACCTTATTACTTTGCAATCAATAACCGTAACCGAAATCCCAAAAAAATGAGTCACGTTTAAGCCGTAATTTGCATTAGGGACATCGTGCCCCATATATTTTAATCCCAAGCTTCCGTATTTATTTAGTAGAAACGTGGTAAAAAACCAGGATGATATTCAAATGGAGGAACACGCGAGCTGAATATGGAAATTGACGAATTATAAATTCTACGCTATTTTCCTCCTATACGCATCCACGGTATGATTTACTGGGGCTTAACTGTTATGAAACGGTTGAGACTCGAATTCATTTCAACATAATTTATTTTATGGTTGGTTCTTTTGTTACTCTTTATTATGATCTCATGAACCGCAAGGTGTATTAAAAACTGAATGAACACGAGTTGAAGTGAGAAATTATTCAGAGTTTCCTAAAACTTGAAATCCCACAACTTTTCCGCTTTAAGCTGTTTTTCCAGAAACTTCGGTTTTCTCGGTTATTTTATTTGTTTTACAAACAGTTACTGCGATTCTCTGCTACTGCTTTATTATAGGAATGCGTTCAATCATCAACTTCTTGATTTTCAAGTAATTGGATTGTTACAGTTATTTCTGCATTTTAGCAAATTTTCGTAAAAAATAAACCTATTTGCAATGGCTCAAAAACTTTTAAAATCAAAATTTCCTTCATTGAAATCCGTTTCGAGGCTCACAAATCAAATCTTAGAGTTTAACGCTTTTTCCTTTTATTTATCCTTTCAGACGATAGTTCTCCTTAGTAGGATTGAGATAAAAATTCCAATGGCCAGAATTTTTGAGCGAACTAAATTGGTCAAATTAAAAAAAGTGATGTATCAACTAATATCATCAGATTTTCATGATTTCTTTTTTTGTTCAACTAGAAATTCTGTCTAGTTTTGGACGATATATCAAAAGTTTCAAATTTCATTATGGAAGAGGGTGAATAACGGGGTAACAGTAATAAATCATGGGTTTAACTATTCTCGTCAGATTTTCTTTTTTTTGACATTTTATGTCTTTGCTATGGCACATAAACTGACTAAACGTCACGGAAAATTGCCCACGAAAATATTTTGATGATTCACGCTTACAACCGAGTCGTTGCTAGGGAAAAGGTACTTCTTCGTTTTTCATCCCACAAAATTCGTTCGAAAGCTCTTGATTTATCCAACCATATTATGTTAACTACTGCGAAGTGCGTGGCCAACAAGCTGAGTTATGAGCAAGGTTATTTGAATTATTGTGTACACTCAGGTGATCATTCTCAATAATTGATATTGTAAACATGATTGCCACCGCTTGTTAATTTCTGATGATTTCATTGAGCTGGTGTTTCGATGATTTGATTCATAGCAGGTGATCCAAATATTGCGAGAACGGTTTGATTTGTGAAGCGGTGGTTAAATCATTTTAATAGGTAATTTCTATGCTTTACACTCTAGGAAGCTGTAATTTCGTATGTAGCCTCTTTAGGACATTTACTTGACGATGCCCAGGGTCCGGATCAGATGAGTGGCTCTTGAAGCTCATTTCTATGTTTTACACTCTAGGAAGCTGTAATTTCGTATGTAGTCTCTTTAGCACATTTACGTGACGATGCCCACGGTCCGGATCAGCTGAGTGGCTCTTAGAGCTTGCATACGAGTCTGCAACACATACTTGTCTTCAACTAAAGACATAAAATGTCCCAATATGTTGCAGACTCGTATGCAAGCGTCTATCTTATCATTCCTAGTTATGTCTGTAGTTCCCACCACCACCACCCCTCCCCCCCCCACCACCCATTTCAACAAATAATTTTGACGAATTATGTTCAAAACAATAATTATCATTACAATTGTAACAGTTTCAATGATTTCAATAAACTCTTGTAGTATTGCAATTATCTCTACCCACGGTTTCCAATTCAATTCAATTATATTTGGATTAGTTTTGGAAATTATGTCAGGAGTTTCAAATGTCGTACTTATGATAGGAATTCGCCGTCAATAGAGGGATTTAATGGGGGGGGGGGGGGGGGGATTCCGAGAAATCAGGATATTTTTGTGTTTTCTCTCATTTTTATTCTCACCAAAATTATGTAAAATCCATACATGCATTCATGCAATGCATGCATCACTTGCCAATATGTTTTGTTACAAATTTGGATTCTTCGTACCTTTGTAAAATTTAGTTTTAAATTTTTTCCATTACTTGCGTTTTTGAGTATGCAAAAAGAGCACAATGACAAGCACAATCATGGAATATATAGTGTTTTAAGGTGAAGAGCATTTCACCTTTTTGAAAAGCTTTCGCTGGGATCTTTGAATTAAGCAAATAAAAAATAACTAGGTATGAAAATTCCCCATTTGTGCTCTTTTGTGTTTGCACGTAATTATGCTGGTTTTAGGGCACTAAAAAATGCAAACGATGGATCTTTTTTTAATTTTTTTTAATGAAATTTTGCGGCAAATCCTAATTGGAAATAAAAAAGGGGTTCTTATTTGAAAAGAAGTAAGTTGGTATTGATTGCGCATGGTACGCAATAACAACGCGGAGCTCAAAAATGACAGGGTTAGATTCCTGCAAACATTATTGGGATACCTTTTTTCAACTCGTATATATACGGATATGAGCTGGTAATGTACAATTCGGGAGACACCCTGAGTATCGGTACATATAAAGCAAAAGTGTATATATTAGGTACATAAAAATCAACAGTTCCTCGTTTTTCTTTTTTTTTTCTTTTTTTAATGTTGTATATTTTTTATTTTCACGTTCAATTTATCTGAGATACTGATTATCGTAGCCTACGTTCATAAGTCGTTTAGTGAAGCGTATTATCTCACACTTCTCAAGTCAGTAACACTTTCATATCTGTATAATTACCCGTAGTTCAAAATTACTTTCCTGAACTTCAAGTAAGGTTTATTGATTGGGAACTCAAGGAGCTCAGGTGGCTAATCGTAAATTCAAATTCGCCATCCTTGAGCTGAGGGGAGGGAGGGAGCGAAAACGGTTTAATATTCATTGAATATGTAGATTACCGAAATTCGACGAATATAATTTCTGGCGGGACAGTATTTCCCCCATTATCATGGATCGTCGTAGGCTTAGGGTTCCTATCAGGTTATCGAAATATAACGAATTGAGTTTGCGATGAAATAATAGTTTATGAATAATCGCATTATTGATGCCGTGCCTCCCATCAGTTGGCCCTTTTATGAACAGCAATATACAATAGCGCAGCATGAGAGGTACATCTGAAATGTGATCAAGCAATCAGTATGAGTAATTTTCACCATTAGTGTTGTATGAGCGGGGCGGTACTATGTGCGCTAACCAATTACTTAATACTTTGATGTAGGTAGTTATTTGTTATAAGGTTGAAGGACCTCCAGGTTAATACTGGATGCAATAAACGACTCGAAGGGTTTCAAAACGGATTCCAATCAAACGATTTTTCAAATTCTAGCTACCTAACTACCTTCCTGAATAATTCAATCCACTGCGAATGCCTTTTTGACATGGATATGTCTTTGTTCTGGGGGGTCAACCAAAAATTTCCGTGATGCAGAATTTGTGTCACAATTTCAGTGTTTTTCACGTACAACCCAGTCGTTGCTAGGGGAATGGAACTTCCGCAGTTTTCATCATACAAAAATCGTTCGCCACTCGTTGGAAAGCGCTTGATTTATGTGATAAATGTTCACATCTCAAGCTACCAATTTCTCCCTCCTTACGTACCTGGCTACATTCCTAAACTAAGTTGATTGGACTATAAACAATTTTAATAAGCCGGTTACAATATTCTTAACGTAAAGCAATAGCATCATTTACTCCACTCCATAGGAAACATTTTCATCCCCTGACAACAGTCGACTGTTAACAACAACTCATTGCGTCTGTATTGGAGAAATAACTTTAATTTATAGTATGCTTTTTGTGCCTCCAAGAATGATAAATTCTTTATCCTACATTTCGTCGCCTACAGTCCAAAGTTAAAGGATTTGTTTACAACTCTCGAGGACGACCGTTATGAAATCCCCAATCGAAGACATATCCATGTAACATGGTATCTGCTTGTAAAGCAGATAGTGGAACTCGTTTACGAGTTTCGGTACGGTTTTTTATCTTGTTTTTTTTTTTAGAGATTTTTCTAAAAATACTGAATCAATCTTTTTAGTAAAATTTGGAGTAGTTGGACCCAAAAACGTTTTCCTTTCGTCCCGTGAAAACAAAATAGCTTCTAATAAGCGGTCAAGGTCTCGGTGTGATAGATCGTCGATTGTTCCGTGCAATAAACCAAATTTATCAGATTAAAATTGTTTTACATAAACTTGTAAAACGTTACTTCATTAGAGAGTACAATCTCCCCTCTTATTCCCGTACAATTTCCCCACGTTCCCGCGTAGAGCAGCGTCTAGAGCAAGCAACTGCAGATGCTAGCTCTTCGCGTATTACTACACGTTTTTTACACGTAAGTACACGACTAACCAAACGCTATCGTCAGGCTGAAGTCTCTTTAGTATTTCAAAGTCAACGATTCTCTTGAATTCGAGATCGAGTTGATGAAATTTGAAATCATTTTACACTCTGCTTTATCAGCTATCTCCACAGGCATCGAATAACTAGGTTCGACCCAAGAAAAAATAGTATTCGCCAACGCATATTTCGTTGAAAACATCGGTTCTCGTCAGATCACCGAAGTTGAGCAACATCGGGCTTGGTTAGTACTTGGATGGGTGACCGTCCAGGAGCGCCGCGATTACGGCATCTTTTTTATTTTTTTCTAATTATTCAATTTTTCATCTAGTTACGTCAAGTTTACGTAATCAGGTCTCGTGGAATAGTTCGTTTTGTGTTCCTTCCCTTCTTTATCAAATGGTAATTTCCAGGATCTGAGATGGCACGAATTTTACTACCATCCTACTCACTTTGTTATTGAACTGACAACAGCTTTTGTATACAAATTTATTATTTAAACACAAATCTGCTCGTTGTCTGAATCTTTATGTTGGTAGATACAACTTCGTAGTACGAAATGTACTTGCGAATGCTTACGAAGAATAGGTATCTACTATAAAATCGGAAAAGTATCAACGACTGCATTTACTCCCAAGTAAGTGAACAGGATATGGCTGTCGGACTTAGGTACGTTGTTCACATAATCAACGGAATTTGATTTAACGTCCGTACGCCGTCCAAAGCTTTTCTCAAACTATAAACGCTTGCATACGAGTCTGCAACACATTGGGACATTTCATGTCTTTAGTTGAAGACAAGTGTGTGTTGCAGACTCGTATGCAAGCTCTAAGAGCCACTCAGCTGATCCGGACCCTGGGCATCGTCACATAAATGTGCTAAAAAGACTACATACGAAATTACAGCTTCCTAGAGTGTAAAACATAGAAATTAGCTTTAAGAGCCACTCATCTGATCCGGACCCTGGGCATCGTCAAGTAAATGTCCTAAAGAGGCTACATACGAAATTACAGCTTCCTAGAGTGTAAAGTATAGAAATTACCCATTAAAATGATTTAGCCACCGCTTCACAAATCAAACCGTTCTCGCAATATTTGGATCACCTGCTATGAATCAAATCATCGAAACACCAGCTCAATGAAATCATCAGAAATTAACAAGCGGTGGCAATCATGTTCACAATATCAATTATTGAGAATGATCACCTGAGTGTACACAATTATTCAATTAACCTTGCTCATAACTCAGCTTGTTGGCCACGCACTTCGCAGTAGTTAACATAATATGGTTGGATAAATCTTGAGCTTTCGAACGAATGGTCAACGAATTTTGTGGGATGAAAAACGACGAAGTACCATTTCCCTAGCAACGACTCTGTTGTAAGTGGAAATCATCAAAATATTTTCGTGAGCAATTTTCCGTGACGTTTTTTTAGTTTATGTGCCATAGCAAAGACATAAAATGTCAATAATACAATTATATTTATCACAGGTTCTTACTTTTTTCGACTAGGTGTTTAATTCTGGAAGGGAAACGTTATTAGACGACAGTCAGAGGGAGAACGAATACCTAACCAATTCATAAAACTGTGGTCACTTTTGCGTCAGGTTATGACGACTACACGTAGGACGGGATTCCAACGAAAGCATTTTTCCCGCCTACGTGTAGGTGGGCCTTTTTCCCGTACACGCATAGTTCTACGCGTTGACGCGTAGATTCGCGCATGCGCAGTTGATATTTCAGTCTTTTTGCGTTCACGGGTAGAAATTACGGGAAGAACAAAAACTTTCTGTTATCGACCTACATAGCGAAGAGATTATGTAAATATATTCCGCTAACTAATGGAGACATGTACCATTTCTTATCGGATTACCAATTCATAATGTTATACGCAAGTTCTTTTCGTTGCCAATTGAAACCCATTCAAATCACTGGAAAAAACGTTCTGTGTTGGGGTAGCTAGGTAAATACAATTCTTGTGGGAAGACGAAGTTGTTAATCATATTTGCAGGACCAAATGGTCTGTCATCGAAAGCCCCATCGGTTTTTTCCCCCAGTGGGAATAACTTGATCGAAGACGTCATCAACTTGACGTAAATGTCGAAGTTGACTTGTCATCAACGAATTTCAGCTCACTTTTCCAACGAGGCGAGCTATAAAATCCTCCCTTCAGTTCTATTTATACCCTTAATTTTCCACAACACATCAAAGTTAATGAGAATATTTCTCAAATCGATTTAAAATTTAAGTAATTGTTATTGCTATTGACATTTCCGGACACGTAATCGCTCTATTAAAGGTCACAGCTCCCTTCCCGCTCTATCTTCTATATCGGTTATTGTTCAGTGACCGATTAGTAGATATTATTCCTCTGGTGAATTATGTAAGAATGTATTATGCCTTCCTTGTTTTGAATTACGTTTGTTTTAAAAAGAGATCAAATCGGACGATTGTGATATTTACACCGCCTTTATTGTAGATTTGTAATTTATTTTCTTTTTTATTATTACCCCTGTTTGGATTTGCTGCACTGTACGAAATCAATCTTCGAATTGTTAACTGTAGAATCAATTGTATGCCGTCAACACCACTGTGAATTGCAATTAACGAAGCGTCTTTAAGACGCCGGGATAAGTTGACCCTTCACCTGATCAGTTTTCTCGTCATAACTCCAGTTTGAAAGTTTGTGTGTGACTATGTCTTAAATAACCATACATGTTTGTACTTCGTGTGTAGTTTTGATTTTCCCGTCTTTTTCTGACTTGTTTTAGTCTGATTTTTGGTTTATTATTTTCAATAATGAACCTTTGTAATTGACCATTAAAAAAAAAAGAAAAAAAAGTTAAACCCCCTCAAAATTTGTTGATTTACGTTTCGAGATACGTAACAAAAATGGAACTAAAAAAATATGTCCGTTCGTCATACTTTCCTCTGAAACTACTGGACCAAACTCTATGGGTAAAAAATCGTACATCAGCTGAGAATGTGCCAGTAACATCGGCATCACTCGCGATAAATTCTAAATACTTAAGGGTTGAAATATTAACAATTCGATATCTTAAAAACATTTGAAGGTATTTTTTGTTTGATTTATGTATAAAGAGGTTCATTTAAACGAATGAGACCACCTTGGTCGCTGTACGTTTTTCCGTTTGTTTCCTATAATAATGGGATATATTGAGTCCAGACCTATTAGGTACGTACTTCAAAGGAAGTTAATCTTTCTAAATTCATAGGTCGCTCTGTGGTAGAGATGCGAACTGTCGGGTGGGCAGCTGGGGTTCGAATACCCGCGGAGTCAAATAATTGTTTACTGCTTCACTGTAGTTTTGGGTTATATATATATATATATATATATATATATATATATATATATATATATATATATATATATATATATATATATATATATATATATATATATATATATATATATGTATGTATGTATGTATAAAATAAACCTTTGTATAATTATTTGCAGCGTCTTACACTCAAAGTTTGACAGTCGTGCTCCATCTTTGACGCCCAAACTCCGTGTATCTCTTGTGGAACCTCGGATACATAATGATGTTGCACGTTTCACTACCTTTTCCTCCGTTCATTCTGCCATCACTGGTGAGGGTTTCTCCCATTTCTATTATGTGCGGTACTTTGTTTCTTTTCGAAAGCTTCATGGTAAAAGGGACTTCGTATATCCATGGCTGCTTCGTCATATTTTCTATGCTTGGCACGTGTAGCAGCTCTGGGGATGGTGATCCATTCAGAAGAAAATAATAAGAGCCTACCGAAAAAGCATCAGTTTGTTACGAAGGTATTAAACAGAAAAGAAAATAGATCAATATGAAAGCTATAGTAAGATATCGACTACGAAAAGCTACCTTTATGTAATAATATGAAGCATTTTCGGTATTTATACATATATCATATCGAATTGCAAATCATATCTATTTGAACGGACAGTGATTCTCTCATTTCTGAAATAATTTCGGCTGATGTGTTATGGAGTTATTTTTGTACTTTAATAACCTGTTACCATTGATTTTAATAAATAATAATCCTTTATCGGAATATTATCCCTCTTTTAGCAGCGGAGGCTTCCAAGAAAAATGTCCCAGAGCCCGCAACTTGTCTCAGTTGGTCGTTCACTTTGATAATTGAGTGATGCTGCGCTCTCTTTGTCTTCACGCTCAACCGCCTTTTGTCATTAGCCTTTTTTTCCTTTTCTTCACCTGTCTCTGTCCCTCCTACCTGTTTGGTTTCTTCATAGTTGGATCGGGGTGTGCTGTAAACCATCAAACAATGCCACTTGTCGCAACGTAAGTGCTTTTTTCCGTTCTCCCCTCTCATTTTTCGTTCAGTTGCCGCTTGTTATATTGTCTCATTTCTAAGGCTAAGAGTACACTGGAGACCGGACCACGACAGGACTGTTGGTTTTATATACCTGCGCACATGTGAGACCAGAAACAGAATAAGATCAACAGTCAGAACTAATTAAAAGTAGAGAAGCTATGATTTTTAAGGCAAAAGCCGTGTTTTTGCAAATTTTCGGAGAAAATGAAGCTATTGCAATGGCTCCAATAAATTAAAAAATTAAAATTGTCTTCATAGAAATTCGTTTTGAGGGATTCTGAAACGAATCCTCAAGTTTAACGCTTTTTCATATTATATGTGTCATTTCTGACAAAAGACACATGGATCGCATAAGACCTACCTAGCCATACGGGTGAGGTGTTGCAATGAACCGTTTTTCATGCAATTAGCGAAGTCAGGCAACTTCGAGCGTGGTGAGTACTTGGATGGGTGACCGCCCAGGTAAGGGTCAGACATCCAAGTAATTTTCACGGTTCTGAACGAAGGCTAATCCTCCACTTGGAGGACAGCTGATGACGTCCGCGACGCCCGAAGCTGTCAGACGAAAAGCCCCAACCTGGAATGGTTGTTTACCTTACTTACTTATTATATCTTATTTATATATCCTCTATATATAAGGCATCGAGACCGGATCAGATCTACAACGAGGGCTGACTTGTAATGCGGTCAAAAGTGATATAGGTGGGAGGGAAGTTCGCGACGTTTTAATTTTGCGTGGCTCTTAATATCGAGGATAATGTCTGGCTCGGTTATGAATATTGAATATAAATATATTATATCATCAGTACAGCAGCATGATCTCTTTTTAAAGTTTGGTATTGATTTGCGATACCTGTCGCCAAAGGGGGGTTATCCTGAATAGACCAGTGATCAGCGCAGAAGGACCATCTGATACAGAAATGAGATTCTTTTTCGCAGTAATTTTTGTAGGTTTTTACTAGAATATTATATTTTGGTCAGTTTATAAAAATAACAGAACAACCAAATTTCATTGGCCTTTGCAATAACGCTTCTTTTAGACACGAATTTGCTAAATGTAGTGCAGTTATAATGACCCACAATGGAACAAAAAACAGTACTTTCACGTTCTCAAGAGGTCAAGTTACGAACATCAAGGGAAACAAAAATTTAGATCTCATATATCACTGCATGTGGAAACTGATTCATCCAGTTTCTAGGAAATACCTATTGGTTTATAAACAATCGCGCGGGCTTCCATATTTTCTTTCCCACTGTAAAAATAGTTAAAACAATAATTAAATTTCCCGTCAAGTATATGCTACCTTGCGTCAAACTATTATATATATATCTTAAACACATTGTATATCATCTCCACAAACTTCTGCCTGATTTGGGTGTGGCCCAATTTTCTTCCAAATTTCCTTCCCTCGCGCTATATTACCTTCCCGCCTGTCTCACTGCCAGAAATGAAAGTAGTTATAGGTTCACGCTGTCTGAGTGGAAACCTTATACATTCAAGTTTATTCTAATGTAGGCCGCTTACTCTGGCGGTTCCCGCGTAAAATTTGCATAGCTCCTTCCCTGCGTTTCAATCGACTCCACCCGCGAATGCCCCAGCTCGCAAGTAACATAGTACATTACGTGAGAAAAATTCCATGGAATTTCTTCTTGTGTGATGAGCAAGCAGTGGATGTTTTCAAACATTCTAGAAATCTTATTAGTAGGAATACAACATTGAACACGCTACTACAATTTAAAATTGGTTCCTAGGCATGGTTTAGTCACACATTCATAAAAACTTATGCTACGGTTCGGAAGTGAAGTTGGAAACCTAAACAAGTAGCTTAGGGAAGTAAATTCAAAATCAGATTGACGATGCACAAAATAAATTTCAATTGACATTCGGAAAACGTTTGACTTCAACTTGTTCATTATAAAACCAGGAACATTAGTGAATTTCCGGTGGGAAAGAAAGGATTACAAAACATTCCGAATTTCCGAAGTCCGAATTTTCCAAAATTGTCCTTATGGAAAACCATTTTGAGACATTCTGAAACGATTCCTGGATGTGTGTGATGATAATACGCATTTATATGAGATTGGTGTGTGTGTCTGTGTGCGTGCGTGTGTGTCATTCTAGACTCTTTGGAATTGAAATATTAATTCCATTTTTTCGCCAAGAAAAAAATTCTTTTCAAATGAAAAAAAATGAGTTTGTTAGACAACACTTTTTACCTGCAGTAAATTGCTCAAATTTAAAGAAATATTCTCACCAAAAATGGCTAAAAATGTCAAAACGGCTATTTTTAGTGGAATATTAGGTAAAATCGTATCAGCTAGATCATATGCACAAATTTAAGCTGAAAACTTTACTCATATTGCATTGAAAATGGCGGGAAAAAATCGATAACATTGCAAAAATTATAATAATCCAAAAAATGGTAATAGCAGAATATAATTTTTTTATTTTCAACTTTTTTCTTCCTATAAAATTGGTTCTGTCATAACAATTGAATGTATTCAACGATTTCTGTGCATAAAAGTGCTCAAATTTCAAAATAAATATACATAACACAAAAATTACCTCATATTGTAATGCTTCTTGACTGGAACTTTTTCATTCAATCAATTTTTAAGTGAAGTTCAGAAGCTTCTAGAGAAGATGGACAGGGCTGTCGTACCATGAATAATGACACCATAACAAGACCATAATGGGCGGATTGTGAAAACAATTCCATGCCAATATGTTCTTGAAAAAATTTTGTGGAAGCAGTTCTGTGCTAATATGCTCTTGAAAAAATTTGTTTTTTGGATCCAGCTCATCAAATCTTACCAAGGCAGAACCCAAAACTCCAATCATAAAAACGAGTGAGTGTACACCAATATTGTGTTGTATTCTGTCTATGTCATTCGATCATGAATGGCGCAGGATGAAACCTGCGTGTCCTTATATGTACAAGACGAAGCTGCCTTGAAGCGTGAAATTTTCCTCTTTAATTGGTACTGACGTTATGATGACGAGACGAAGGGACCCTTCCATTGATAAAAAAACGCTGGAAGCGGATTTCCTCAAGATTGTCGTTACAGAAAGGATAGTGCGCGCCCAGGAACCGTGAAGTGAGTATGTCCGCGGCTCTTGTGACCGTCTAGTGATTCCATCACTGAGATTTCCTCAGTGTTTCGTGGTGTTGAGAATAGTGAGTTCAGAATACAGTTCAGTGTTTTGAGCTATAATGTTGAAACACAAATGGACGAGACGGCGGAGCGTTATGCGCAGAAACACCATCTTGCGTCGCTCGAGATTCCAATCTCTGTCGCTGCCAGAACTTCCTCGCCCCAAGGTTTCATTCCACGTCAGTAACATCTATCAATTGATACTTCATCTGCTATTCATACCTCAGATATTTCGCAAATCTCGGAGTTCACTTCTGAACGTTTTGGTGTGGCAATTGAATGCAATCAGCAGTTTTATTGAATAATAATACTGCTAACTTAATTAATTAAGTAAAATAATTAACTTCACAATATTAAATACGTACGATTTGACTTTTGAAGCATTACCAGATTGCCAAATATCTAAGGTACCTACCACTTTATTTTTATTTATTTATTTAATAACAAACGGGGTTGCCAGGTGAGATGGGAAATAAAACCGGACGAAGTTGAAAAGCATATTAAAATTACAGAAATTTATTCCACGCACGCGTCGCAAATATTGACGCGCATTTCCTCTATGAATTTACCACCTTATATGCATTCTCTATGTATTCAAATAAATAATATTTTCTTCAATTTAATTAATTCTTGTTTATATTATAATTATGTGATGCTTTGAGTAAATTTTTGTGCACCGATGATTTCAATCAGTAGGAACCTTTATTCGCTCCTATACGATAATAGTAAACGTTTCACATAAATATAATGAGAAGATTGAATAATCACTGATTACATAATAATTGCTATCCATCATTTGGAAACTACTGAAAACACACAACTTTAACGGACAGCTAGATAGAGCTCTAGACGAACCTTAGGTTAAAATTTGTGCTCGTGTTCTTCTAATTTCAATTTTTGATTTATTATTTACGTTGGTGCCTAATTGAACAATCTACAGCTCAAAACCCTAATCATTTTTCGGTTTTTCGGTTTCCCAAAATACTAATCAGTGTAGGTAGGTATAAAAACGTTTATAAAGTACCATGTATGTAATTAACATACTAAGTAGGCAGGAAACGTTTGAATCAGTAAATATCTAACTGGGAATTTTGCAACAAAAATCTCAATATTATCTACGGCTTGAACTTCTAACTTGAGATAATCCTGAAATAAGAATTAACTGAAAGAGAGAATGCACAAGTAATGGCTAACAGAAGAGATAAAGAGTTCCTTCTTACGAAACAAGGGACAAAACTACAAAATGATGATTTTGGAATTTATGATAGCTTTTGAGCGACGATTACCAATGTAGGCCATTGACAATGTGGGTACGTCCTCCAGAAGTCACGGCTGTTTTCGTAGTATAGCAAGCTACTACAGAACCTAAAGAAAAACCGTACATTTGGCGTTCAGAGCGACTCCGAATTTTCGTCCGGACAGCTTGGTGAAAAACCGAACTGTCCGGGTCAAAACCGGACACTTGGCGACGCTACAGTAACAAAGTTAGGGGTAGTTGTAGGGCGAAGGAATTGGTAGGATAGTCTAGAGGTTACTCCGCATAATCCTTGAAAATTTCATCGAAATCGGACCATTAGTCTTGGAGGGTATATGAGGCAATATTAGTTTTGCACATGCGCAATATTCATTACCGAACCAATTGAGATATAATTCGTAAGGTATCCTGACGGAACATACTACGAGTATATCCCACTACGGGAGGGAGTTTGAGTGAAATCGCTGGTCGAGGTAACCCGCAAAATCCCTCAAAATTGCATCAAATTCGGTCCATTAGTTTCGAAATCTCACCTGCGTTAATCATTTTAGTTGTGCGCATGCGCAATAGTTATCACTCTACCGATTGTGATGTAATTCATAGGGTATCTTTCTGGTATATATACCCTACTACTACCCCCCCGAGTTTAAAAGAAATCAATCCAATAGATGGTGGGAAATCGACGTTATAAGAAATTCACGTTTGCACATGCGCACAGGCTACTATTGATAGGATGGCAATGAACGTTTAATAGTGGTCCGTTTAGGAGCTAACTCGCGCATTCCCTGGAAATGTCATCAAAATCGAACTAAAACTTGGTATAGTTTTGGGCTTGACAAGGGTTATCACAGGCAGACAGACATCAGATAATGAGAAAGACAGCCACGGAACCAAAATTGATCAGCAAGCTTTGAAACGAAAAAGGCAAATGGAAATTTTAAATTGGGAGACAAACATTTTTTCGATTTTTCGCACGAACACAAAGTTTTCCCTACCTTAGGTGGTGAGGAAGCAAAATAATCATGATGATCACTGTTGCCCACCGTTATTGCGGAGCCGAGTCGCAGATTTCACCCGCAATCTCGGACACGATTGGTTCAATTTGCCTTTCAAATCGATTGAATTAATTAGAGGCCATAATGATCCGAAACGAACTCACCAGGTTCGTCCGGTTTGCTCATTAGAGATAACGGAGTCGGGATTGGCATAACTGTCAATTAATCTGACAACCTCAGGGGGAAAACATGCCGTTTTAATTCGATAATTCGCCCATAATTAATGGTTTTGGTAAGTTAGTTTTGATGTTCGTTTTCACATGCTGTGGTCACAGTTACGTCGCTATGGCAGCAAACATTCATGTAGTCTGCTTATCTACTTTCGTGTACCTTGTATGTACTTTACTTGTGGGTTCATCGTCTTTATTTCTATCTTTTTACATCTAATCGACCTACTTACATTTACATTAATTTATTTGCTAATGCATGGTTAACAATTCATGGTGTAATTGTGTTGAAATTGATGTGGGATGATCAAAATCGTCTCCTCCCAACTATCCTCTAAGTTTGAGCGAGATTAGAAGGCTAGGGTGTGAGAAATAATGCTTGATGACATTTTCGTTTGCGCATGTGCAGAGTGAAGTATTAATTCGGTAACAATGAAACTAATGAGAGGCCATCCACTGCCTAACACCACATTCCCTGAAAATATCATCTAAATCGGATGAAATCTGTAAAAATTAAGCTTGCTACAAGGATTTCACATTTGCGCAAGCGCAAGAGTGAAATCCTATGATCATGTTGAGATTTATATGGAATGCACAAATCGTCTTCTCCAAATTAGAGCGAGATCGGACGATTGGACCGTGAGAAAATTATGCCCGATGGAATATATAAGTTTGCGCATGCGCAAAGCGAAGTTTTATTTGGAAACAATGCAATTTATAGAGAATCATCACATTCCTTGAAAATTCCATCCAAATCGGAGGGAAACTGTGGAATTGAAATTGAGCTTGCTAGAAGGATTTGCGGACGTACGACAGGTACAAAGACAGACAGACATGGAACGAAAGTTGTTTAGAGACTGAAACGTAAAAGGCGATTGAAAATTTCGGTTTTGGAGAAAACACATTTTTCATCTCTAGAAAGTGAAAGCAATGCTTCCGCTATCTATAGGTAGACTCGAGAGCAATAAATTATGATAATGATAAGGTACTTACATTCCCCACTTAAGATGAAGTGGGCTCTCCTGAACTACCCTAACTAATAATATTTGCACACTTCACCTGAAGCCCCATGAATGCGAGGAAGCCATTACGGCGATCATTATTGATAAAACTTTTCCTCTCCTACTACTTACTTAATTACTTGCCATAGTTGAGTAATTGGTTTAGGAACGGAGCCACTCAAATGCTTTGAAGGCTTCAATAAAAACCAATTAGAAGTTTAATGCCTATGAAATTTATTTGTTCATTTCAATTGTCATATCCTTCTAGGATGTTATGATTTTTGAATAGCCGGGAATTAATCCTTTTCAATCCTAGAAATTCATACAAGTCGTTAGGAAAGTATTGTAACACATCGCACCAGGAATTTGCTCATTATAGAGGTTGTTCTGACCAACATTATGTGTGTGTACTGATATTGAAATTACTCAGTGTACATTATTTGATTGAAGCTTTCATTCATTGTATAAATAGGGCAATTCGTTTTCAACAGTGTATGGTTCACAGTACAGGAAATAAAAGTTGGTCGACGCGCAATTATGTAGATATGCAGGAAGTGCGTGACACATTCAGAGATCGCGCCTACAGGAAAGTCGTGCGTAGTTCATAATACTTTTAGGTGTTATAATTGGACTTCTCTAAATTTAGATTCGACTGCGATGAATTTAGAAATTTAGAATGGACTGGATTGCTTCTAAAAGTGCTTCTTCTGTGGAATTAGTATTTCATCACACTTCCCTATTGATTAAACTAATGATGGACTGGTGATATGGATACTGCCCCTTCTAACGTTTCTGTATTGGGACAGTTCAAATTATTACAAAACTTTACAACAAAAAGCCTTTCTGTCTTTAAATTGGTTTTTCATCGATCTCCAACGTTTCTACCCAGGAACTGGGACTTCTTCAAGAAGATGAAAATTAAATTCAAAATATCAAATTTAAAATATTAAAATATAATATATATTTTTCTTTTTGTATGAAAATCAAATTTAAACTCTCTGAAGGTGCCCCAATTCCTGGGGAGAAAAGTTGGAGATCGATAATATTCCTGCCTCTTTCAACACCACCACAATCTCATGATACTAGTATGCACAGTTATGGTTAAAGAAGTTGAACCGAATACCCTCAGTACCACAACTAATAAAATGCATATTAGGTACAGGAAGATATGAGGGCGTTTATAAACTTACATACACTATATATATACTGAGCCACAGGTTCAGAGCAACGTACTAGAAATGGTCACTAAATAAGTGACGCGATACGGATTTACAAAAGAATGGTAAGTTTAAGTATGATTTTGCAACTAAGTAGACATTGCAGCTGTGTATATTTAATTACAAACTGTGTGTAATTTTTATTCGAAGCTAATAATAATGGTGGGAGCATGTTCTCGTCACATAGCGTTTTGTTTAGTAGGAATTACCTACTAAATAAAAAAGTGCATAATTAAAGTGGAAGCCCAGTAAGTAGTATGAATATATTCATGTTCCTCCTCCAATTTGTAGTTTGGGTACGGTGAGAATACCATTCAGACATTGTGTGATCTCATGATTCATAGCGGCATCAATTCGAATTTCTCAGTTATATTTACGCGAATTGGTTTTTTTTTTTTTCTTTTTTTTTCGAACAACTCCAAGAATTCAACGTTTTTATGAATGTATGACCTTTGTAATATTTGTCCGTTTATAGTCGTGATGGGGACATTATGGAATTTTAATTTATCTCGCGCCAGTCCCCAGATTGTGCTGGTTCGTTTCGTTCGCCCCGTTTCACTCATCGCGCATTTATCTCGAAAATCCGATGTGCACGGGGAGATAGCGATTCTCCTCAACGCTTGAAAAATTCCGGCAGACAGTGCGTCTCCTATCTCACATAATTATTCTTTCTAAACATATCATAATTACGCCCCGTAACGCCGTCAATCTCGCCGACATTTTTATTATTTGATATTAGTAATTATAATTATCATGCTAATCGTTCAGAGTGGCTTGAAATCCAAAATTTTATCAAATCTTCTCTGATAATAATAAAAAAGTCTTCCAAATAACCAAATTATGGCCGGTTTCACCAAAGTTTTAAATCAATATTTACTCATTAAACCGAAGATCTCGGCTGTTAAACATATATTTATATTAGATATATAGAAAATAAGCTAAATATTAGATATATAGATATTATCTGTCTTCACGTTAAATCGTCGTCAAAATAAGAATACCTAAAACAACGTTATTAATTCGGTTCGTGTTCTAACGTTAACTTCTATCTTTGTTAGTATTACTACATGTTCATCTATCTCTTTCTCTCTCTGGCGCCTTCCTTTTGAGTTTATCATCTCGATTTTAAAAGTGAATCATCATAGCGTGGATAATAGACGTACTTCTAAATTCACAAGTCTCGAGGTGGATACACCCGAACAAAACATATTCAAACAGTTCATTCATGCTCCATGATCGAATGACCTAATTTTCGTAAATAATCGTATTATATGCGTGTTAAATTTTCTTGAAATTTGTGCTCTTAGAATTGAAAGATATTAATAACTATCATTTTGATGGCAAGAAGTCATGTTGAAGGTGACCTTTGCCCTAAAGAACCGACTTTTTGCATTGTTATAGACTTTTACCACTTATTAATGCAATTCAAGTACATTTGTCTGCATAACGTTTTGCATGAATTGTTTAATATTCTAATGAATAGTAACTGAATTTTTTTTGAGTAACATTCTGCTAAAAATATATAAATTTATAGATTTTTAAATGAGTTATTACCTATTATAGAATTAGTAAAATTGGTAAAATCCACAAGTTATTTCAGAATGCCTAAACCCGGATTTAAATAAAGATAAATTAGGAGAAAATTTTCAAAAATTAATTTTGGAGCCATTGATTGCAATGATTGTATGAATAAATAACTTCAACGGCTTTGACTTGTTCAACTTTTAAACGCTTAACCTTCTTTTGTGGATATCCATCCAACATTTGGCCAATGGGGTTGTTGACCTAACGTACTTGATTGGGGAACAATATTGATCAATTCAGGTCAATATCTATTGACGCTACGAATTCTCAGCCTTTGTATGTGAGACGCCAGCTAAGAAACTTCTGTTTTATTACGATTAGCTGTACCTAATGTTTAATGAATATAATATCATTCGGAAGTCATTTGACGTCTAATTTTTTGTTTTCTTTGCTTCCTAACTACCGAAGGTAGGGAAGCTTTGTGTTCGTGATTGAAGTAAAAAAAAATGTTGTCCTCCAAAATCAAAATTTCCACTTGCTTTTTGCGTTTCAGAGCTTGCTGATCAATTTCGGTTCCGTGTCTGTCTGTGGTGAATTCTTGTCACTCCCAAAACTGTACCAAGTTTCAGTCCGATTCCAATAAAATTTTCAGGAATTTTGCGGGTTAGCTCCTAGACGGTCCCCTATCCGTTGAATCGACAGGCCTGGGCGCATGCGGAAACGTGAATTTTCAAAATGCCGATTTCTAATTGCGTATATGTTCTACAAAAATGCTCTATAAATTAGAATGCGATTGGTAGAGTATTAACAATTGCGCATGAGCGAAACTGATATCGATTGACTTAGGTAAAAACTCCTCCAAGTCTAATGAAACGGTTTTGATGGGATTGTACGGGATACTTCAAAACGGTCCCTATAACTTACATTGCCGTCACATAAATAGTAGTCAGTGCGCATGCGCAAACTTTAATGTATTGTAACGTCAATTTTTTATCATCTATTGGTCCGATTTCGTTCAAACTCGGGGAGTAGATGGATATATGTTCTTGGAAAATTGTCTATGAATTATATCTCAATTGATGGAGTTATAACCATAGCGCATGCGCAAAACTACAATTGATTAACACAGACAAAACTCCGAAACTGATGGACCGATTTCCATGAAATTTTCAAGGATTGTGCGGTTTAGCTCCTTGGTTTAATTCACCTATAAATTGCATTGCCTTTGGAGTATTGGAGTAATAGTAGACTGTGCGCATGCGCAAACGTTAATTTCTTATAACCTTGACTCATTAATCATTTCGACTCGTACTTTGTTCTTCAAATAATTCTATACGTTTTTGTTACTATGTGAGAGGAACCTATACCTCTCACAACTCACTCACCCAACTTGGCAGAATCTTTTTATCCTCCCACCGCTAATGATACCGTGCTCTCCACTGGGTGTGAATTTTCAGAATTTTTGTTCATCTGGTGAGTAGGTACCTGTTTTTTTAATTGTATATAGTACACACACAAACATTGAAACAAGTAAAAAGAGATCTTGTTTGTTATAGCAGCAGCTAATTCTTGTATAAGGAAGGAAGCCCGACCATTCTCTCTCTATCTCTCTTTGCACTTCAGCTCCCCCCATTTGTGCGAGCTCATCCTACGGCCCTGTGCATTCGCCGCACCTAACTCTGAGCTTCAGCCTCCCAGTCTTTGTTAGCTCAACAGACTTGTTTAATAAGCTACCTAAACAAGACATTCCAACGCGCCTAATAACCATTTTACAGTGAGAATCCAGCGTGTCGCAATATAAGGTCTGTGTGTGGGGCATAATTCTCGGTTTAATTTTAATAATACCCTCCATTAATCTAATACTTGTGATTAAGAATTCACATTGTTAAATTAAGTAACTCATCGATAGTAGCCTTTGTAGTAACGTTTCCGGATAGTCGCTTAGAGGCCTTAGGGAACTCATTCATTACTGGTACCGATTCATTCATGCCGAAACCTGAAGGCGTAGGATAAATTACCTATGTTAATTGTTGTTATTTGTGTAATAATAGTTTTGAATTTACTCAAAACCCTTAATATCCATCAATTTTTATTAATATGTATACATAGTTATTAAATGATAATATTTATAATCTTTTAATGGTTTTACTCCGCTTTGGAAAAGCTGAATTAATTTTAGTCGTATTGCTCATTGAAAATTGCAAATGATTCAATCATTCCGATTTACATGAATACACCTCTACATGGCACGCTGGTGTCAGCCTCGGCAGAAGTGTACTCCTGGCGCTTACAGATTTAGCTCTTTCACATTTCTCACAGAAGACTAGAATTTATGAATAACCGTTAAAAATGAATAAAAAATTAAAACTGGCGGCAAACGAGAAACTTGCAGTCAGATCATTCATTTTCGTGTCGATTATTTAAGGCTCTTCAGCCATGAGATTCATTACAGTAGCCCATGTTAATTTTGGTATTTTGACCATTTGGTCTCGTCTGTAGAGAATTGAATTCTAATGTCCTCAAGTCGAGAACAGTCAAAAAGATGACAACTTGTCATCGCTGATGAATCTGTAAATGATGTAAATTGATGTATCCACGTAACAATCTTTATTTCCGACCATCTGCTAAAATTAGCAAACATGGAACATGCTTCAATCTGGTATTCTACTATTAAATCTAGATTGATAGTGTTATACTAGATTGCTCGTACAGTTAAGCTGCCTTCTCCGATTGCCACCTAATCACTTCCACAATTTTTATTTATTTATTTTTTTCCCCAGTTGTTTCCATTGTTTTGGACGTATTGATGAAATTCAAGCACAGTGCCAAGTTGGTTTAGTTCAAACTTTTAAAGCTGATGAACTTTTTCTTATTAATATTCTGCTATAAAATATAAATTCAAAATTCTTAATAGATTTTTTTGCTTTTTTAGCAGTTTTTAATACAGTTCGAAATAAGCACTTTATTGTTCTAGAAAGTGCTGTCCGACGAACTCATCATGTCGTTTTGAATGCTTGATTTTGGCTGAGCATTAACTCTATGGTGAGGTATCTTCAAGGAGCTTAATTTTTTACGATTTGCTAATTATGTCATATAGGGAATCTATTGCATATCAGTACAGAAAATTGTGACTTTGAACTGGGTAGTTATTGTAAAACGACATATTTTTTTATATGTGGAATCGTGTTTTGTTCCGTTTCTTTTTCGACAAGTTGTTCTTATTAGGTTTTGAACCATAAATTACCTTTTTTCTGCTGATGTGTATGTAACAGTTACGCAACGTAGTACTTATACTGGAATGCCGCTGAAGATTGGTGACCTTTTCACATGAGGTCTGCAGCTCTTCCCTCCCCAGAATCTAGGTGGATTCTCAGAAACGATATTATGTCCGGTTAAAACCGATATCGGTCGTTCCGCAGATATCGGTCCGGTGGAACGTTCGAGGTAGGGATCGCTATCATGTCCTAAACTTCCCTGGATTTTCGGACCAGTGTTCTGCTAGAGCTCGCCATGGACACAACTACCATAAACGTCTTTCTCGTTTTCGTCAGTTACGTTCTCGAATTGAGATTCAAAGTCAAGATCAAGGTGAAGCTGGGATGTTGATTCGACGGGAGGATGGATTCACGACATGTGCAGGGGGCTTGGCCCCCATTGATAATGACTTCAAGGTGAGCATAGTTTTGACTAGCTCTGTTATCGTGAATAGCGTCAAGTTGAGGTTGACGATTGTTGTAGAAACCAAAGTGTTTTGTATTTCACTTTTTTTCTATAGTTTCGTATTCAAACAATCCACTCAATTAAGATTCTCCCCAGCCTACCCTATTAGTGACGTCTTCATTATCTATGCTGCTACCTAATAAATATTCAAAGTTTTGTGACTCATCAGAACTTATGTACCTTTGAACGACAGAAGTCCTTTATGAATTGAATTCAAGCCACCTTGGTTCTTGTGGGTCTTCAGAAGAAGGACAAAACACCAGTTTCGCTTCCTATCCTGATTAAGGCCTGTTCGCTTATCTCTAAACATGTCTTGCAGTTATTCAATGTACTTGATTGTATTGTACATAGTGTCCAGAAGATTTGCTGCGATCAGGTATGAAACGAAGGCAGCTGGAAGAAATATAAGCTGATGTTTCCTTGACTAACATTCTCATTTGAGCGAAATAAGTGGAATTTTGTGCCCCCATGCTATGGCTACTATGTACATTTTCAAGACATCTGCCGCATAACTCCTACTTTGAGCGTACTTTGAACAACAATTACTGGGTAGGTAATATTCTTGTCAGAATTTCTAATTTACACAGCTACCATAAAACTCACTCAATTTTGGAGGACACATCCGAAATTGCATCAAATTCTTGTTACAATTGTGGGATGTGAGTGATAAGGTCCGTGCGGACACATCGGATAGAATCAAGAGACAAGGAACCAAAGTTGTTCTCTGAAACAAAAATGTTGCGGGTAATTTGGGCTTAAGAAAGAATCAACGAGAAGACGACCATACAATCTTTCACAAAGAAGTCATTAATGTAATGAAGCTATAAGAAGTATTAAGTATAAGATTCTTTGAAATCGTGATATGACTAGGTAGGGATTTGTTTAAGTAGAGGTTAGCGAAATCGTCAACATTGTTGAGTGGTCCTTGTTTTACATTTGGATTGGAAGGGGTTATAATTCATCAAATTAAAATCCTCCTCAGACCATATCAAGTTAATATTATTACGTTGACGTAAATTGGTACCTTTATAACTTAATCTGATAAAGTATTTATTTGTTGGTATTATATACGCGTATTCAGTGTGCTTTGTCCAGGTCATAATCCGCAATAATCTACTTGCGAGTTTATATATATATATAGCTTGATTATTGTCCGAGGAAAGAGAAATATGCCTCTTAACCCCATTGCCGTCTTCTCGCCATAATTTTAAACGTATATAAGGACTTGCAAAATTGATTAGGAGGTATGTGTTTTATGGAATATGAAGTAAGAGGAGGGAGGGGTAATTTGACAGCATGATATTTTGAGATAAACTGAGAGCTTTCGTACAAGTGGTGAACGATTTTCTTGAGATGAAAACTATCGGAGTTACACTTCCCTAGCAACGGAGCGGTCGTACGTGAAGTTTGCTAACGTGAGTGTGTTTGGCGTCACATGAATAGCATGACGGAAAATTTGGCTGACCCTCAGCGTCATGTCAAAAATATCCATTCGTCGTCGCGAAAGCTTTCTTCCGAAATCACTGGAGAAAGGTTTACTAAATATTAACCGTAACCGTAACTGTAAATCATTACGAAATATCATTGAACCTCTCGTGTCAGTCACGCAATCGATGCAGGCAACTCTCGTTACATAATTGACCTGAGTCTGCCAGTTTAAGGATGAATTAGGCGCTTAACCCTCTCGCTGTAACTTGTAAACATGGCTTGAAGGATGAGAAGGGAACAAAAGCGCAGGACTGGGAACGAGGATTGAGACCGACAGGATTGAGCCTGACATGACACCGGTCGTGGGATGGCTCCTCGAATTCGAGCAGACACCTTGGAAATGTCAATTTAGTGAGAGGACCTCCCTAACTGATGCGGACAAGGGTTTTTTTCTGTTTTCGACCGTTCTCCGACCGTCTCCCGCCATCTGGCGAGTTTGTCTTGCGTCAAGGAGGAGAAAAGGTAGGAAAAGCACCGACGCTTCCTCCAACGAGCACAGACCCAAGCGGTACATCACGCCGCCGAAGCCAAAACAAACTTTGGAAGGAAAAAAAACCCCGTCGATGGATTGGATACGTTTCCCTCCAACCCCCTCGAGGCCGATATTTCAACGGTTTTCTGGAATCTAAATAAACAAAACGTGGAAGCTTCCCGCTCCTTAATTCCCACGTAACAATCTCCCCGTCGGGAGCTTCATCGATCTGTTCTCTCAAGAGCGGTAAAAACAAAGGTGGTCTAACCAACAGCTTCAACGAACTGCTGGTAATAATTTCCAAGAAAACTTAATGATGTTTCTTATTTCAGTTTTTTACCTCCAAAGGACGTTGATAGAAGTTCTTCACTTTTCACCCCTTCATCTACTTAATATATGATTTGTCATGTTCCTACAAATTTCTTCCTAAAAATCCTTTTTAAAATATTCGGAACGATCCCAGAATTTCAACAGTTTTCACAATACATATTCCAGAATTGAAAAATTTTAACAGCACATTATACCGGGTGTTATGATACAAGGAATCATGGATCACCTTTTGTATCTCCAATACATATACGGTGAAAACGAAAAAGACATGCTATTGTATCCCATATTATTCAGCGCGGAGCTCAACTTCAACTAGGTATCTCATTTCACGGAACAGCTAATTCGGAATCTTGTTCGAACTTAATTTTGTTAGTTGGAGAAACACAAGAAGGAAAAACATTGCTGTCAATTTATCAAGTTGATTTTGTGTATGGTTTCTTTGATTAGACACATAGTAGAAAAATGAAATCAGATTTTGTATGTTGTTTCACTGATTAGTTACACAATAAATTTTGAAAACTAAGTAATTTGATGTAGTAAGTGCTGAAGTAATATGGTATGTAGAAGTAACCTCGGTTTCGAAAAGCATCGTAAACGTCTATGGAACTTGATGTTCCAACCCTTCTTTTTAAAAGCAAGAATGAAACACAAAATCAAATCAAGGGGGAGAATACAAATGATCATGAATAGTTAATTTAAAAAAAAAGTAGTGATTGGTAAATCGACCAGATCCTAGCGCACTTCACTAATTCAGTCGACATCGTCCTTCTACTCGTTTGTGTAGTCAAGTAACCAACTTATTTCTAATAGCCTACTGATCTACAGCGAAACTAATATTTTACAGTTCACATGGCGTATGTAAGTCAGCTCTTTCTTTCTTACAGCGGATTAAGCAGCCTTATATTTTGGCATAAATAAGAAACGAAAAAGTGCTGCTATCTATCGCGCAGGGATTTGTTTGCACTTGATTAATATTATAGATGGTAGTTCAAATTTTAGCTTGCTTTGGTTAGTGATGGAAATCACCTGTCCCTAAGTTAAGCTTAACCTATCGTTCCGGCCTAAAATGCCGACTATCGTGTGGTTACTTCATACTCAGCTATAGTAGTTCCTGCTAGGCAACTAATTATATGTACGTAAGATCAAAAGATCAGTACGTAATGAGTAGGAAGAGAAGTTCTCAAAATGCCAAAGACATTGGCCTCTCGGAAGAGAACGGAAGTTGATAAAGAACGTTGTCAATTCCTACGAAAATAAAGAGTTAAATGTTGGACTGATTTCGACGGTTAGGCCATCAGCAGTAACAAAGGATAACTGTTATCTTCCGTTTCCTTCATAGAAATGAGTTTCCACATCTTCGTCGCGAGTGATTTTTTTTACGGCTTCACTTTTCCTGCGTTCCCTGGAACCCTTAGTTTTTCGGAGGAGGCCAATCCAGGTCCTTTTCTCGGGTTACGGCACCCCATTCCTACAACATTGTACTGCAATCACCTCATGTAAATATCCTTGATGACTTCCTACTTTCATATTTATGTAATGAGTAGGACACAACATTTTAGTTAACTAATAGTCCATTAAACCCCATCAAAGGCGAAGACAGAAGGAGTGGGCCTTTACCAACAAGCTCGGAAATCGCTCGATTTTTTCATTTCCTCCCTGAACCCCAAGCCATCAGCTTTATCGTCTTTCAACGGTCTCCTGGGGCTTTATCGGTGTATCATTGTTCATTTCGAGGACTATTCTACAGCCTATCTCGAGATGAGTTTCAATTTTATTAACCATTCCTTCGTTTGTTCAGATAACATATGTGTATATTTATGAAGAACATCCTTGACTCCGAATTCTTTGAAATCTTTAGGTGTCAATTTTTCTTTCTCTTAGGTTTTTGATAATGTTTCTGCGAAGGTCGGTTTGCGGATCAAGGCCACTTGCACGCACACATGAGATCATTATTATTTACGTTTACGATCAAAATATAATTTTTTCATAAGGCCTTAGTTTTTATGCCTGTTTTAATCGAATCCAACGTTTTCGAATTGTTTTCCGTTTCTACGAGGGTGTTCTGATGTTTGCTAGGCTCTTTATCTTTATTGGTATTTAGACAGATATGATCGAGTTGTATTACCACGTTGAAGAAGATAGTTATCAATATCATTTGGTAGTTTTATTTTTTCCACCTCATCTCTCGCTCTCACGGGATGGAAGTATGATCGATTGCTGTTTTGCTTCCGACTCTGCAAAGCAGCAGAAGCTTTGTTTTCACTTTCGAAATGAAAAATTTTTTGCTCCAAAATTAAAATTTCCACTCGCATTTTGCGTTTCTTGGCCTCCTGCAAAAAAAAAATTTTGGTTTCATGTCTGTTTGTCCACATTACTCTGTAACACCCATAACTTCCACAATTTCGATAGGATTTTCATGAAATTTTCAGGAATAGGTGGGTTTAGCCCTAGAGGTTCCCTATTAGTCTCATCATGATTGAATCAGCGGTACGTTCTGGGCATGCGCGAACTTGATTTTCTTGTTACACTCATAAGTCCGTCAATGTTGAAGTGATCTTGGTCAGATTTTCAGGGATGATGTGGGGAAGGTCCCTTGAAGTACCTTGCCACAGACATAACTTCCACAGTTTTGATCCGATTTCAATGAAGTTTTCAGGAATAGTGTGGATTAAGCCCTAGATGGCGCCCTATCAGTTTCATCATGATTGAATCATCAATAAATGGACTTAGCCCTAGATGGTCCCCTATTAGTTTCATCATGATTGAATCAGCGATACGCGCAGGGCATGCGTGAACGTAATTTTCTTGTGACAGTCACAAGTCCGTCATTGTGGAACAGATTTTAGTCAGGTTTTCTGGTTTTTTGTTGCCCAGCACGCTAACGTCATGATCATGGTGAACCGGTAATTTCTGAAAATTTAATGGTGACATACTGTGAAGGCCACGAGGAAGCTTCTGTGCAATGTCCTTGGCAGTGTATTTGTATATGAGCTCATTCGATCGATTAGTTTGATAGAATAACTTACCTACCACATCTCTACCTATATATCTTAGAAACCAGGTGGAATATTCCTTTCTTTACGGAGAGAAATTACATTTTAGTCCAAATTCGACTAAAGCTTTAATTTCACTTTACCCACATTAAATGAATAGTAGATAGTTCTTCTTAGCTCCACAAGTCATTTCGTCTGACAGCTTCTATTATTCGGTTATAAAAACCTTCCTCGACTTAGCCATCGCAGTCGAGGTCTTCTTCTTCCTCGAGAACCTCCTGATTTTCCCTAGGAAACATTTATATGGACGAATTGTCCTCCGACGTAGGATTGAATAGCCCAGAGAATAGTCTAAGTTAAGTAAATTTTACCGGACTGATCGTTCAGGTCGAAGTTCATTCCTCTCTTTCAGTTTACATTCTTACTTACATCTCCAAAAGTCATTCTCAGTGTTTTCCTTTTAAAAGTCCAGAGCATGTTTCCTACTTACTTTCCCAACGGATTACATTTGGTACAATTTCAAGTTAACCTGGGGTCTTCATTTGAGGCGCTTCACAAGGCCCCAAAATAGTACCGATTGGCAGAAGCCTTTTTTTTTTTTTTTTTTTTTTTTTGAAGCCATGGTTGCCTACTTGAAAGTATGCTTTCTTCGCTCTGCCGTTGTGGTCTTATATTTCGTCTTCTACCTGCTATGTGTTCTAGCTCAACACTAATTCCTGGGGTAGAGCACTAGTTTATGTCTACCTGAGACCTCCTGGTGGAAGCGAGGGTTTGCTCCTCGTCGTTTATCATAGCTATGATGATAGCTACCGGAGACTTGATCCCACCCCTGCCCAATCACCTATGTGATTTATATATATATATATGTTATATATATATATATATATATATATATAGTTTTGATGAAAGATGAAAACACTCGCGTGTAATATTATTTTGAGTTATTACAGAAGGTTGGAAAATATAGGAAACACTTAAATAAACTTACAAAATTGAGAGAATATTTCGCTGTGTCAGCGTCGTCAGCTCTAGTCTAGTCTATTCAAGTGTTTCCTATCTTTTCCAACCTTCTGTAATACCTCAAAATAATATAGGTATATATATATATATATATATATATATATATATATATATATATATATAACTTAGTTCAATGAAGGGCTCTACAAGAGCATGTATGTTCACACAATTTTTAGAAATACAAGAACGTTCGACACAACACTGATTCTTACATTTCGGCTTAATAAGCTTTTTTCAAAACTACAAAGAAGGATAAATTTTGGCAATTTTGATGTTGGTACAGAGATATACTTGCCAAGAAAAAAAAACAGTTATCACAAGTTAACGTAATATTCAGGCCTGTATGATCATAAGCTCCCAACACATGACTATGCGCTCTTTCTGAATGAAGCAGCATTATTTTATTTTCATTTGGTTTCATCTTTTTTAGAATTTTGATTCCAAACAATCGTTTAATGTTTCATTACGTGTCTTGGAATGGCGTCTCATTTGCCAGTGAGCCGCCAATGGACGTTGCATCATGATTGCCCTCCACTCGATTGGTGACAATTCATTGTCTGGAATCGAAACCAAAATATAATGAAGATGAAAAAAGGCATCGGTTCATTTTCATGGTCAATGTACTCAGATTTCCATGATAATTTGATATCTAATTACCCTTTCCTTTAATAACGTGTTGATTCAATGTGAGAGTTGTATTCATTTAAAATTAGTTCGTTCCGATAACAAATTAATGCAATAGTAAGGTCGAGCCTACCACGAAAGAAATTACTAAATGAGAATCGCAATTGATAAAAGGATCTTCTTCAAGAATGCCCCCAATATGAGCATCCAAATGGGGTCTACGTACAATAGATTTACCTTGATTGAGGTTTTGTTCTATCCCAAGTAAAATTTAATGAAGTTGTAAGGCAATTAAAATTTATTCGTCACCTTAATAATTTATGTTTTGAATGATTAATCACAATTTAATCTTTTGAAGCAAACTCAGATACTTTTATTGATGATATCGCAGTCACGTCCTAATGAACGACCCCATATTGTAGGAATTTTGCCTCGTTCCGAATCGGTGTGGAGTGAGTCGTGGGAAATAGTGGGCGTTTGTCTTCGTATAGAGTCTGAGCTAAAAGTAGATAAGGATGTGTGTCATGTCCTGTTTCCGAACTATCGGTGACTTATTTCCCCCATAGTACCTTTACGAACTTCTACCCTCTTTTATTATGTAATCATTTTTTAAGTCAAGGATATTGCCAATGCATAGGATAACAATAGGAACACATTTAGAATTTAGAATTGCATAGATTAGAACACCTTAGAATCTTTTTTTTTTTTTTTTTTTTTTTTTTTTTTTTTAAATACTACAACTACATCTAAAGGACTATAAAATAGAAAAAATTGGATAATAACAAGACTCATTAGTAAGGAAAACAAAATTATTCACAAAAATCATGTAATCGCTATAATTTACGGTGCTCAAAGTTACCTACCTATTTGATTTTCTTCTTGCCTTTGAAATGTCCCGTTTTGAATATCCTATGCCCCAAAAATTAATTTTCAAATTATTTGAATTGTATGCTGTCAAAATTGTCCGAAAATAACTATGTCCGTTTTTGATAAGTTCAACTGAATTGTAACGGCAATATCTCACCTTTAAGTTCTTTGGTGAACTTCACAGTTCACCTAAAGATTCTGGTTTTGTTGTGCTTACTTAATCACCAGCCTCGGGAATTGAGTTACTGAAATATGCTGAGCATTTACAGGTAATTTACTTGTAAGCGTTACAAGTAATTTTGTCGAATCATGGTTACTTCCTGGGTTCCACTCGATTCTTACCCAAAGTGTTGCTTTGTCGATGTTGCTTATTCGTTCCCGCCTTCTAATCCATCCTCTCGGAACGAATTAGCAACATCTATAAAGGAGCATGGGAACGAATAAGCAATAAGCAGTTGATGTAATCAGCCATTTCTTCTTCAATCCTCTCCAACTTGACACGGACAGTTTTCTAACGGTCACCGGCTGGTGAACACTATTTATGACGATATGTGTGTCGGTTTGTATTTCGAGCAGAATGTCCACGATTTGATAAATATTTGGGTGCCAAGATGGAAATAGTTTGTTCAATTTGGCGTGAAATGTGTCAAAGGCATTAGTAGTTCGGCTCGATAATGCATTTCTGGCTGCCCATAGTACAGGGGGCAATGTTGCGGATCTCTTGGTGTGAGTTTTTTTGGAAGCAGAGTCGCAAAAGGCATTCGCCTTGGTGTCTCTATAAGGGAGCATGTTTCTTAGTTTTTAGTAAAAAAGTAAAGTGATATTAAAGTGTGGTAGTAATATAATTTGAAAGTAAAGAGTGAAAGAAAGTCCTTTCACAAAGAACGACGCAATGTATGGCATACCGAATACTGTTGGTTAAAAACGGCCAGCTTGAGAAACGGCCTTCGCGACAACCGCAAGCACGCTTCACTGACCACAATTCTTATCTGAATGAACTTCGGGAACGAATAGCTATGCACTTTTCACCTAGGACTGAAATCAACCTGTCCAGTGGCCGAGGACGAGAGGGAACGAATTGAGTATGAAAGTTAACAACCCTCCTATGGAGCCCAATTAACGGACCCTAAGTCGAATTAGCTTAAGCTGGGGGCTCAGGAACGAATAGCTATGCACCCGGTTACCAACCTGTCAAGTCAAAGTTTTGCCTGGAAAATAAGCCAGGCAATATTGTTGGTGAGAGTTATAATAAACAAAGTTTATTCACCCCCACTAGTTGTGAGGAAGGGGGGGGGGGGGTTAATTAACATAAGGAAAACAATGAACTGCATAACTGTAGAAAAAATAGGCCACATGTGGAAATAGATCCCACATTCTTCAACTTACCGGTCTTACCTCTGAACCAGTCTACTACAGTCTACCTTCAATATACTCGTACCTAAACATTCAGTTGTCATAAGTCTAATTAATAATTAAATCTTCCATGCCAGACCCCAATAACGATTAAATAAGTTTTGAATACATTTCACGGACTGTATCGTTAACCACAACAGTAAACTCAAAACTGCAAGGCAGTTCGTTATAAAAATCCAAAGCAAATGTTTTCAGGCAGTCATCCGGGAGTTAGGTTTCTAGATTTTATCTCTCCAATTTCAGCCCGATAAGACTATGAATATGAATCCCCTTCCCTTCCCTGAAACCCATGTTTAGCGTCAATTTTATTTTCAGTTTTGCAAACCTTAATTTTTTTATAGCTGTGAGTGAGTACTATTTCGATCGGTTTTCTTTGGTGAGCATACGAAACGTCACGTGCGTCCATGTTTGTATGAGATTTCACGCCACATCTTCCTTTAATCATGACAATTAATCTAGTAATATTTAAATATAATACTAAAACTCTTATTTAAATATCATACTAAAACTCTTTGTTCCGTCCGGATAGTACAATTATGGTATGGATAGTATAGTAATTACAGCATCATCTAATTGAGTAGACCATTTAACAAGTTACTAAAGTAGACAATTAACGACGAGATTGGTTATACACCATCTCCGATACTTTACAGTCCCTATAAAGATTCTCTTAACGATTTCGAGCCAGTCTGTCGCTAACAATACTCCGTTACCATGTCCGAGTCTATTCTGGAGCTTTGTGGTTAGAACCCAACCGCGGACCTGCGGGAGGCAGTGACCGCCGCACTATGTCAGGTTTGTGGGGATCTATTTCAGTGACGCTTGGTTGCTTAGAGTGAGGTCTTCTTCAGTGGAGAAGGAAGTTGTGTTTCACCTTACAAATCCCAGTTCCTTCTTTCAGTGGAAAATAAAGCTCAATGATCTCAGTTGGACTTGGAGATGAAAAGACCCTCAATTCTTTGAAGTTCACAGATAAGGTGGATTCAGACATCTTGAGTATATAACTCCTTTGCCAGCATACTAAATAACTAGAATTTACTTTAATTATTATTGATGATTTATTTAATAATAATTATTATTTAATTATTTACTTAGTAACTAGAGTTATGCATTCATGTTGAAGAAGGACGTTCCTGCTGGTTTTACTTAACAACCTTACCTCATTGTTAGTTATCAACAATTATCGTTCAACTTCATGTTAAAAGTAAAAAATAAAAGTCCACATAGAATACAGCATAATTTGACATGTGTTTTCCATTTTGCGCCATGTAGCTCAGGCTAGATATCTAGTGATGCAAGGATTCTGTGGCAAATAATGCAATAACTCTGCATAATTACCAAATTCACGCGGTTATTTGTATAATGGTAAGATTTGAAAAGTTGGATAATCTCAATCGCTTTGACTCTTGTTATTCGCATCAGTTACAACACAACCTAAATTGGCGTTTCAATATTTCTCCTAGTTTCAACAGGATTCATCTTTAATTTATTGGGTGAATGAACCTTTCAAATTCGACTGCCAACAGTATGGAAAATGATTTCTCAAGACACCATGACTGAAACTATGAAATCTGATAAAACATATGCTAACAGAAGACGTGATGTTTGTTCTTTTCGAACATCCGTCATGAACATGAATATTCGTGATTATCAAAAATGAAAAAAGTGATGTGATGGTTTGTTTGAAATGCCATCCAGATAATCTATTCTGATTCATATCTCTTATTTGTCCTTCGTGAAGACGCGCAAAATCGATGAGGAACAGAGTGGTCAATAATCGGTATTGTGGATGTAATCAAATACTCCCGAAATTCCTTACAACGAATCTTCGGTCAGACATGAGATATTTTATATCGCAGTTTCGCGAAAACCATCAACACTCAGTAACCTTGTCCTTCGTCTCTTCATTACGATCCTAATTCTGTGGAGATAATGAAAATAAATACATCATTAAACAAATAGAATATTGAAATTAGTGATATTTATCGCAGATGGAAATTAAATGATTAATCTCACATTTTATGTTTTGTGAATGGGCCCGAAATAACACAAATCATTCAATTCTTTACTTTTCGTTAGCTATCATTATAGCGTATATCAATAAATGTATTTAAGAAATAATAATGTTTAATAATAACGCTGCAAATTATAACGCGAATATAAACATATTACTAGATGCGTGCCTATGTCTTGACATGAATGGTTAGTGCACAGCACCTTACTATTTCATTGTCAAAATACTCTTTTCGCTATCTTGATATGTACCTATAAGAAACACCGCGTGTAGGTAACTGCACCATGGGGTATAACGTGGTGAAAAAGAATGAGTCGATTCAACTGTGGTAGCCCGACCCAGTCGAGAGAAACAACGACTTTACCGGGAAAGCCCATGTCCTGCCTCCCCTCAAAGACTGATATCCTATGCATCTTCTGCGTACGATACTGATCTTATGTGATCTTTATTACACTCATTATTTCCATGAGTCGTGGATCACCTACTGTGTAGTGGACATGATTTATTGGAAACTACCTGTGTACGGTTTTTCCGCTACGGACAATTTATGGTAATTCGTGGCTTCGTACCTTGGCATTTTTACCCGGAAGTCCCAAAAAGGATTCAATTCAAATTTCAGCAATGAAGTTTCGACTTGTAACCCAATTAATTTTTCAACCAAGCGTCCTCTCAATATAACAACTCAATTAAGCTTAATAGTTACATTGCTGATGTTAAAAGGTTTCTTGAATAAGTGTCTATTTTTTAAGATCTATCTTTACAAATAAAAACGGCTTGGCTCAAATCACCGAGTTCGTTGTAGTATCGTTGAATTTGTTATCGAAAGTTCTCTTCGCGTCAACCCACCCGTCCACATTTGACGTGAAAAGTTCGACGCATGTCTGGTTTTTCCTTAGGTACAAGGTTGTTTACCTGGGAAACGTCGTTAGGGGAAGCCGAATTTGACGATAAGGAGTAGATTCGGGGAAGATTCCGATAGCCTATGATCGCTCCGGGAGCACAAGGAATGAGTTGGAAAAAGTTTCATTCCAATCGGACGAACGGTACGCCCGCGCATAAAAGACAAGAAACATTCAAATAATGCGCTTAAACCTTCAACTACTTTTCAATCTAATGTTATTCGTATATGAAGAACAGACATTCATAAGGCATCGGGCGGTCTGCAGCACAAGTCTTTTTGTATGTACACTCTTATTGTTAATGTATAACCTGGTAGGTACTTACCTACCAACGTACTTGCATTTTCGCCAACATAAATTTGTTTTCCATTCTGAGTCTTGTTTTTGTTTTGTAAGCTCGTACATCATCATTTATTCGTAGAAGGTACCTACTGCCGAACGACTGGCCTCAGTTCAATACGGTTGGGTCCTTTGATCCATCTGATGAGATTATCCTTATCATGCTTGCTGTATATTGTCCTTCCCCCTGCATTTCCTGTCTTCGCACAGTCTCTCATGTTCTTGCGGCAAAAGAAGGTTGCATAACATTATATTGAATAAGAGAAGGCGAGGGTGGAAAGAAAAGAAGGTTTGCCAGGTAAGCGTCTGCGATCGTTACTTCTCCAGTTACGTCTTCCAAGCCCCCTCACGATGCTCGGTCCTGAGTTTGACATCGGGGAGTCTCTTCAAAGAATAAGCGGAACCAACGGAATCCTTTTTATTTCTTTGGTCTAAAAAAATGGAGGATAATCATCCTTGTTTCACTGTAGCTCGTAGCTTAGAGGGACATCTAGACATAGTTTTTATTACCTACTACAAACAACATCCAGCTACGACACTAATATCGGAAATGGGGTCATGGAGGAACACATCTCCTTCAGAGCTTCCGTTGCGTTATAAGCCTCACCAATGCTCACTCTGTCGCTCCAGTTTAAACAAAGCCAACCCTGCTCTTAAACAAAAATCTGCGATCTTGAAATTGGTTCGCTAAGCTTGCTTTTGCGACACATGTATAAGCTGCTAACCCCCATTTTTCAGACTCATCTTTTCAACATACGAATTCCCCCTTCCACCTTCCTAGGTGCTCTGCTCTGATATTTATCTGTCTGTTATATGTACCTTCTATGCTTAAATTTTTTAAAGTGCTCCATTATTGACAAAATGGAACAAACTTTGTTTTCTTGGACGGAAGCCCCAATCAACCGGATTTTCCTCAAAAATGGAGCTATTGAATGAAAAAGTTTAAAAAAATCCTTCATCTTTCTATTCCACATTGCATAGGATGCGTTTGAAGGACAGCATTTCCCGTACACAAAAATTACTAAACGTAAGTAGTATAATTTATCTTTAGAGTTTGAAGACATTATTGAAAATGGTTGTTTTTTATTTATTTATATATTTTTATTTAATGGTTTAAGCATTATCTCAACCAGAAGGGTCACTAGCGGCTTTGAACAAGGTGTCTAGGGGGAAACTGCAAGTGGCTTGATTTCAGGGGGACCCATGTTGCCCTACGCCACTAAACGGAGCGCTATCAAGGACTCCACTGGTAGATCGGAGGGGGAAAAATAACATTCCGCAGAGAAAGGCTGCAAGTGGTACAGCGATGACCACTGTATAGCTCATACAGCGGTTAAAAACCCCAAAAATAAAATAATACAACAACGACCGAATGTTGAATAGACTTATAATTAAATAAATATTACTGTATACTATAATAAGCTAAGGTTATATTTCGTGAATCAGAACACAAATTATCTTGATCTGATATACTGGTAGAAATACCAAAATCAAGTTATAATAAACCTGTGATAGAATTGGCGGAGTTTTACTCAGTTTAATTGAGTGATCGGGTTGTTGTGCACCATTCCTTTCCTTTAAAACATAATAATTTTATCATTATCGACAATAGATTATGGTCTGTGTTTAATCCTGCCGAACAAGATCTGTTTCGTATACTCATACATTTTCATCCGTTCTATTATTAATCGAACGTATTGAATTTCCTGATTAGCTGCTCAGATTACGGTGTTTTGATTTGAATATGTTTGTTTCAGATCGACTACCCCGAGGTGGGAGTCCGCACTACCAGATTACCCTCCGCCATGGATCGGGGCGTCAACCTCGTTTTCGATGATAACGTGAGTCTCATTATTTGTTCACATTCCAAAACTACTAGCTTCGTCCCATTCTAATTTAGCAAGCTTATTCGATGATATGCACATTGCGAGTAGGTACTATATTTTCAAGGGAAATTCCTAAGGATTTGAGCTGATCTAGTTGTTAGCTCCTCGTTGAAAGAATGGAAAAGTTGGTTTGCTCTTGATAAAGATGAACTTAGAGCTCTGTTTTCAAACTGAGGAAATGTCCTTCAAATTTCGTATGTATTTTTCAAAAAAGTTGCGGCATTTTGTATTCCGTAATTTTTGCTTCTTTTTTGAAAATGTTTCAATGGAAAATACGTGTTTTCTTGGGGTACCCAACTCTAAATTAACATTGGGTGTATTATACGGTGTTGTTTATATAAATATTTATGTTCCTACGTTTTCTTCTAGAAATCACAAAGGGCTTATTCCTCCAAAAAACTGCAAACAACATATCACTCAAATGTCAGTTGAAATCAAATGACAGTGCTTGAACGTTGCAAAACATTGATATTTTGCCACAAACGTGATAAAATATAATGGAAATACCAACCCCAAACCCAACGATACCAAACTCACTACACTTTCTTACCCCCCCCCCCCCCCTCTCTCACTGTCCCTCGCCCTTTCTTTCTCTCACCCTCAATAGTGACCATAGATCAGTCAAACTGAGCTCAAGAGTCCAATTCTATCCACCTCCGATCCCGATCTTATAGGAACTTACAACTGATCATGAGGGTTCACTCAAAGGCTTCAAAAGGTTTACTCAAAATGAATAGTTCTTTGATCCCGTTGAAAGGTTAGTATTGAGCACATGAGCTGTGTAGTGACGAGGGGAAGTTCAAGAAATTCTTCAGAATCCATTCAAACGTTGAATGTGAATTGGTGTATTCATAATTGCATACAATGATTTTGTTATTAGAATTTTCTTGAAATTCCTAAGTTATTATATCTGATGTGCCATTACCAGGAATTATTGTGTACGACGAAAAGATGGTTCAGCACCCAAAATTGAAAATCACATGCTGAATCGGTATCGTAAAAGAGTACTGTCAGAAAAACGTACATAGGGGCCATGATGTAGGAAATTGATTGTTGTCTAACGACAGTTTTATTGTTTCTAGAAACACGTGCTATACGTTCGTAATCAGTCAATCGAATGAAAGTTGCGGGGGGGACCCCCCACAAATTGCATCAGGCTGAGTAAGCTGGCTCTGACTCAGTAAATGCCGCGGACTGCCTGTTTACTTGTGCTAACAAACTTTGCGAGTTCGGCAGAAAGGGTCTACAGGCAGGTTCCTTTGAAATCTCTCCTCCAACACGCCGATCTCCCTTTGGGAAACAGAATTGCATACCTACTATAAGACCGACCCAGCGATACAAACCAAAGTCTGCTTGTGCAGGTTCCTATTTCATAGACACTAAACACTATCTACCTATTTCCGTTTGCGCTTATTGAAGGCTGATCATGTCTCTAATAGAAAACAATGAATAATTATAGAGCACTTGGGGCAAAAATTGTTTCACTACTCCTGTGTAAAAACCTTTATTGACTCGTGGCTTCTCATGCACTGTACCTATTTCACCGAAAAGCAACTAACAAGTTATACCGATTTCCATCATGGGAAATCCTTATTTGTATATTTATACTATAATATTACAATATGAAATATTTTTCAACTACAGGCAATGTACTTCAGAGAAAAGTACATCCTATAGGGGAGACCGGAGCAAGAAGTCCCTTGAGTACGATGTCTCGTGCTGTGGTTCTGGTTAGTGGTGAGTGGAAGGGAAAGGGAAACAGGCTCCTTGTGACCTTGACAGTGACCTACGAACTTTCCACTAGTGAGTGTGCGCGTCCATGCGCCATTCGAAAGAGGCAGCCCATCAAAGTTGATTAAGTTGAAAAAATACTATTAACTATTTATTTTTCCATCTATTTTATTCAGATGGTTGGAAATAGAGCAACTACTGTTAATTCATTCGGTAGAGCATCCCTCAATACTCAATTGACACTAAGCAATATCTTATTCATCATCTCAGAAGCTGGGCAAACGAGAATCCCTAGTAAGTCTCACTGCTGGGGGGCAGATTGTCTCTACCTCAGAAAAGAGACATCTTGTCCTTTTTCATTATATGTTGTGCTATCATGGTTCATTTAGCGAATTTTCTTAGAAATGAATCTTAACACAACCTAATTACGCAGAGTACAATTATTCATAATAAAGATATGGCGGAGCTCTGCGGATGTATCCCAGCAGGGGTGTGGGAAAGAAGAAATGTAATCCTTTCCCCGTGAGGGAGTACCAATTTATTAAATTTAAAAAATAAGCAGTTTAATTAAAACTGTTTAAATTGTTGACCTTATTTTATAATACATACTGTCTCTTCTGTTGCGTTTTTGACCAAAACCAAGTGACCACGATGGATTGAGTTGCTGTACAAACTATCACCCGAAAGAGGTCCAAGCGGGAAGCTGTAAAAGCCTGTTTAACTCTCCCCAGAGCCTCTGCCGGTGACAAGCTGATTTATTTGAAGGGGACTATAAACGCGGAAGGCTGCAGCTTCCTTCTAATTTCCCCCACTTCCGACCACCCATCCCTTACGAACCTCCCGTTTTCTCGTCCAATTTTGCCTTATTAATTTGGCGTCCTGGAATTAAGCTCTCTTGGCGCAGTTGACGCTCTCCCTAAATTGGAACATTGTTGCCCCTCTCTAAAAGTTGAAGAAAAAAATACTAAGAAAGTGGTGAGAAAGTTCCTTCGATTAAATTACGGAGTCACTCCTAGTTGGAGTCACTGTTTTTTCTACTTCCAAAACAAAGGGTCTTTTGGAATGCTTTTCCTTATAGCGCGTTGTGGAGTGATGAACGATACATGGCTCAATCAATCAAAAGTTTTGGTATCTCAAACATAAACCATATTTATCATTTGTCACTATTTTAAAAATGCAACCGTAGATAAAACTTCAGTCTTCTTGGTGAAAGGTAAGACCGCGATTTGGAGAGCACCTATGTAAATTAAAATGTAGAAGTTTCCTCGACTGGAAATTTTATGGATCGAGCAATAGCAAAAGGAATCTTATTTGTTGTGGTTTAAAAAATTGGAAAAAACGTAATTTCTAAAGATTTTAACAGGTGCAAAGCTCTATGAAGTTTGAAACCTGTGATCGATCTTTATCTATCTATCTAGTTTTTATTTGTGATCGTTCTATCGTCTGTTTGAAAAAAAACCATAAATTATTTCTAATTTTATTTTTAATTAATTTCTACGCATTTAGAAAATGCTTTCTTTGAACGCACTCCAGAGATAATACAGAGATTCTTACGTTTCCATTGAGTTGGTATGTTAGGTAATGATGGGTTGGTAAACTTGATAAGAGAATTTCCACTGTATTACGCGAGATGTTGGAACCAAGGATTGAGAAGTTTCTGATTCATCGTTACGCACCAGGTGACTTCTCGAATTTCGCGCTGTTTCAGAAGTTACTCCCTTTCAGTATGGAAAAGATACGACCTTTGAGGTAAGAGTGGTGAGAGGCGAAAATTAGAAACAATGTCTCTCAAACGACCGAAAATCCCCGAGGAATCGCCGTTGTTTTCCACCTCTCGAGTCTTTCTAATGAAGAGAATTCCTAACTCAGCAGCAAAACGTTGTTATTTTGCGAGGCGTTGATTTTCATGGTGATTTGAAAGTTTTAATGAACTTCATCTCTAAGTGAGTAGGGTGAACCGATAGAAATGTTACTTTCTCGAACGCTGCTCCTCTTGTTAGTTGTCAAACTAGGTTTGATTAGTTTCATAATAAGTTTGTCGCGTTGCTGCACGGCGACCGATGTTGGTTTTGCCAACTGGTTTTTGACATGTCTCATAGTTGGTGCTGAGATTGCTTGAAATGAAACCTTCAGTTTCTGTTGACCAATAATTCTGCACGAAGCTATTCACCGAGTGAGTTGTCAAATTTAATTTTTACATCTAGGAAAGTTCAAGATTCATTGTCGAATATCGAAACCTATACGGTTTTTGTAAGACTATTTAAGGAGCCACAATTAATTTGAATATATACAATTATTATCTAATAAATCAGCCATTGTGTGGCATCCTGTGTAATGGACTTAGACGCCCCCGAGGTGCAATGGGGGGCCTAAATCCACACTCATAGATAGAGAGGGGTGTGACAATACTATAAGAGATACAACCCGTACTAATAGCATATATGCTTCGTTCGGAGAAGATTGGTTTTCCAGGTCTTGAATCACCCATCCAACGCCAAACTCAGCCTTTCAACAACACGAGGAGAGGTGTGCGACGCCCGTTGTTTTCCAACGGAGCGACGGCAGCGCTTTCTCTGGGATTCTGACGGGAACTCTGTCACACTCCCCCCCCCCCCCCCCCCCTTAAAGACATACTTGATTGAAGAGCAAGTATGTTAACCAGGTGGAATAGTTTACTGGCTGAGAACTGATGCTCATTAATAAATAGCTGCATTGGCGATTGAGGATGGGAAAAGAGAAATTAAAACAGGATGGATTGTCAATGAATCTTCATATGAAGTATTCATTAGGTGATTAACCCCCAATCAAAGATTGGAACAATCGGGAATAAACGGTGGCTCGAGTATGGAGACTTATACCTTAAGGAAAATAAAATAGATGTAAATTAATATGCCCACATTGGGGACTTAAATTGGGAACTAAGCCCTGGAAATTGGGAACAATGCCCTTGAATAATTGGGAACCATGCCCGGGTATAAAGAATTAAAAAATGGCAAAGGCCAGCTATACCATAGGTATGAAATTGAAATTATAAGAGGGGAATAAAAGAGAAATTATAAGTCAAAGACCAATGAAATTATTTATATACCAAAGGGTGATAATGGGAATTCCTTCTGGAACCCCGGGCCATGTTTCTTCTGAAACATTAACGTCCCAAAAATAGTGGATTGGATTACTAGGCGTTAGCCGTCCATAATCCTAACCACGCTCGCTCTACCGAGGAGAGTGTGACAGACCCAAAAAGGATCCCCTTACTACGTAATGTGCTATGTTCAGGAAGATTGTCAAACTGTCTTCTACAATGCCAAATTAAATATATATATTATGCCAAATGATAAAAGTAGTTGTAATCATTATTTTATTTTATTTTATTTTATTTTTATTTTTTTTTTCTTCTTCTTTTTTTTACAGTTTGGAGTGCGTGACGCTTACAAGAGCAACCGCAGCTCCCACTCATCGACCTCATCGGCCTACTCGGGAAGTGACACGATGACCTGTCACTCCGTCGAGGCGGAGGAGGTCGATCTCTCGGGCCTCGTCGAGTCCATCGTCGACTCCGACGAAGAGGACCTTGCTGAGAGCAGTGACGTGAGTATAAATTAAAATCGATTCAAGTATTTAGTTTTAATTGAACGGGACAGTATTTCAGACCCTGTACCCACAAATTCGATCAGGACGTACGAATGTCCCGTATTTTGATTATGAACCCTTTTTTTTCTTCATTTGGCATTAGCTTTCGCCATAGCCATTATGAACCCTTTCATAGGCTTAATTCTTGGTTTAATCTGTTCATACGACACCTGTTTTATTTCCATCTAACATCAGTAAATGGTAGAAATATGTTGTCCTCCATTTTAGGGTATAGGTAGGTGCTGACCTGTTCATACATAGATAGGAGGAATACTTTGATACCTACGTTATAGAAAATGAACCGACCAGCCGTTATAGCTATTTCGACCAGATTTTGGCCCAAACTCAACTTTTCCAAGAATTCCGATCTCCCAGACCTAACTGGTCCTTTTCAAAATATCTCTGGTTATACGGGGAAGCCGCTCACCTTTTGGGAGGTTCCTTTCGGAAGGTCCACGCCCGACGTGTCTTTTATTGTCCACTTATCCGAAAAGGAGTGGCACACACACACACACACTGACACCCACATCTGCCCAGCACCTACATGAGACGTGCCTACACCTACACGGACGTCCGAACTCGACAATGGGCTTCCCAACCAACAGCGTGACAACTGTTGGCCAACTTTCATCTGACGTTTAAGGAACGTAGAAGGTCCTGATAACAACTCTGGCTCCAATTAAAGCGGTTTTTTTATACCACATTGCAAAATATAATTTTTTTAAACTCAGAATGAGTTCAAAAACGTGTTTTTTAGTGTATTTATTCTACTTTCCTCCATAAAAAACTCTACCGTTTTGACTTACTTACCACTTCAGTACAAATAATTGTTAATGCTCTAGCCTGATCATATAAAGTTTTAATACCTATGAAATACAATTGAAACGGAATTATTTGGTTTTATATAGAGAAATATAGATAGCACACAAATGCATATTCTACGAATGTAGGGAAAGGTTGTGAAGTTTCGCACCAGTGGTTATTAATCTGTCTTCAGTGTTATTAATCTAAGCTTTCTTATGCAATTATGAATCTTTTTTTCGCGGAATATCAATATCATTATCAAGCAAATCATTGATTTAAAACGTAATTTATGATCTGTTTCTGGCAAAGAAAAGTATCATAAACCATTTTGAATATTGATACCGTAAATTGATTGTAAGCAATTGAAGTAGTTCTGGTAAATTTGGAAAGGTTGAGATAATACAAAGAAGTTGTACCTCACATTACCGTCCACAAATGTGCAGGATACAGAATCTAAAATCGTGGTATTCTATCGAGTTGACATTTCCGTGAACACTAAACAACGCAAATAAACGTATAAATTTGGTCTGGTTTTAAATTGAGTTCAGTTGAACAAATACAAAGAAGTGGCAAAGTAGGAAATTAACTCAACTAATTCAATCAACAGGTTTTATCTAATTGTGTATCCTTGGAAAAGTTATTGTGTATTAGAGATTTTATCTGAACGTATAATACCACCCAGAATAAACCTCACCATATTTTGGACTTTGAATTTATATAAAGTCACCCTCCTGCTCTAGATAAAAGTTATACTTAGTATTTTCTCTTTCTTCGGACTGATTCATTTTACTAGGTACCTACCTATTCGAAGGCAAGATTGATACCTAGTAATTTCTCCCATATGTAACACGAAAAATATGATATTAAGGAAATGATCCATGATCTTTTGTTTCTCCCATTAAGGGATAGATGACAAAATTTGTCATTAATGTCGTAGCAACTTGATTCTTTATATAGTGGTATGGTATGGTATTGATTGGTTGTTTTTGAAGCTTTATTATATCATTGGAAATTAATTATTTTGATGACTGTAAAATGTTTTCTTATGGGTACAGAGCCTGACGGTGCGTGACACAGTCCGCGACTGCCTCGAGAAAGATCCGACGGACAGATGTGAGGAGGACATCGAGATCCTTCTTGAGTTCACCCAGCACCTCAAAGCCTTCACCAACATGACCCTCGCTGTCCGACGAGCTCTCTGCAGTGTTATGGTAAGTAAATCTGTGATTATCTATTTCAAAGAATTTATTAGGTACTGTGGAATATACAACATATGGGCTGGCTGGATATAGACATCATAGAGATATATAGATTTGTGTTGGTTGCAGTTTCTGGTTATTTAGGATGAGAGAATACTATTGACATAGGGATGTTGGGTACATCGTTTTCCAGTAATAAAGCTAGTTTGGTATTAAAAAAAAGGCCTCACTCTAGAAGAGGAATGTGCGGCGTCTAACAATCTCTGAGAGTGCTGGAAATTCTATTCATTCAAAGCAGCACCTACCTGTCGCCACTGTTCCTACCAAATAATATGCAATGCCTAATTGTCCTCTAAGGTGTAAACAATTACTCTTTCACTAACTGCAATTTCTGCGAAAGTAACTTAATTCTTTGAGCCCTTGGGGGTCTCTATGTCTGGATGATGGGAAGTTACTGCTTCAAGTTCGGAGAGCAGAATATGATGAAATTTGCCCGCATTCATTCTCTTTTTCCAGTCTTTAGTGACGATCGAGCGAATTCGCTATGTGGCCTCTAGGAATAATTTTATAACTTGGTTTCTTCTCCCCTATCAAGCCATTTCGGACCATTGGTCCCTCTCTTTTTACCCGCAACTTCCACATATTTGGAGCAAAATACATACCAGCAACACAGAATACATTACTTACACCACTTTGTCTAGTACAACTCATGCTGAAATATACTTAGGATGAAAGGAAGGTATTGGATTATTATTATTATTATATTGGTATTATTTGATGTGCTTCTTGATTGTCTCACGGGAAAGTACTCGAACACACATCATATCAAGATTAAGACTTTTTTGGTGAAGAAAGTTAAAAAAAATTAATCACTGAAGTCGAAAGAAATTTATAATTTAAAACGTTATCCAAGAGATTTTTACGAAATACCTAAAAGATGAGTGGAAATACACTCCTCACGAGTTGTGTATGTACTTGAATTGAAATACACACATCGTCATTATTTGCCCCCTCCCTTCCCTTCCACAACAATTATTTTTGTATTCTTTGTTTTTCGAGATTCTATATACATCTTCAGAACTCATGCACCCAACAATAAAAAGTTTTTGGAAAAACAATAAAAAATATTGTACAATTAGTATTTTAATATTACTCCAAATGAGTTAGTCCTTTTCACAGTACAGTAGTCTTGCTTTGCGATGATTTTTAAGGCCTGGGCATCTTCCAAAATTGCGACTGAAGTGAACTTAACCATTTAGACAATTGGAGTAATTGAATAATAGCGCAGTTTTAACCCTTGATTCTCGTTGAAACTTGATTCAAATCACAGCTAGCCTACCGTGTACTGTTTTCTCACGTCTGATTCGTTTTTATTCAGGTTTTTGCGGTGGTAGAAAAAGCTGGAACCGTCGTTATGAACGACGGTGAAGAATTGGACTCGTGGAGCGTCCTCATCAACGGTCAGGTGGAAATCGAGTACTCCAACGGCCAAGCGGAGCAACTCCACATTGGTGACAGGTAAACTCAACTCCACTGATAAAACGATTTATTTCTCAATTACAAGGCAACTATTCTGCTGGCAATCGTTGGAACCGTAAAATGTTGTACAACCTGTTCGTCATGTTGTTACTATTACTGATGGTGCTGCATTTTGAAATCAGATGTAGTTGGAAACATTACTAAGGACTTGCTCACGCAACTTCCTGAGTAACAGTTTTTTATTGTTCTTCATTATTGAAATAGCATTAGCGTAAATGTATTTTCTACGAAATAAGAGGGTTCAATTAAAATACAACTTGTCAAGCTTCCCTTAATGAATAGTTCGCTTTCGCTTCCAATCTCAAAGTACACATCTATCATAATTTTTCATGTATTCACTGTTCAATGTTCAGAATTTCTGCCAGAGTCCCAGACATATTATCATAATTACGTTCAACCACATCCACACTTGCCACCCTGTTCCAATCAGTGTACCCCAACGGTTCGTGTAAAAGCCTGTTTATTTCGGTTCCAGCCGAATGGACCGCAGTCCAGTCCTAGTTAGTAGATCAAACTTAATTAATTAGTTAATGACCACTATTACTTCATGTCTGTAAAAACTACTGTTTTAGAGTAATTCACGAGTTCTGTTTTTAAGAGAAAATCAGGCCAACACATTTCCATTTAACTAGAATTGATACGGATTTATGATTTTCAGCTGATTTTGAGTACCAAATGCTGTTGTCACAGTACCGCTAATTGAAATAGCAATTGCGTTGTTCTAACAACACAAACCATTCGATATCAGATAGTACGTTAACTATTACGGTTTCGATTTTTAGAAACAATCTATTAAAAAACGAAATACCTAGGAGTACTTGCTCAAAAATAGTACAGTTATATTATTCATTGTCATTGTATGAGTAATTATTACGGTAAAAATACATGGATACGTTGGTATTCCTTGTGGTTTTTGACATGTTACTAACCAACCATCTATTCAAGCAAGTTTCATATAATAAAATTAAGATAATAAAAAAATAGATGCAATCACTATCTGTTTTTATTTAGGTATTAATTATAAAATGTGTAGCTATAAAAGATTTTACTATTGTTGCAGCTTTGGAATCCTTCCCACTATGGAGAAACTTTACCATCGGGGGGTCATGAGGACAAAATGCGACGATTGCCAATTCGTGTGTATCACGCAAACAGATTACTATCGGATACAGCATCAAGGTATGTTTTACTTTCTTAGCTCACAAAATGACGCGTACCTAGCTAATAGAAATTCCGATCGAGAGAACAATAAATTGCCAATCTTTTTTTTTTTTCTTTTTCTTTGTTTTAATGGTTAACCAGCACCTCAACCAGAAGGGTAATTAGTGGAATTGTAAATTCATTTATTTCTCACTTATTTTAGTTTATTTCATTTTTTGAATCGTAGTTCTGACGGAGTGTATTCCGAAGAGTTGTAAACAGTGCAGAAGTGATTGGGGGAAAAAAAATTCTTGGGCTGTCATGGCTGTAGTTAGTAGAATATCAGTATGTGGTTATATTTTGCGATATTACTATATATGTTTGCTGAATGAATTAATTTATCGTGGATTGGGAGGCGAGAAAAAGGTACCTTAACTGTTCTTAAATTGTTAAGTTCTAAAATAGAAGATTCCATTTCAAGAAGTTTAACATCAACCGCACTCTCTTGCGACGATTAGTTTTCTTTAGTTTTGCTTTTTCAAAGTTTCGCGCAGTGGTGCCGTCAAAGCATCCTCCCCTGCCCAGTGTGACGTCACCAGTGCGGGAAACATTACAAATGTATAGGAAGACAACTTCTCGTTGGTATCAAATTTTGAAGAATCGAATCTATTTTTAAAATCACTTGAAAATCTAAAATTAATACGTAGCACTCAATCCTTTAGCCAAATATTTAATTCATAATAACAGCTTTCGGAGTAAAAATGTATGGATTTGTACTCGCTGTTACCAGATTTACAAAACTCGACTTTTAAATTTTGAAAAATTATTTTTTTAACACTTTTTTTCATTTTTTCAGGTCAAGAAGCGATGCAAAAACACGTCAACGCAGACGGAGAACTAGTCATGGTAACAGAGCAGCGGGGAATGGAAGGAGGCAGGCGAGGTCATGTAGTTATTAGGGTAAGTAAATAATGAATAAGTATATGCTTTGTTTCTTCTACTAATCAGTTACATCAGTCAAGTTGCAGTAGGTAACTACCGTAATGTTATCATGTTTTTATAACAAGAATGTAATTGTTCATGATATTCATTGCATTCATTTTTATGTTGCGTCTATGTGAAATGTTAATAATTCAAAGTATGGTAGGTTATTTTATTTTGTGTGTACTCTAAAACTACTTTTTTTTTTCAGGGAACTCCTGATAAACTTATGCAACAACTTATTGAAGAGAATTCTTTAACGGATCCGACCTACGTTGAAGATTTCCTACTGACGCATAGGACGTTCATAAACAGCTCGATCGATGTAGCTAATCAACTCTTGCAATGGTGAGTACTTTCGCGTTGTTCTTTCTTGTAAAATTCTACACATTTGGTACATCTACCAAATAACACCAAAATCGGATAGTTCGTTTGATTAGAAATCGCTTAATGCGGCGTATTGTGTACCCGAACCCTATTTGAAGTCGTTAAAGATTCACGAAAATGAAATTTCAGTGATTCAAGTGAGTTTTAAATGTTGAAAAAATAGCCCAATGGTGGGAATTTGAAGGTATCTCGTTTCTTAATTGAAAATGTAGCTTACTGGAAGTAAAAAACAACGATCCTGTTGAATCCATAGGAAAACAGCCTGAACATGTATTTGCTTGAGTCGAGTGTTTGAATCACAGAGCCTCTTTGTCCTCACAGTTGGTTATGGGTTTAAGTTGATGGGACATCTTGAGTAAAGATAAGAACCAATTTGATTCTCATAAAGCTCGATTCACCATCATCAAACTTTGTTCCGAAACCTGCACTGTACCGAAACCACCGTACCGTACTTAAAAAACATCAGGTTTTTCGCTGTGACTAAGTGGGAGAGCAATAAGCTGTGAACGCAGGGCAACAATTATGTCATTAACAAGTCTCCTACCCCATTGGGGGAGAGGTTTCAATATCATATGCAGTAAAGTCGCCAACTATAGTAAACAGGGTGTATCGCAAGCAGATAACAATACTCGAAGGGGTTGAACTCGATCGAAAAACAAACAACGATCGATTGAACTCGACCAAAAATGTAGTTCCACGCGTGCCAACCACGCTTCTCTGTCTCAATCCATCTCATATTATGTCGTTTTTGAATTGTTATCGAAATACCACGTTTTGCCATAGAAACCCCAATTTCTCCATTTTAACTCATTTTATCTTAATGTTTGGCCCCATTTTCGAAATCTGCGTTAAATTTTACTTAAGATTGGTGCTTCTTGGTTCTTGAAAAGTACCATCCAAAAACCCTAATTGCCATTCAAAAGTTTACGTTTCTGAAAAAGTAACAATATACTTTTTGAATACTTGAAAGTTTGCTACATTTCTATTTTTTTAAATGCTGTAAACTGCGGAATCTCACAAAAGTTGGGAAATTCAATCAATTTTTCAACGGTCCGCTCAAAATTCAGCTTACCTTCCAACAACTTCATGGAGAAATTCAAATTGCAGTGTGAAAAAACGTTAGTAAGAGGTAGTAACATTGGTAGTAAAATGCTGATAAAACTAACGTACTTATCTTAATGTTTATTTTCTCATTTTCTAAATCTGAAATAGATGAAGATTATCATGGATTAAATTGAAATCTTAATTTTCTACTGAACAAATGATAACTTTTGTATCTGAATTAAGTTGGGGGGGAAAAAGGTTGCTGGAACCTTTGTATAACGCACTATCGGCAGCTGTTTAGTACCGCTGACGTAGCCGATCGAATCTCTTCGTGGTTTGCTCACACCTCAGCACATGATTCTCGAATCCTGGCTATCAGATGGTCTCTATCTTGAAACTCTGTAAACTTTTGACTTACGGGTACCCCACACATTAAAAAAATCCAGCGGTGTCAAATCAGGGCTTGAACCGGCTTGTGTACAGGTCCATATCTCCCTATCCATCTTTCAGGATAATTTTCATTGAGGAAATTTGTTGTCTCGTCTATTATGGGTTAGACACCTGTCCATCTGCCATCATGTAAAGAGAGGAGAGCGATCCACGAAGAGATTCGATCCTCGATCGGATAAGTCAGCCTTGCTAAACCGATGGCGTCAGTGTTTTACAAGAGGGGGTGGGGGAATACATTTCTTTTGACGAAGTAATTTTAATTTACTCCATGATTTTTTTTATTAATTTCAGGTTTAGAAAATTAGAAAATAAACATTAGATACGTTAGTTTCATCAGAATTTTACTACCAATGTATCCTAACTCTTACTAACGTTTTTTCACACTGCAACTTCAATTTCTCCATGAAATCGGAGGGCTACCTTAACTTTGAGCGTACTGTTGAAAAGCTGATTGAATTACCCAACTTTTGTGAGATACCAAAGTTTGCAGCATTTTTTATAGAAACGTAGCAAACCTTCAAGTATTATAAGAAATGTTACTTTTTTAGAAACGGTAAACTTTTGAATGGCAATTAGGGTTTTTAGATGGTATTTTTCAAGAACCAAGGAGCACCAGTCTTATGTAAAATTTAACGCTGATTCCGAAAATGGGGTCGAATGTTAAGGTAAAGTGGATAAATTGGGGTTTCTATGACAAAAACCGTGGTTTTTTCGATAAAACCTTAAAAACGACGTATCTCTGGAACGGATTGAGATAGAGAGGTGCGGTTGGAGGCGTCGAACTACATTTTTGATCGAGTTAAACCCCCTTGAGTATTGTCATCTGCTTTGGTATACACATACACCCTGTATAAGTATACTAGCTTTAGGATTCGGAAAGTTTGGAAAAATTGTGTACTTGGTTTAAGAGTAACACCCAGAATGGTTATAGTGATTGTTGTGAGTGCGTGTGAATGATAATTTGAAATTTACTCCTGTAAATAACACTGTAAATAAACACTAGGGACATTAACCCTACTTGGTCGAACCTCTCCATACCCTTGCCTCCTATTCTAATACCATTGCCCTATTGGCAGGACATAGTAGTCAGTGGATACCGTAGCTCTAATCGCTCGTGGATTCCACTGAGCTAATAAATAGCCGGACCACAAAGGTCAGTATTTCTAAGTCCAGACCACCCAAAACCGTAGATATTGTTGTTGTTGTTGTATTCTAATATACTGGACGCGGTCCGTGAGGTCCATGTGCCCATCGGTGTTTTTCCTCCCGAGTCCGCTCGAGAGCGCCATCTTCATCAAAACCGTAGATAATAAAATTAAATTGAAAATTACAAATGATAAAATTGAAGAGCTATGTTTCTTAAGAGAGAATACAGTTGATAGTTAATGTTTGAGCGTCAGAATCTGCTCTGAGGAGCAGGGCAAGTCCTTATATAACCCTTCTTTCTCTTGGTAGGTTACCTTTTCTTAGAGGCCTCAGTCCCTTCTCTAGTCCTGGCCCTACCATCTGGTTCATCTACTTGATTTATTTTGGAAAGCTACTTCTGGTTAAAGGTTGAACACTACAGTGACTATTCAGTCATGTCCATTCCTGAAATGGTAGCTTGGTTGTACACTTTCCAAAATTTGGTTTTTTTATTACAGGTTCGACGACCAAAACTCGAGGGATCGAGTCACTAGGGTACTTTTATTATGGGTCAACAACCATTTCACTGATTTTGAAACAAATCCTGCAATGATGGAAATATTGGAAGTTTTCGAAGGTATGTGTTTTTCATTATTTGTGCAATGTAATTCCCTATCACTTTATTTGAAACTGTAGCGTTAGTGTTGGAATTATTGTCATATACAAATTCATTATTTAACTTGCTGCTTCATCGAGTAGTTTATACGGCCTTTAGTAATACGTGGTTTTTAAAATTGTGTTTCACAACACAGGTTGGTTAGAGAGGGAGCGAATGGTTGGACAGCTTGGACTCCTTAACATAGCTTGTGCAGCCAAAGCGAGGCCTCGGTGCATAACTCTTGCACGGCCTTCCCGAGATGATATCCTCCCATTCTCCATCCTCGGAGGTTATGAAAGAGGGTTCGGAATTTTCATATCAAAGGTAAGTTGTTAATAATTTAATGATCTCATGTACTATAAGCATAATGATGCAGTTATAGTTTTTATTCAGTTATTAAAATGCTACAGACTACCAACTGATATACGAGTACTGTCATTTTGACATTGAAATATGTGGTACACGATTTGGTGTACATCATTCAAACAACTTGATCTCAAGTAAGGAAGTAACCTCAAATTAGTCTACAAGGAGTAAGCTTTATTGAAACGCATGCCTTCTGTTTTTATGCTTGTCCATAAAGGCATGTATTTTCATCAAGGTTGTGATAAACTTGTGCGGCGATGATGATCTTTCAAAATGTGTTCCGGAGTTATCACTCAATCAATTTACTGAATGAATTAACTATTTCCAAGACAGACAGTCCATTTTTCGTTCTAATACAATTGAATAATATACCTTATATTTCATTTGCAGGTAGAGAAAGGCTGTAAGGCCGAAGTGGTTGGCTTGAAAAGAGCCGATCAGATACTGGAGGTCAATGGCAACAGTTTTGAACACATATCACACCCCAAGGCTCTAGAAATGCTCAGAAGCAGCACTCATCTTTGTATAACCGTCAAGTCAAATTTATTAGGTAAGAACCTCCAAATTGACTCATCTGAGATGTTTCTTTGATTTTGTGCTGTATTTTATGCATTGATTGTGCAATGTGCCCCAATCCTGTTGAGGACTACGTAGTTGTATTTTTAATAGCTTTTTATTCGGGATTCAATTAGAGGAAAACGAGAAATATTTGTTATGTTCTTAAAGTTGTTGAGGGTAAGAAAGAGAGATCAGCTTCTCGTATTTATTGGCTTTCGCCTTTATTGGCCTCGTCAGAGCTTAGATTTCTACGTAGGGGTTACTTGGTGTTACAATTTCCATATGGTAGATTGTATGTCATGTAATTTTCTCTATATAAGTCTTTTTATTGATATCAGTGGTTAGGGGGACCCATCCTCTTGTCTTTGTGTAAACTTGTTGGTGCTATACCTTTTAACATGTTGTTGAAGGTAGGGGGGGGGGGTTAATTCTAGTTTTAAACCCCTACCTACCTTTAAATAAAATAAATTAACCCCCCCAACAACATGTTAAAAGGCATAGCACCAACCAGTTTACAACAAAGACAAGAGGATGGGTCCCCCTAACCACTGGTATAAATAAAAAGACTTACATAGAGGAAATTACATGACGTACAATCTACCAAATGGAAATCGTAACACCAAGCAACCCCTATATGGCCCATATTCTCGTGACGTCACGCCTGGAGTAGGTTCGCGTTTCAGCCAAAGTCGGCCATGATACCGCCCTACTCGCCCTCAACCAACCTATTTCTCACAAGAAGTTTGCCGTCTCAAGTCAACATAATTCGTGGTTATAAGGCCATTTTTCAACAGTTTTGTTTTGAAGAAGTATAATATTGTAGCAATACAAAGTTTCAATTCGACTAAATGTTATAATAATCATGCCTGCCAGCGCAATAATTGATTGTAGATTGCTGTCAACAATACCAATCTAACGTGAACGAGTTTTTATTTGGACTAGGAGCCTACTAACTATAGTAGTTAATCAGTGTCAGAAAACTAAAGAACTTCATTCGTTTAGGCTTTGAGAATAATTAACCTGAAAAATAGTAAAGAAAAGATTATTGAAAATTCCTCAGGTGTCTGTACTGCTGTGTAGGTACCTACCTAGCCATTGCTCAGGTAGCTTCATCAGCGTTTTATTTCATAATACGTTCATAGTACTATGCTTAACTGAGGAAGCTTTACTTGTTATATTGAATGAATAAAAGGAGAGATTTGATAGTTTGTCAAAATAAACAAGGCAGGTTGTTGCTACACCAAGAAACGAAACTACTTAGGTAGTTACGTACGTCCTACCAGATTTGCTGTTGGTTTAAAGTGCCTAAACAAAGTAGGTGGGTCGTTGCTTTGCCGACGAATACAACTGCTGATTAGCAAGTTTGTCAAATATCGAATCAGGGAATATGCAACATGAATTAAAAACCAGCTGCAAGGAAAAAACCTTGAAATGCATTCCTCTAAAGGTAAGATTTCATAAAGACGGCATTGACAGTGCAGTTATTGCGCGAGTTTTGCAGTTACGCAAATGTTATGGACAAAAAAGGTAATTAGGTACCTACTTTTGATCAATGAAGTACCTACATGAACAAGTAATAATATACAGAAAGTATGTAGGTATACCTTACCTCTAGGTACTTACCCTTCCACATGTGAAACAACTTACTATTCCCGCCTAACAGAGCTCTCATAACACATCCTTTCACAAGACCACTTTGACAGTACTCTAAAGATTTTTAGTTTCAATTTATTCAAAGAACAGTTATAAAACTAGATAGGTAATCCACAACATTTTTGCGGCTGATGTCTGGATCATCTAGAACACTTGTATGTCAACTCCCCAACACACATTTCATATGGATCTCTACCCCACAGATTAAATCTTGCATTCGTAGCGTTTGAGGTCAACACCTGATAATAACTTGATGTAATTTGCGTACAATTTATCACCTTGTATATTACAAATAATGAAAATATTGACTCGGAACTAGGTGAGACTATGTAATGCTGTTGTCCAGCTGTGACTACAAATGGGGCATTTTCGCATATGTTTACTCGTCACCATGACAACAAGGTGAAATAACTTCGATTTCACTTGCCTCGATGTAAGGATGCGCTAGTGTCCAAGTCTCAAGAATATCACCCATAGAAATCTAAGCTCTGGCAAGGCCAATAAAGACGAAAGCGCTTAGCTAATAAATTAATACGAGAAGCTGATCTCTCTTTCTCACCCTCAACAACTCTAGGATGTATTCCCCAAAGCCAACATATGTTTTGTTCTTTGAATCGTATTTTGATTTGATAGCTGATTAGTTCTGAATATAAATCCAGTCCTGAATCGAAAAACCAACAAAGGTGAAAATCTAACTGAGTAGCAGAACATCTATAGCTTCAATGAAACCAACTATTTTAACTAAAAAGTTAATATAGTGGAATGTTTGCGTGTTTTTGGCAGGTTTCAAAGATATGCTGTCGAGTACGTCTGGAAAAGGGCGCGGGACGCCCAGAAGAGCTGAACCTAACCCAACTCCGCCCCTCCCACCGCCGTTACCCCCACTCCCTGTGGCCCCCGTCTCCCCCACAAAACCTGTCAAGCAGTCTTTCATGACACTCGCTTCCAAGAAGAGACTACAGAAAGCATTAGTGAAAATGAACATCTTACCCAAAAATACCATTACGTAAGTTTTCTGAAATAGATTTATTTGTATCACTTGATGAATTTTAAATTTCAAAACAGTTTAATAATGGATGTTCCAAACTAGAAACTGAGACAATACGATGTAATATCAAATGATAACTAACGGTGCAAACAATTGCACCTACAATGGACATATCGTGGGGTTGGTGGTAAAAGTGATCAAGTCCATTTGGCAAAAGTGTTCAGGAGAGCCTGTTGAAATTCTCCAACACACGGACTGATGGAAAAATGCAGATCGTGAGCATAAAATCAGGTCAAACCAAATAATTTCATGTTATGTGAGCTCAGTAATACCTTTGTTATGTGAAAGTAGTACCGAACCTTATACAAAATAAACTTACTTTTAATTGTCCCCGATTTTTAGTGAAAATTGTAAGTTGAATACTTTTACCTGAATAAAAACTGTTATGACTTGGACATGATCACTATAATAAAACTTCATATTCACAGTAAGTTTTACCAGTTCTTCAGGTGTTCAACCCTTCAATATCAATCCCTCGGGATACTAACAATCAAGAAATAACAAATTTTCATTAGATTATCCCTTACAACTGTGATTTGACTGACTTTGCTTGTAAGCTAAAGTATTTCTACAACCACATTATGTAGGAGTAATGACGATCAAATGACAGTTGACATATTTTACTTGTAATGTGTTGGTACTTACAATCAGTTGCTGTACATGTAAATGCCATTTGATCATATGTGATCCACTAGTTCATTCAGGTAAAAATAAATTTTTTTTGGTTTTTGACATTTGTCGTCATAAGTTGTTTTGTTTTTCGGACCTTTTCCGTTAATTCACTACCATTCATTCATTCTGACCTGTATGTCCAACTAATCTGTATTTTTACTAAGGGATTGACTACTTGATGTTATGTAATTTTGAGATGCGAGCTTGCGAGCATCCAGACCACCAAACTATACACATCATTCTGATCTGTATGTCCAACTAATCTGTATTTTTACTAAGGGATCGACTACTTGATGTAATGTATTTTTTAGATGCGAGCTTGCGAGCATCCGGTCCACAAAACTATACACAGCATTCTGATCCAGCACAGTGGAAGTAAAAATGATTGGGGAACAGTTTTTAGAACAATAGAACCATTTCAAGCGGTAGTGAATTAACGGAAACCAATAAAAGGGGTGGTAGTGAATTAACGGAAAAGGTCCTGTTTTTCAATTCTCAGCTGTAGATATTGTTTTATAGTATCCGGAAAGACCAAAACCCAATGTTTAGAATACACACACACCTTGTTCTCGAGAGTTATGCTTTAATGAATAATTTTTTCGTTTCCAGCGACGGGCCTATAGAAGAAATTAATCAAAACTCAGGAGAATCGAATTTAGTTACCCAGCCAGATTTGGTGAACATCTGTTACGATGATTTTCGGGGCACCGACTACCCGGAACATGTATTAAAAGTGTACAAAGCCGATCAGACGTGTAAATACCTATTAGTTCACAAAGTGAGTTTAGTTCTAGTAAAATTCGACGTATTAGTAATGAAATTATTTGTATTCCACATGATTTCGGATAACTTTTGCACGCCTTTTACATGCTCACATTTATCTACTATATATATTGGAATTGACGAATCATTGAAGTGTAGCGGTTGATCAATAACGCATTATTTCTCAGCTTATTTCCCACATTGACTTTCTCTGTCTTAAATTTGAAATATTAATTAGTTAACGAGATGCTCAGCGATTGAGAGTGCGCTCTAAAGGTGCTTTTATACCAAACGACATTGCTAGGAAGTTGTTGACTTGTTTCTGACTGGTGACAACGTCCTCAACTAGGTAGCTAACGAATATTGTTGATACATGGTCAGTAACAATTTTCACTACAAACTATACTCTTATTTTTGCTACCTACTGCTCGGAACTTGACGATAATCTTTTGACAAAGTTTCGGTTAGTATTAATATGGTTAGAGCTTGGTTTTTTACGTGTATTTTGATAGTAACATTTTTAGTCGGTGTGAAAGCACCTTAAGCACGTGTCATATTAGGCAAAGATCGAATCGTCTGTTATCATTTCTATTTGAGGAAGAATAAGACCTCAGAAACCACCACTTCTTTGATTTTGTCTCAAATGATTATAGTTAGTCTAAAATTTGAACCACCTATCTACCGAGCATGATTCTTGTAACTGGAGATCCTATGTAAGCTAGCATTTACGTTCACGTAAAATATTAATCTTCTAGGAAACTACCGCTCACGAAGTGGTGATGCTTGCTTTGCAAGAATTCGGGATCACGGAGCCCAGTTGGCATTTCTCCTTGTGCGAAGTTTCCGTCTCCGAAGGTGGCATCATCAAGCAAAAAAGGTTACCAGAGACGCTGCAGAACTTGGCTGAACGAATAGGGCTGAGTAGCAGGTAGAACTTTAATGATTGTTCTATACCGATTTGAATATCATTCTGATGTCCAAATTTTAGAAATTATGCAGGGTGTTAACCTTTGGTACCTGCCACAGGCCAGGGATCGATTGTACAACTTATTTACAACAAAAGTTGCCCCATAACATTTTTTTTTTTTTTTTTTTTTTTTTCAAATGGAATTTTCTTCTTTTGGGAAATATAACACTCTTTCCAACGGTGTAGTCAAATTTGAATTATCTCACGTAATTAAGGGAATTATGGCCGTTTTATTGAATTAAGGTCGAAAAATGAAAAAAATCTTTGACGTGAAAAAACACGGATTTTAAGCGAAATAAAACTTTTGTTGCAAATTAGTTGTGCAATCGATCCCTGGCCTATGGCAGGTACCAAAGGTTAACACCCTATATGTTGGTATTCGTTTTTATAATCTATAAAACCCTTTTCATTTAATGTAATGTTTGAGGTCGATGTGATGTAGCTGTTGTATAAATCGACCCATTGTTGTTCTATCTTCTTTTCCGTTGTCCCCTAATTTTAGTATTAACCAACAAATGTAGTTTTAAGGTAAGGCACATATTTCCGTTTCACATATGCCTTGTTTCTCTGCAGATACTATCTCAAAACTAACGGCATCACGGAAACTCTGGTGGGGGACGACCTCGCATCAGAACTGGTGCGGGAAAGCAACGTTCATTTCCTGCAACTGAACGCAGTTGAAGTCGCGATTCAACTGACGCTTCAGGACTTTTCGATATTCCGACAAATCGAGAGCACGGAGTACGTAGACGATCTGTTCGACCTAACAAGTCGCTACGGCACTCCTATGCTTTCCCAGTTTGCTGAGGTAAACCACATATTTTTTATTCTACTTATCCCGAACTTAGTTGTATTTACATATGTATACTTATTTCGTCCCAAATACTGTTGGCTAAATGATGCCCCTTCTATGATGTCCCCCTAAATTGTTTAATAATGATGCTTATGCCAGCTTTTATTGATTTTTCTCTCTCTTTTTAGCTGGTCAACCGAGAAATGTTTTGGGTGGTAACCGAAGTCTGCTCTGAACACAACCTTGTACGGAGATCGAAAATAATAAAGCAATTCATCAAAGTGGCAAGTAAGTGACTTCGTACTTTCGCCTGGGCACAAAAAAATAATCTAAATAAGAAGGGATACTGAAATTACCTGCAGCGAGGTCTTGGAAGCAGTGACTATGTCCTGTGATTCATCACTGAAATTTTCATCGGGTCATTGCTTCTCATAAATTTGTACATATGGAGTAAAATACAAGAACTACCCTCATCTACAATTTAGCTTGTAACATTTTGTAGGTTCTACAACAAATAATGCACTAAAATTAATCTACCTAATTTTCATCATTACATACCAATGTAACGCACCAGCGTGGTGCGTTTCTGATACATGATAAAAACTTAAAGGTCGACAATTTCTTGAAGATTTAGCGTACCGATCAGCTATGGGGTTTTCGTGGTCCTGAACTACTAAATTAACGTAAAATTTGGGCGTTTTATTGTAGAGTTCGGTCTGAGGTAGTAAGTCTCGTATGTTTGTTACCAAAAAATCTTAATTTAGAAATAATATATAAGATATGGCACAGGTATTTTGGTATTCCAAAAAGTAGTTTCTGGAGAAAACGGGCAGGAAAGTTACCTCCCTTTACAGCTGCGTTTAAGGAGACCTCCTTTAACTTAAGGGACTGTCCTTTTACGTTCCTTTCGCGAATTTCTAATGCAGAGACCTTCCTCAACGCCTTCGTTAATCTACCGTACCTTAAATCGGTCTGGAATTAAAAGGAAGCCTTTTAATTTAAAAGGCTGGTCGCGAGGTACCTTTTAGCTTCAAGGAGCTGGTTTTAGGTCGTGAACATGATAGATAGGTAGTTCAAAGTTCAATGAGATATTTTCGAATTAATCCCAATTGGGATTGGGAAAGTGGAAATTTTATATTAGTGAAAATTTGCTACAGTGCAAAATTCCATTCCAATATTAGATGATGGACTTGATATTTTTTTGGCAGAATACTGGTGAAATAAAGTTTATTAACTATAAAACAGAACATTCAAAAATTTATGTCCAAAATGATGCTGAAAGTTTTACTACTTGAAATTCATTAACATTCAAATTCATTAAAATTTTTATAATCGTATTGTATAATGAAATTGTTTTGAAATTTGAGCTTTATGCATGCAAAGAAATTGTTAACTATTAGTTTTATGACAAAAATGTTTTTCTAAATAACAATCTGCTGTTCATAAAAAGATTTTGAATATTTATCTTTTTTTGATAGTTAGCGAATTTTCGTAGAAAATGATGCTATTGTAATGGCATGGAAATTTTTAAAATCAAAATTTTCGAAAAATTTCTTCATTGAAATCCGTTTTGAGGCATTCTGAAACGATTCCTGAAGTTTACGCTTTTTCATATATATATATAAATGTGTGTGTGTGTGTGTGTTTGTGTGTGTGTGTGTGTCATTCCAGACGAGAACTCTCCTTGGGATAGAGATAAAAAATTCTGTTATTGCACTAAAAAATCAAGCTTTCCAAAGGAAAGTATATGTTCTTTGGATTTTTGAGCACATTATTGGTTAAATTTTTAAAAAAAATGTGCTAAAAAATCACTAAAAATAGCTAAAAACGAATTAAAATCGTTCCATCTATAAATTTTAACATAATATTGCTCAAATAAAGTTCATAAAATGTGAAATAAAACAATGAACAATTTATGTACAAAATTAGGCTTAAAAATTTACTTATATTTCCTTAAAATTTGCTATAAAATCGATAAAACTGCTAAAAAAGCTAAATATCCAAAATCTTTTTTTGAACGGCAGATTACTATTTGGAATACGTTTTTTGTCATAGAAATAATAGTTTCAAATTTTCTTTGCACTTAAAAAGCTCGAATTTCAAAACAATTTAACATGATATAATACGATAACTTACGAAAATTAGCTCATACGATCATGCTTTTTATTGATTTTTTAGCAAATTTCATTGAAATTTAATTTCATTGTTCAGCATAACTTTGTATATAATTTCATTATTGTTTTATTTTATGGCTAAGCAGAGATTTCGTCTGGAATGACACATATAGATATAAATAAATAAAAACACACAAACACACACACACACACAAATATATATATATATATAAGCGTTGAACTCTAGGATTTGTTTCAGGATGCCTCAAAACGGGTTTCAATGAACCAAATTCTCGAAAATTTTGATTCAAACAATTTTTAAGCCATTGCAATAGCTTCTTTTTCTATAAAAATTCGCCAAAACTGAATAAAAAGCTTAAATTTCAAAACCTGAATTGAAAATAATTATTTAGAACACGTTTTTTGCCATAAAATTAATAGTTTACGATTTCCTTGCACTCAAAAAACTTAAAATTCAAAACAATTTAACATTATACAATATGAGATTATACGAAAATTCGCTCATTCGGTCGTGCTGCATGACTGGAACTTTTTTATCGATTTTTAAGCAAATTTTAATGAATTTTAAGTAGTATATTTTTCAGCATCATTTCATTCACACATTTTTGAATAAACTTTATTAGAGCACTATTCTGCAAAAAAAAAAAAAATAAAATAAATAAAATAAAAATAAATAAATAATAATAATAAATGTAATAATACGACAACACAACATTATACAATTCGATCATTTACGAAAATTCGCTCAAACGATCATGCTGCATGACTGGCACTTTTTTTTGTTACATTTTGTAATGATTTGAGCTATCCAAATAAAGAAACGTTGCATCTGACTACCCGCTGTACGAACGCTCCCTAGAGGCGTGGCAAAGGGCAAATTCAAGCGAGATGATCCCAAACCCAAAGGTAACTTTCAACCCGTACGGTGAACTTCTCTCCACTTCTGGTAATGGGTGACCTTAAAACGAAATAGCCAGATCAAGTTCTGACCCCCACCAAAGGCCCCCTTCAGACGATGCAACTCTTTGCAATTAATCCCAAATTTCCACTTTTCAATTAAAAACCCAAGGAGAATTCAGAAGGAAAAAACCCTTCCACATTGTGGCGGATTAACGGTACCGGGGTGCATTGTTTGCTTGTCAAGACCATATGTAAAGTTTGAGAGATAGGTAAGTACAATAATAGGTACCTACTGTACACCTTGAGAGCATTGACCTTAAATCATTGTTTAAATAAGAGCAGTGAATAGATTGGGTCTTACAGAAGATACAAGATATCACTCTCATTGAAAATTAGCCAGCTGAATCAAAAATGAAGCGGTTATCCAGCTTGTTGTACTTGTTTGCTGCAAATTGGGTCAGGAAAAGTATGCGTGACAACCAATGTAGGTACAAGGGTATTTCTTCCGAATACAGATGTCAGTTATTGAAATACGTATTAAAACACCGAAATTCTTACTGCCACCTCAATGTGGCTAATTAACTTCTCTTCTAATGTACAGACAAGAAGTTATTCTAATTAGTTAATACGATTTCGATTGCTCGGGGTTTTAATGGCCAATATAAATGTTTGCTGAACTCGTAAAACGGGCCGAGCTCTATGTCACTGCTTCCTCAACCTCACTGAACCTACACTATCCTCTTTGTTACGAATCGATACCTTCTCTTTGGCAAATGGGAGCGGTCAATTGCTTCACATTGTGGTTTTGTCAAAGCAAGGGCTGGGAGGTACCCTATGCAAATTGAGGATAGATAAATCAGTCTTTATTTTCCTCTCTCGAAACGAACTATTTGTAGCGCTGTAACTTCAAGTAAATATATCTACTGTCTATACTGTTTACTTTACTATTTATTTACTATCTTAATTAATTTATTCTTTCAATTTTTTCCAGGGCAATGTAAAGAGTGTAAAAATTTCAATTCAATGTTCGCAATCATTTCTGGTCTTGGACACGGTGCTGTGAGTAGGTTAAGGCTGACGTGGGATAAACTGCCTAGCAAGTATCAAAGGCTCTTCCAGGATCTCCAACAAATTATGGACCCTTCAAGGAACATGAGCAAATACAGGCAACTAGTCAATAGTGGGACACCTCCCATTGTAAGTATTCTTAAAAATACAATTGAATTCGTCAAAAGACGAACGTGCGTCCACGTTTTAATAAATTATTGATGTTATTCTTCCAGATACCGTTTTATCCTGTAGTTAAGAAAGATTTGACGTTTATCCAGTTGGGTAACGACACGAAAGTTGAAGGTTTAATAAATTTCGAAAAACTAAGAATGATAGCAAAAGAAGTCCGAGCACTTACGAATATGTGCTCGTCACCGTACGATCTCCTGACTATGTTGGAACTGGGTAATTATTTTGCCAATTTGTGATGTACATAACTAAGCTATTCCATAAAGTTATAAGAAAAAAGTCACTTCTCCTTCGGAACATTGGAAAAGTAGATGTGCCTAATCTGTAGTTATCTAACTGCGAGTATATTCGTTCCTAGGTGGCCAACCTCCTTCGAATGCAATGGTGGCGCTGAACCAACTAACAACTGGAAACAATCAGCAAGGTGCAGCCACGGTTAAGCGGCGGAAAAAATCCACAGGAGCACCCAACCCAAAGAAAATGTTCGAAGAGGTTAGTATTCTTCAGGATTCGATTAAAACTAAAGTGTACATTAGGATGTAATGTTGAGAGGAGTTCACTTCTGTCTTTGCCCGACTAACATTTTGTAGATTTCACAAATAAATTCGTAAGCGAGTCATACCTCCAGAAGTTGGGATAGCAGATGTTGCTTACTTAAATAACTCCTGCTACTTCAACAGGAGGGGGCACCTTTCTGGTATAAATAGCGCGGGGGCTTCACATTCACCTTCTAAAAATTCGCCTTCCCAATTCTCTCTTAGTATATACCTACCTTACCTTACCTCAATTATCATCTTCTTTGATCGATGGAGTTTGGTACTGGGTACAAGTGCTCAATGAAACTGCACGGACTGATGCACTTCGTCCTATCCTTCTACCAATGGGGCGAAAGTACTGGATCGTACCTACCTCCTACAAACACTCAATGGGCCTGGGTGTAGTGGGGTACTTTTTCTTCTTCTGACTGGATGAAAGTACCAGGTTGGGCTCAACCTTTTATCCTCTTCTTTGATCGATGGAGCTTTGGTGCTGGGTCAAAATCCAAGTGCTCAATAGAACTACACGGACTGATGCACTTCATCCTATCCTTCTACCAATGGGGCGAAAGTACTGGATCGTACCTACCTCCTACAAACACTCAATGGGACTGGGTGTAGTGGGGTACACATGTCCCACTCAACAGTTAAACCATCGCATCTATAAAGCCATACTGAGCGAGCGAAGCGAGCAACATTCCCTACATGTTTCAATTGTAATATTAGCATTTCCCAATTGAGTTAAACTTTTTCCATTTAGGTTTAGTCCTTTTCCATTTAGGTTTAGTCCTTTTCCATTTAGGTTTAGTCCTTTTTCATTTTGGTTTAAACCTTTTCCATTTAGGTTTAGACCTTTTCCATTTAGATTTAAACCTTTTCCATTTAGATTAAACCATTTCCACTTAGATTTAAACCTTTTCCATTTGGATTTAAACCTTTTCCATTTGGATTTAAACTCCATCAAAACGTCAGTAGTTAGCCCCATCATAGTAAGTAAGTGCCTATCTACTAAAATTTCATTAGGCTAGAAGTAAAAAAAAAAGGAAACGGATAGTTTTAACTTAATTTATAACTTCCGTTCATGAGAAATTCTTGTGTTCAAAAAACATTTGTTCATTATTATATTATATTACATTTCTGTGCATAAAAAAACACTTGCATGATTTAATTTTCAAGTTGTGGCATAATAACGTCGGGTTAGAGGTAAAAGTACCGAAGAGGTAAATTCATATTGTGCAAAAATCAAATTAAAATTTCAAAAGTTAGTTTGGTAAATATGATTATTTTCTTAGGTTGGATACATAGTTTGATGATATTGATCACCAATAATAACAACAGTTAAATAATCATAATATTCTCCATTTGATTTTCCCACGTGTTGAATTTGTGACTTGGGTACTTTTACCTCTAACTCCACGATAATTTCCTGAGTTTAAATCCAAATGGAAAAGGTTTAAATCCAAATGGAAAAGGTTTAAATCTAAGTGGAAATGGTTTAATCTAAATGGAAAAGGTTTAAATCTAAATGGAAAAGGTCTAAACCTAAATGGAAAAGGTTTAAACCAAAATGAAAAAGGACTAAACCTAAATGGAAAAGGACTAAACCTAAATGGAAAAGGACTAAACCTAAATGGAAAAGGACTAAACCTAAATGGAAAAGGACTAAACCTAAATGGAAAAAGTTTAACTCAATTGGGAAATGCTATCCCTCGGCTGGACGTGGAGGCGAACGAAGTGAGCCAGAGCAGCTAGTTTATAGTGAAAACTTCTTGGGGTGCCAAATAAGTGTTTTTGTTTTTTAGTTTAGCGTATTGCCTCAACTAAAACTTCAACTTTTTAAGTGAAACCAGGCCTTTAATACAGACTTAAATAAAATTTAATCCATTTTCAAAATTTTATATTTTGTATTGCCTTTCAGGCTTTCCAAAATAGAGTTTCTTTTTCTTTTTTAATGAAAAGTTAATAATAGTTGCAGATTGCACAATATGTGTTTTCTCCAGGTTTCGTTTGTTTTTCTCTACGTATAAAATCGCAATGAAAATTAGGTTAACTCAAAAATGGCTTTGTCTAAGTTTTGTCACCGTTGATTCTTGATCAAACCTGTGATATTTCCGGGTGGCAATATCTTAACTGCGTATCTTATTACGATTGGTTTTGTGAACTTCAAACAATACTATTTGGCTGAAGGTGCACAATTCCTTCCGAGATAGGTGCATCTCATCCTGGTCCTTCACAGTCTTTGCATTTACTAATCGGCATTGTGCTTGTTGATACTGGCAAGCTCATCCTTTTATAATGTAAATTAAAGGGTTTCCTGTTGAGAGAAATTCGATCCTTTTGTAGTTTTGATGGCCCTTTTCAAGAACGTGATCCTACCCGCACAATGGGGCGTGCTAGTTTCCTTGTCATGTCTGATGCCTCCCCTTCCTATTCTGTTCACACCCACATCTGCCCTGAGTTGAAAACGGGCTCAGTTACCCATCGATGGTGCAGTTTCGTTCAGCCTAAGGTCGGAGATGGATACCGTACGCTAATAATTTTCTACTTATTACTAACCACTGTCGCAAATTAATTATTATTACAAAATAATATGCATAAATCCACATTTACAAACTCATCCATGTTCCTTATATTTTATTGCTTGTAGTTTCGCACGTATCATCAAAATTATTTTTACTTGTCTTCTTCCAAATAACTAGATTTGTTGCGAAAATAAGTTTGTTATAAAACGAATTCACTAGTAAATTAGAAGTTACTTGTTTTAACTGTCTTAATACAAAACCGGGTTTACCTAGCGATGTGAAAACGCTTGCTTATGATGCAGAATCCTTCTTTTTCTTATATCTAATCATTAATTAAGAGAAATATTATTGGATTGAGAGTGGAATCAGGATCTGCTGCTTCTTTGAATTTATTTTTTCAGTCGTTTCTTGTTTCTCCCATTGTTATTTTTGCCTTGTTCTGTACAGGTAGGTTGAATGGAGTGCATGGCTCAAGTGAGAGCCTGGTACAGTATGAATTTCGCTCCTAACTTATCGTCTAAAACTTCTGATTATATCTTTTTAGTAGATTATTTTAATTTTTAAAATGGCTATCATTGAAGCTAGGTAGTTTTGAAAAGATTAATAGCTTCATCAAAGCAAGTGGTATGAACATGAAACGACTGAATAAGAATGTATACATTCGAGAAGGCATTATTATTATTTTTTACATTAGTAAAAGCGTTTTATGCCATAGTGGAGGTGCTACCATTATAATTTAGTGCTTTTGTGAAGAAAAACTCCACTCTTGGATGCTTACACTTATAAATTTACGTTAGTAGGTATAATTTGATCACGCTATTATTATTGTTTGGTGCAGGCACAAATGGTGAGAAGAGTAAAAGCATATCTGAACCGAATGCGAGTGGTGACTGATGAAGAGAAGCTCCATGAGCTGTCCCTGGAGTGTGAAGGTGCTCGGGAAGGCGGTTCATCAGCCGGTCCAATCAGGAAGAGGAACCCATCTCCCACCCTCAGCACAGCATCGTCAGCCAGTAGTGCTTCTGAAGGGACAAGAAAACACGCTCATCCTAAATTTGGTGAGATTATTTGATCATTCGGAACTGGTATCACAATCAATGCTTGTAATTTTACTCCACTGTATAGTGAAAGGAGATTTTTCTATATAGAAATCTAATGTCATTGAAAATTATAACTATATTTTCCATAGTACCTGTTTATCTTGGGATGGGTCATTCCATGTCAAATCAACACACTTTAAATATAATATTTACCTCACCATTTTAGATTTTGCTCAAATTTGGTATACTCATAGTAGGTGTTGAGACTAAGAAAAATACCAAATTTTAAATTTTTATCTCAAACCGTTTCTTAAATATGGCTATGTAAAACTTACAAAATCTCGCCAAAAAACCATGAACGGTGAAGGCATTGAGGTGTTGATCCATTTACTGTGGATATGATAGATTGCTATGTCCTGTTGTATATCATGGAAAGAGCTAAAAAAAAAAGCTGCAAAATGAGACCTCTCCCAGCTCTCTAGCTCAATCAGGACAGTTCCTAGAGCGAATAGTATAAAAGCCGTTGATGGTTTTTTGGCGAGATTTTGTAAGTTTTACATAGCCATATTTAAGAAACGGTTTGAGATAAAAATTTAAAATTTGGTATTTTTCTTAGTCTCAACACCTACTATGAGTGTACCAAATTTGAGCAAAATCTAATATGGTGAGGTAAATTGGGCGTGTTGAATTGACATGGAATGACCCGGATATCAATCCCAGTCAGTATGAATATGATGTATGTCATACATCAGTATGGATGTGATTAAAATAGAACTCAGTGAAGGCATTGAGGTGTTGATCCATTTATTTTTGAGGGAGTGGAATGAAAATACCTGGTTTCCCACAGCACTTCCTCCATGATGTTGTGGGCTATCCTGTCTCTCTCATTGACTGCTGTAAGCTTCCCAAAATGGATTATCAAATTACTCCTGAAACGTGAAAAGGGAACTAAACAAGAACGGTACAGGTGTTGCCTTGTGTTAGCTTTACTATAATCTGACATGAGCCCCTTATGTACCTTCCTCAAATAATCTCTTATGTATATCTATTGAAAGTATATGTACTAGACAAATAATCAATGGTGCCATAATAATAGTGTTGTGAGGAGCAATCAGATCGTTGAACTTACCTTCCAGGGCGATTCCCCTCCTGAAACTGAGTTTTGATGAATAACAAAATTAATGTTGAAGGTTTTGCAGGTTCAGCATCACCTCAGGCTGTGAGGAAGCTGCTGTCTTTAGCTGAGCAGAGCAAAACCCGGACGCGGCAGAGCCCCGGGGCTGTGAGGAGAGGTGGTGGCCCCACTCACAGGGGCACCAGCCACGAGAGGAGTCACTCAGACACTCCACCGTTACCGGCCTATCACCATGCGGCACTTTTGTCCTCAGTTGATCTCAATGCAGAATCTTCGAGTGTTACCAGTCTGTCCAACCTGCCACTGAGAAAAACACTAACCAGTGGTAAGCAAGCTAAATTTTGTTTTTAATATAAGAAGCTCTTAGGATTGAAGCGCTTTTACAGTCAAATAGAGTGCAACTGTTGCTGTTTATTGCTTAGTTGTCAACAGTACCTACCTGCTAATGTACATCAAATTATGGAATCAATTAGAACATTATTTCACTTATAAAGTGGTTGGCAGATCTTAGAACATGTTCCTTTTTTATTTTTTCCAAATGTTGGTTGGTTTGAAAATATTTTATTTAAATAAATAAATAATAACAGTAACAGCAATGGAAAAAAAATAATTGTTATGCCAGTTACGGTTGAAATTAGAATTCTCGAAATGACGTCCAATTTTTTTATCCATGGGTATTTTCCGGTTCAGGGTTTTTGAGATCCGAATATGCTTGATAGCTAACTACCTGAGTATGATTTACCAATGCTCGAATTTTCCATTCGGTATTCTTAAAACCACTTTACATTTTTAGGCTCGGTGACTAGTAGCGATTCTGGGCATTCGACAGCGCTGGATTCTCATTCCAATAGTTCGGCTGAGACACCAATGTGCCCCAACTCAACTTCCCCTCCATTCCACCTGAGAAGACACTCCGCTATGCAACCTGGTAAGTAATTAAGCCATCTCTGCATATAAAATGTCAGTCAAATCTCGTCTCATGACGACGAGTTGCATGTAGGTATCTGATTTGAGGAGTAAAACATGCACAAGGATCTAAGTGTTTACACTTTTTTTTTTCTTCTTATGCACGTCCTGATTTTAAAGAATTGGCAGCGAATATCATGTGCAGTGATGTTCAGCAAGCAGTATGGCAATAGGGAAAGGGTTCGTGCAGGGAAATAGTGCCAAAATTCGTCGATCTGGCGAGCAATATGTGCTGATTCAGTCGAATAAATTGATTCTAACTTGCTGTTGATGCTGTTAACAGAACTCAGTTGTCATGTGGTCCAGTAAATACCTCTCTGAGCATATCTAGGTGGTAAATGGCATTCCTTTGAGGCACGAATTTTGGTTTATTACGTGGTGTGCTACCTGGGAAGCCGACAACATAGTCTAATACTTCAGAATCGGGAACAGGTTTACATCAGACCATCTACAAGGTTTCAGTGGGATAAAATCTTGGTATTTGTATTGTTCACTTTACAACTAGTGGAAGAAGAATAAGAATGTCTCCACATTGAACTACAACGATCCCTATCATCAGATACTCCAAAACCAAAAGGGAGGATCTTGTTGACCAGCTCATTTTCTGAATGAAATGATAGATGAAGAATAGAATCCTTGAGCAATGACATACATATAAATGAGTAGTGTCGGTCTGCCCACCCTTATATCTCCCAATCACTCCCCAAATCCGATGATATGTAGAACCTTTACCAGTGAATTCACCCCACCAAGAAGTGACAAGAAACCTTATCATGCAATTCATACACATTGACTGTGTTCTTCAACTTCAGTGAACAACTATTCCTTCCGGAATTGTCTCCATGACATGAATAGTGGCCTGCATGGTGGTAAGAACTACTTTCAGTATTAACCTTTTGTAATCATAACCGATGATATGTAGAAAAGAACCCACCTGCCATGTAACAACACATGCATACACACAGTTGCGCCTCTAACACACACACACACACACACAGTTGCGGTTTTAATTTTTAAGATATGAAGATTTCAAAACCAATTAAAAATTATTTAATATAAAAAACCGCCCGTCTGCCGTAATATTATTCATTTACCTATGGATTACACAAGTCTAGCGTTGGTCATTTAGTTTCACTACGATTGCTTTGTCAAATTCTTTGCAGATACAAAATTCACCTCAAACGTGAATCTTGTCAATGAATGACACATTTTTTAGAGCATTGAGAATTTATTAGTGATTCGATGCCATTTATGGAGTTACACCCACGTAATATCTCGTATCGTCCTTTTCTCTATAGACACTGGAGCCTTTGTGCAAGTTTTACTTTTCATTATTTGTTCAGAAGATCGATATACATGTATATAAATAGGTATTATGCACACTGGGAGCCTACTCACTTCAGCATGGTAAATATCATAGAAAACGTGGGATGAAGATATATAATCATAACCTAAAAATTTCAGTTTTATTCTATCCTCTGAATTTCTTCCAACTGAGCTAATATCAACGAAGTGAGCTGGGCCCATTGTACATACAGATAGGTAATGAGGAATTCTCATTTAAATAATATATGTATTATACATGCATACCGCTAATTCTCTAGTCTTTGCTACTATAAACCAACGTCGTGGCATCACACAAAAGAGTCAGGGATGTTGGTTGGATATCTTTCATGTATTTGTCTCAATACCAAAGTTCTTTTATTAGCGTTGCTAAACACTTGAATGTTTCAAATTTATAAATATATGGTAACTTGAGCTAATTTCCCATACCTATGAGAATTCCTCATTCACGCTTAAGTTTCTTGATTCTTTCCACTTGATTTCGATATCAAGGCAAATGCTAACTACTGAAGACTGTTTTCCATTTGATTTTTTGTTCTTTTCTTTTTTATAAGTGCTAAACTAGTGTATACCACAGTATATTTGTATTACACTAAACCACCAGAATGTAGTGGCAATACATCGAAAAAATGTAACTTCTATCTTCATAATACCAGTTAATCTCTTACTACTGTGTTCCGTCTGGGAGTAATGTTTTAGCTTTCTTGAATTTGACTTCTCGTACTACTAACAATTTCCTTTAGGCTGGTTCATAACTGGATCATTTATTTTTTTACGTGTGCTTCTTGGATTCCTGATAGAAATTCATAATGACTGAGTGAATGCATGGAGCCGTTGAAAGAAATCTCAGACCTGGTGGCTTATATTTCCCAGAATGGGCCCCTTATTGACCAAGGATTCTATGTGTGCTCCATGTCCCCAAACTTGTTGCTTAACGCAACAAAACTTTCCATCTTTTCCCAATCTATGTCTCTGAAGGAGGCCCTTGCGATTATATGATGCCCCAGGCCCTCTTGCTTAGATCTCCAGTTTCTGTCACAGTTGCTATGTCTTCTCTGTGTCCACACTCGCAAAGTGGAGAGAGTGCCTTAGACATTAGAAACAGGGTCTTCTTAAAGCTAAGATGCTGTGTGAGGACCCTGATCATTTGCCTCATTTGTGCTCTAGATTGTGTTGGGGCGTGGCCAGAACGTGGATACCTGCAGGGAGGATGTCGATGTGGATGAACAGAACGAGGAGGCAGGAGGCCAGACTCGCTGCGATGTTGATGATTTTGCATTCCAAAATAATTTAATCCTGGGATGTTGCTGTCGTATTCATTCTCCATCTTTTCTGATTGGGTGTTTCAAGGATGCACCCCTCTCCACTACATGTTTCCGGTAGGGAGGCCGCGGTGAGATTTGGTTGTCTGCTTGGTCGTGTGAAGAAAGGCTTGAGAAGCTTGAGGTGTTCCGCCAGAAGCTGTGAGTCGAATTGTGTTGTGGGAGGCACTCTTCGGCGTTTTAAAGGCCCGGCGGGGGATGGGAGCAATGGCCAGCTATCTCTGGGCATGTACGGTGCAAAGGTAGGGGTGCTACGAGAAGGTGCGAGGTGTGGTCGTATAAAGCGCTGGAATTGGTTTTGTCGCTCAGACGGGCTGATGGAGAGGGAAGACGGGCGCCAGGTAGAGGGAGTGCCCGTGCAGTGTGGAGCACCTTTGTTCGCAGCAATGGCGGATACGTTTGGGCGCAGAAGGCAGAGGATCGTGTATTCAAGGCTGCAAATCTTGCGTGAAGAACAAAAGGCAGCAAGATCACGTCTGATGTCACCAGTATAATGATTGGCTTCTTGTGGGATGCAGGATAGAGTGAAATAACTCCAAGAAGCCTCAAGTAGATGTGATATATTTCATGCGGCGTCTTGACTCTCTTATACATACTGGCCTGGTGAGGGGTACAACCCCAGGCCAGATAAGACATGTTTCCATGGGCCTGTGTGTACACCACAATTATAATTTTGATATTGTTTTTTTTTTTTTTTTTAACGAACGATTGGTTTGTGACTTTTATTTGTTTGGCTTTTTGAAATCCAAACAGATAAATAAGTAATGATACAAATTTAAGAAGTATTAGTTGTACGAAAATGTGCTGCCATCTGTAATTTGCAATAGCACTATTGTTGATTAACTTGGTTGTACGCTATCTCATTTTTGGTAACACCACACTTTAATTACCGTACTGAAATTATTATGATGTACCTACCTACCCACCCATATTCCATAATTTGTACATGCTACCTTCTCATATACGCCACAACCCAGAATTATGAACCAGCTCTTGTGTAAAAACGTCAGCTTTCTTGTCGCATGTTGTCCCAAGGTGTTGGTGCCCCCGTTCATACTAATTTTTCGCATGAACCACATGTTTCGCTTTGAGGTTCTTGGTGTACGAATGGCCTCAATTGGAAAACACCCATTTTAGAATGTGTCATCAATTTATTTGCCATCCTCTAACGCATAAACTGAAATATAATGGTCCCAATCCCTTTTCTTACTCGAACGATTTTTTAATGACATATTTTTAAATTTGTTTCTGGCTGAAATTACTATCCACATTTTGTACTAACTTTCAATTTTATTTTAATTAATATCAAAACTATTTCGTCACAATAGTAGTTTTCTGTATGATCTCTTATATGCATCTGCACGGTTAAAAGAACTTCCAGCTTTTCTCGAGTACTTTTTTCGTATTAAACCTATTAATCATCTATCAGATTTTTTTGATTTTTCTGTATTTAAAAATAACTAAAGTGGCATCCAATTATTAACGTCTTTAATGCGTAATAAACCAAATTTAGTTTATTCCTTCAATAATAACTTGTTATCTTTCCACGTTATTAATCTCACTATTTTTGAATTGTTTAAAGCTTTTTTACTTTTAAAATGTATCCCTCGTATCAATATACTCACACAAAACAATAAATCAGTAATTTTAATGATTGAAAAGGAATAAAAGTCAAAAATAGTGGGGTTATCCGATTATTTTTCAAAGTTTAAATTTGAAAAATTTGATAGCTCAAAGACTGAAGTAGTTGAATAATGAAACTTTTCTAGGGAGGCCTCCTTTCTTGCATGCTGTTCCAGTATTGCCACCTTTACCTAATGGTGAGTCACTGTTTATTCGCTTCGTATGTACATATTTGATTGTTGATATTCCCGTAAAAACCCTGGTTGCCATAACCAAAGCACACACTTCCACCACGCTTCAGTGTAGGTTGTAATCCACCATGATTGTCTAACACTGCTGGTCTTGATTAATTTGGAGTTTGCATTGATATACCTGATACATGTTTGAAATTGGAACTGAGAGTTACGTTTTATTGAGAATCGCCGATAAATTTGGTCCTAACATGTTTGGATTGGTTTACTAAATCCATTATTCATGTTAACACTTCCGTAGTTTAAAGATTCAACGTTCAAATTTCATCTGGGCCTTACGTAGCTTCCTAAGTTAATGAAAAATAATACATGGCATCTGGTAGGTAACTTTGAAACTGGCCATCAGGCCGTTCTAACTTTATTAAGTGGAATTTACGTTGATTTCCCTCGTTTAATAGCGAGAAATAAATATGAATTCTATTATTACTATGAAAGTGTCTGATGTAAATGTTTGCAGGATAAGGTCAAACTGGATTAGTTGTCTTTATTGCTGAGCTTTCGGTCAGGGCCCACCCCCAGAGCTGAAGGTTTTCCCACGATGTCAAGACGTTAGGCAAGGTCAAAGTCGAAACAAAAATCATAGTAGAGATTGCAGTTGAGGTTAATTGGTGAAAATCGGATGATGGGTGGTTGGCGGAAAAGAAGAAAATGCAAACACTATCAAACTATGTTGACAACTACGTAGGGCTAAACCTTTTTCAGGATGGTTGTCCCAACAAAAAAAAAAAAAAAAAAAAACTAACTCCAACTTCCAAATTCTAAAAATTAACAAAACTCTGTTGACAACTAGGTAGAGCTAAACCTTTTTCAGGAATGTTAACCAATTGGCCAATTAGGTTTTTTTTTTTTAAATAATAACCATAGGCCGATTTTTAACCTTAACTGCAATCTCTTTTATACTTTTTGTTTTAACTTGACCAGGTCCAATGTCTTGACACTGTGGAGACCCCTTGAGATTATGGTTTGAATTAAACCGAAAGCTCGGCAATAATGACTACTCCAGTTTGACGTTTACCCTACTAACTTTGACATCATAAATATGTGTACCCACAAAACTCACTGCCGTAGATAATAATGTTTCTGTTGAACTACTTTCAGAAGTAGTTTGATGACACATAGTAGTAATGATCATTGAATGAAAACGGAACTTTGAGTGGTGGCACTCGCGCAATCTGTTGACCAAATTCCAAAGTTACCTACCTAGCTACCTTTCGCTGTCTTGAGTACCATTGATGTTTCATTGCTACATCGCTGGAATTTTATTTGTAAATTTCTATGGTTGTAATATCTACCAATCTATCACTATCAAACCAATAATTGTTGTTAAAGCCATATCTAAAGCTATATGTAGGTTATCTACTGAACTTAGATGAGATGGGATTACCAACTTAGTAACAGTCGAAAGAAACTTCTATGACATCAATGAAATAAAGACCACCGATTATTAGACTAGCTTCCTAATTGTGCAATTCGTAGTTTAATTTATCTTCGTAACCTACCTCTTTCAACTTTGTGGTATTTAAATGGGTTTCATAATACTAAAAAAACATTGTTTAAAGCTCCTAATATGTGGGTAGGGTGAATGGGGTACTTGATTTTCTCTCGTGGTTCCAATTAAAAATATCGAATGAATGTGTAGCTAAAGTTGACTTAAATACATGCTAAAACTTCGCGAATACACATGTTTCTTCAAAATTCGCTCGCATAATGCGTACCTTAACATTTTTGCGACTCTCTAAAAATCTGTTAAATCTAACAGCTAAATGAGTAAAGGTGGGGCGTTAATTAATTTATTGTTTTCGCACCCTCTATGAGAGTGTATTGTTACACTGAGTTATTTAGCATCTCGTCAGAAAAAGTGTATTTAGGTCACACAAAATCTACCTCAACCACACTAATCAATCAAAGTATATTTGTGCGTAATTGCTACGGGTATTCGTATTCGTGTTGTGTGCATGTTATGGACTCTTGAAAGTAACACGTGCCCTGTGTTTCATTTCTCAGCTTAACATATTATGTGTTGTGTTGTAAAATGAATCCGTTCAACAAATCTTTATAAGACGCAATCCGTCCGTAAGTAAGTTTCTTCGTTCTGTGGGGGAAACTAATTTACCTACTTTCACTAAGGACGGGAGAAATTGAGCTTAATGTATTCAGAAAATCAACTTTTGTTTTGGTACCCAGAGTTTATTTCCTTCTGCGAACAATTTCCACAAATATTGTAGTACTGTACATTCTATCAGAATCCTGTTGCAGTGTGTAGACTGTCACTTTTCAAGAGGTTTTATGACACCCCTTCACACCAATTTTTCATTGAAACTTCTGAAATAACCTCCGCTGTTTTCTATGTGATTTTTAACAAATAAATCTGTTTAACGAATGTGTTTGAAAAACATCTTACTAAAAATGCAATATTTCTCTGGCTAATTGAAATCTTTAAATAAAAATTTTCGAAATTAATACTGTATGCTGAACAAATTTAAATATTAGGCACTTGAAAATATTTTGATCAAATGAAATAACCATATCAAATCTATGGCCTGAAAGAATATAGTTTTCCCGCCAATTCCTCACATAATTCTTCGTTACTGTTTGAGGTAGTAGCTGCTCCCTCCCTTTGGTTACATCTTCCACTAAATTGTAGTTCCCATTTCACCCCTACCTCTATTTAACCCCTTTAGCACAGGGCGAATTTCACTTTCCTATTACTTTTATGAAAAATGGTTTTGATAAGGTTCTAAGTGCTCCAGCTATCTCATTGGAACTGCTTGAATTTCCGCTACATGATGAAACTAAGTAGAACCTGTAACATAGTCCAAGTATAATTATGAAAATATTCAAACTAAATTAATCCAAGCTATGTTATTGGTATATTCAAACCTTAACTGTAATATTATTTATTACACTATGCGTGTTATTGATTCTGAATAATCGATTTTGTGGAACCAGGCAGTTCCATTGATCAGATGCTGTTCTTATTAGAACCTTATTATCACGAAAAGAAAAGTCAGTTGAGCTAAAATGTACTTGACACATTACCGCTCCCTAATAGTGTCCTCTATCAACTTCTACTCCACTCGGTGATTGGTGGTAGTTTGCTTGTCGGATATTAACCCACTATACCCCTGAATTAACCCTAGAGAAAAGAAAGGTACCTAAATGTCGTACCATGATGTACAGGTTGCGCGTTGGCCCCACCGCCCACAGGGCCACGGGTGGGACCACCGTACAATATGGCCACTCACCGTCTCCAAAGGCTGGGGAGAGCACATTCCCACGAAGGCGTCACTCACCCCTACTACCATGACGAGGATGGTTAGTACACTCTTCACAAAAACCCAATCCGAGGCTTCCAACATGAAAAATTAAAGCCCCATGTATGTAAAACTTTTATCAAATTCTTACCCCTCAATAGCCTACTGTACCCCTTTGGAAATCACTATTATTCATGGTCTACGCACTTTCATTATATACCTCGTATGTTTAGAAACTCCCTTTCTTCTCATTTCTGAAGATTTCAAATTTCGCAAATCAGAGCGATTCAGCCCAGTGAATGAAAATTGATACGCGTTGTCGTCGACATGCATGACTTGTGATAGTTTTGCAATAATATTTTTAACACTCATGTTTGCCTTGTTGAATGAAAGCACATTAGTGGAAGCATGCACAGTGTTTAAATGAGAAAGTTACGATCCGTGTTCCGTGTGATGCAAGTCTTGTCTTTGTCTTCAAACTGGGAAAATGTTCAAAAATGACAGTTTATGCTTGTTCTGGCAGAAAATTAAAGAATCTTGAACTTATTAGCAAGACAGCGTTCTATGCATAGCTCAGGGTGCCTATTTTTGTTGTGTGTGACGTGTGATTGGACAACTAGACAGCCATGTGTCAGACTTTGATCTCACGATTAAAACTTGGTGGAACTCATATCAGATTACCCACCTGACAATAAGCAGGCCTTTCCTTTATCACAAAAACACAGGAGTGTCTCCCCCTCGAGCAGTGTCGGACGGTGGCGCTCTCCGTACTGCAGCCATGAATTGTACTTCTCCCGTTCTCTCCTTACCGCTCTTTTATCTTATCTCTTGTTCGTCATGGCTGTCTAGTTGTCAAATCACGCGTCCCTCCTGTTCTCAACTGTCAAATCATCAAAACTCACTCGTCTCTCGTCGAAATTCTTCAACTAAAACATAGATTAGTTGGTCAAATAGATCAGAATGGTATACATAGTTTGGCGCTCTGGATGCTCGCAAGCTTGCATCCCAAAATAAAAAAATACCCGAAATCACTCCTTTTAGTAAAGTACCGATTAGTTGAACTAATAGATCAAAATTACGTTTTAAAATGTGTTTCGGAGGTTGAAGTACGAAGCAACAAATTTAGAGCTGCACTGAAATCGAATGGACTCTCAAAAGCCTTCAGTGCTAACCTTGACCACAATGGACCTTACTATACGATAAACAATCACAGTACCTCACTACTCAGTAGGAAATGCTTTTGAGAGAGGCTTCTGGAGCGCTCTGAAATGATTGATGGCGGTGGTAAAGAGAGCGCCACCGTCTGGCACCGCTCGGGGGTGAGACACTCCTCAAAAAGACCGCTTAGGTAGTGTCGTAGTTGCTTTAGCGACTCAGGTCTCTCTAACGAATTTCCAATATTGGTCCTTGTATGATGAGCATCTCTGTTGACCATTATTTTGAGCCCAACTGTCAACTTGGCGTCTAGAAAACTAGTTCATTCAGTAGGAATGCGACAACAGCGCCCCCAAGTCAAAGCCAGATTCTGATTAATAACTTCACTCTTATCATCTTTCAATTTTTCCTAACACAGATTTGCAAATGTTCTCTTCATCAAGCTCTGGAATTGAACTCATTTACCAACAACTCATTATTAATGAATGCTGTAAATCATTATTAATGGATTAGGTATTCGAATTGCATGAAACTTTGTACATAAACTCAACAATTACCCACATTTTTTACCCAATAAACTACAGCACTATCTGCGTTTGTAAGTAATGTCTTATACCACAATGCGACGCCGCACGTTATGCACATTTAGTTTTTTCGTGTTCATCAAGTAAACCAGTTTCATATATATTTCGAAAAACTCACGGAGCAGAGCTCCAGATGGTGGTTCCAGATCGAACTTGACCACTTTGTCCTCACTCTGATAGTCTTATGATAAGTCACGTCCAAAATTGCCAATCTTTTGGAATATTTCTATAATATGACTTTTATTTTTAGTCATTAATTTTGTTTTGTTTAATGTATTTTCAGATCATCACGACGATGTGGAAATATCAGGAGTGTGAACCATCACCTCTCTCCGCCTCGGTCGCTAAAAGCAAACTTTTATCATAATGAAGGTGCTGTACATTCTTGACGAGCATTTAAAAACAACATAAATTATTTTACTGATCTCATATTAATATTATTGTCCTTACTTCTCAATTTTTGTTTGTTTTTAAGCTACTCGAAAACTGTTTGGTGCAAATGTATATTTTTAAAATCACGGAAAATGAAAGGAGCGATTCGTGTTGATTATCATTCTGGTTGAGTTCTGTACCCACGTCAGTTGAAAACTAACGTCAGTGGTACTTATTATTGTATATTTTAGAAGGCATTTCCACGACCATAATCTTAGGAACTTTTCCAAACTATGAAAATTCAGCCGACATTTTTCAACGACGGTTTAAACTTCACGAGATTTTATAACGCTATGAATATCCAATACTCTTCTATGCGCTGGACACCTCTCAATTTTATTATTATTTTGAACCCCCTAAAATTTGGATATGATAAATCGAGTCAATTATTCAATAATGACGGTCCTGCGAGTAACCTTTTTGTTATCGAGATGCACTCCTAGTTAATTCATCTTATGAACTTGGGTTTTAACTTTTTCCTCGAATTACTCTCACTGCCGATGTCCCATTTATTATTTATTAATAATTTTATTTTCACCAACGGACCAATGTCAAATTTCTCATAATAAAAAGAATTTTCCAAACCTTTCAGTTTTTTCTCTCTCGATTATATTTTTGGTGTTTCTTCCGCACATGGCATTGACCACCTCATGTCCTAGCAGACAAAAAAAATTCAATTGCACTATTGTATATTCTTCTAAGGGACATTTGAAACATGTCGACTAATTCAAAATGCATTTAAATACTCAACTACTTAACGCCCTCAAAGTTCTATCAAATATTTTCATTTTAGTCGGTTTCATTAGATTTTTGAAGGAAAATACACAATATTGTAGGAGGTACATGAGAACTGATAAACAATTTTATATAAGTAGGTACTAAAAAATGGGTAAAAATATCCACATTTATTGTGGCTTTCATTCACGTGCATAACTAGTACATATATATTCTGCTATACTCAAATTCTATTTATTCTTATCTTGCTGTCAGTGTTTACATGTCGTGTATTTGATTGTGATGTATATTTCGTGAAAAGTATTTGGACAAAATGTGAAATTTATATGTATTATCTGGTGTAAAAGTTTGAAAGCTTTTTCTTATGGTTATTGTTCATTTCACATTGTTCCTTAGCGATGTTCCTCAATTTCGTTTACCTAGGCATAAAAAGGTACTTGCTAAGTTTCTGTTGCAAAACGTCATCACTATACGAAATTTTTTAGATTTCTACCGGGTGACCTGCTTTGTAATTTTCAAACATTACTTATCATCATAATCGAACTGTCTTATTAAGGTACAATTTTAACAGAATTTAGTGTTATTCAAAAATTTTAATCACTTCAGACTGTATTTAAGTGAACGTAGTATATTATATAAATCTAGCTGTTAATAGTGAACTATAAACATCTAAGAGAGAGTGCTGCCGGCTGTGGACTGATATTATTTGGTAACAAAATGTAGCTATCAGTGAGGGAGAACATGAAGATCGAAATTTAAATAGAATATTTTCCTAACGTTTGAGGTCTTAACTTTTATCATACACTTTTTTGAATCGTTAAATTCACTAAATTCAAAGAGTAATTTTGAAAAAATTCTGATTTTTTTCTTTCTTGAAATTGTCTTATACATCCTTGTGACTTCCTTGTGGGAATGTTGTATACCTGCATTCCCTCATGCTACTTGTTGTACCTAATTAGCGTTTGTGAGCGATCAATGACTGAGATTCCAATAATATTCGATTTTTCAAAAACGATTGCGTCAAATATCAGTAGGTAGTAAATTAGTGTAATAATAATCAATGTAAAAGGTCACAATATTTATTTAAAATTTAGAAACCAGTTTATTTAACGCTTTGATGCTTTAAGCAAACCCCCTAGATCATATTTTCTACCATCCAGATTTCCAAAATCATCTCAAGATTATGGTTTCTCGAATTTTGTGTTAGTTATGGTTATATTACACTCGTGATTTTTTGTTGTATAGACTTTGTTCATATTTTGTACAGTTTCTTAATAGTATCTACTCTGTAGCAAAACTTTCATAGATTTTATTGACCTTGCCATAAAACAGGACTTTTTCCATTATGTTTTTGAATTAAAAAAGACACATGTTTTGTAAAAATATTTATTTATATTTGTACAGATTTTTTTACTATAGTAATTTAAGTTTCCGTGTAAAATATCATGGCAGTTTCTGTACATTTTTTGTTTTCTCGCGCATTTCCTATGTACATCTGTCCGTTTTTATTGTACAAAAAATTATGTTCAGTTTTGAAGGTTAGTCAAAGTTTATTATATTTTGTAAGTGTACGATTGTAATTAAATAGTTTATGGAATACTATTTCGTTTTATTGTTCACCTTTCCACCTCTCAGACTCCATCACGTCGAATAAGAGGTCTGTATGAGGATAATTTTATCAGCCTGTAGCCTAGTAAACGGTCATTTCTTGCTTTTTAAAAGAATCAATTTCGGGCAACAGTTCCACAAACACTCTCTATTTTGTAGAGTACAAAGTTATCTGGCTCATCCACTTTTGTGATATTCTACCGTGTGGTCATTTGCAGAAAAGGACAGGTTGATTGAATTCATGCAGATTTTTCCAAGGCCTTCGATCGGGTTACTTTTGGAATTTCACTCAGGAAACTGGAGGAATTCAGTTTTTTGGATCTCTTCTGAGGTGATTTGACAGCTATTTATTAGACCATCAATTGGTTGTCCATGAAGGGTGCTTTTACTGAACCTTTCAGTGCTACTTGCGGAGTTCTCCAGGGCTCTCATTTAGGTCCTCTAATGTTCCTTATACTCATCGACGATGTACGGGAATTATTCAGTGGTGGTGTGGAGCATCTGCTATTTGCGGATGATCTAAGGTTTTCAGAATTGTAAGATCTGAAGTGGATTGTGCTACTCTCTTGGAATTGAATGCTCTCTACCAATGAAGCGCACAAAATTACCTAGATCTCAACAAAGTGTTCATGTAAGTATCACATTTTCTAATCTCCCAAAGCTATCGGCCACTGCTCCAGTAGACGTGATTCCTTACAGCAGAAAACTGCCATGAAGGATTTGGGTGTTATATAATATGATAACAAGCTCTTTCTTGCCATAAATTAACGAGGTATGCTCTGGAGCTATGAAAATTTAGGGCTTCCTCAAACAAAACACGAGAGACTTTTCTTTCAAAACCTGAAGCTTCGAAATTATTGTTCACATCACTCGTATTATAGTTTTCTACTTTTGTTTTGAACCCCACGTACTCGAACCCTAGAGAGGCTCTGGAGCGAATCTAGCTTAGGTTTCTTCGCTATGAAGACTTTAAAATAGCTGTTGTTGAGAGGACTTCAGCCACGAGTCATTCGCGCGCGACTATCGTGTCATGCCACAGGCTGGCCGATGCATCCTTCCTGTATGGGTGGTTTGGGACAGGATCGAATCTACATTTTCGCTGAGCCAACTGAGCTTCCATGCCCCATCGTACCTTGAAAGGTATTAGCAGACGTTTTATGTACAAGGATCATCGGTCAACTATCTGAGAAACAGCCTAATTATCAGGATTCAGAAATATTTTAACCCCCTATCGACAAGGGTTGAGCGTGACTGAGATCTTTTTGAATTCTCCCTAGCTTCATTTAAACTTGGTGGCCTCAAGGACAGTTACTAATGGATATCATATCACTCCGTTTGTATGTAATTTGTCAGAGCATTGATTTTCCGTTATTATTCACAGATTGTTCCTTTTTTAATTTATAATAAATTGTAAGTATATACTGTATTGTAAATTGGGTGTAGCCCATATCATATCTGTAGAATACTGCTAGCTTGGAATGAAGAAAAAGGAGAAGTCTCGAGTTTGTGAGTTGACTGATATATTTGAAGGCACTGCTGGCTCTTTTATACAGATTGGCCTGGATGGGAGGGTTCCCCCACCAGGAATTGATGACAAGATTAACAGTCTGTGGGTCAGGTGACTACTACAATATCTAAATAAATACGTAAATTAATAAGTGGTTGAGATACCACCTCTGTGTGGATGGGAGACTAGCAGCGATTTCATGACCTAATTTTGGGACTCTAAAAAGGGGTCAGATTGTGACTCTGTGCTCTTGGCCACGTTAAAAGGGGTGTTCTGGAGAGAATTCCATCCGATTTTCGGAGAAAGGGTGCACATTCCCTGGTGAACGGGACGTGAAATGCCCCATCAGGTGGATTGTTTATTCACCGTTAACAATCATTCGTTCGTCGTGAAAATACAAAAATCTGTCAAGGAGAGGGGAGAGCTGTGGTAGGGAATTGGTACCATGAACTGAAATGGGAGGCCGGGGGCATGTCATGAAATCCACCCTTTTTAACTAAAATAGAGGTGCTGGTATCTAGGATAATGATTAGACAACACACAGAATGTCCCTAACGCTAAATCCAGGTTGAAGTCTATCGGTAAGGCAGTCATATACAAAACTAGATATACATATATCATCTGTACCTGAGTAAGTGGTTCTCCGTCTGGACTTTTGTTTGAAACTCCCATGTTCCATTCTAGAATACATTGGAACTTCCAGTTAATCAACTTCCCCATTGAATTTTTTCTAGTCTGCTTACAAGAAGAAAAACTCACTTGAGGGGGGAGTCCCTGGCAGTTTGATTGCCTCCCTGGATAGGATGCACACTAGATCGCTCTGTCGGGAGAAAGAGGCATTGCCAGGGTAGCTATGGGCAGATCCCAGAGTGGGGTGGTTCAGAGAACCCCAAAACCTCTGATTTTCTATCTTTTGAAACACTTCCAAAGTAGCTCTTAAGTGATGCCCTGAGGGGGAAATTGGGCCAAGTCCTTGTAGAGTTTCTACCTATGTATATAAAACAACATTTTCATCATTGAATGCAGTAGGTAGCTGCAGTTAGAGAGAAAAATGAAGGATTATGGTAAGAAGTTGAACTGAAAAAAATGCTTGCAAGATAAGAAAATTAATATCGTTCATTTCTTGGTATTCTGGAAACAGATAGGTTCCTATATATTTATTCGTCAAGGAATAATCTGCAGATAAAATATTTATGCACTTTCCAAAAGTACCTACCTATTGATTCTTCGTTGGTATTTTATCGTCCTAACTTGCTCCAATAATTGAAAAATATGAAGTATAGCAGGTGCAGATACCATATTCGGAAAGGCAGGAGGAAACGGTTGAGCACGAAAGAGTGCTAAAAAATACCCTGAATCTTGAATGAATTAATACCCTAAATAAATAATAGTTTTTGAAAAATAATTCTCGAGAATAATAACAGATGATGGAAGAATGAAATAATATATGTGATCCATGAAAAAGTGAGCGTTGGTTCCTAATAAGTTTGAAGGTTTTACGTGAACAGAATAAATTCAGCCCGAGAAGCCACAAAGCTTTTATGAATTAGTAAAACAGGCTTCGGAGCAGGCTCCCGGCTCTTTACTTCTTTTTACTCAAGTATTTCAACACGTATGTAATCTTCCAATGAGACAGAATCACACGTTGCTGAGAAGCTAATCAGTTCTTTCCACCAAATATCTCTTATAGTGGCTCCTACCAAGAGCAGTGGTGGCTTGAAGAGGGATGCTGTTATACTGTGTGCACAACTACTTTCGTATCAACGGGGGGTCCTACTTTGGAGAAATCGTCTGAAAACGCAATGACTTTGGGGAAAGGGTCTAAGAGAGCGAGTTTGGGGAAACGAAAGAAAGACGAAAGCCAGACAATCAAACTATACACATCATCATTCTGACCTATATGTCCAACTAATCTGAATTTTTACTAAGGGATTGACTACTTGATGTTATGTATTTTTGAGATGAGAGCTTGCGAGCATCGAGACGATCAAAATATACACATCATTCTGACCTATATGTCCAACTAATCTGAATTTTTACTAAGGGATTGACTACTTGATGTTATGTATTTTTGAGATGCGAGCATCCAGACCAGCAAACTATACACATCATCATATCTCTTTGAACGCCTGCCTTTGACCCAAAAGCATTGCTGGTCTTTTCCTCAGAAGCATTACGTCCACAGCTCCCTTTCACCGCCCACTTCCCCAAAGTCATTATCCTCCGCATCAATATCTTTGAACTATGACATGTAATGGTTTCAACGTTTCAGAGAACGATGAAAATTTAATGGAAATGTAGAAGGGCTAGTGGAAGAACGGCGATTTGGGGTTGGCCACGCAGGCCTGGATATAAAAATCAAGTATGATGAGTTCAATTTCCTTTAGAATAGTTACACTGATTGGAGAAAAGGGGTGTTCTTTACTAGTGCCCCCCATTTTCGGTGCCAGATTTCTCCCATTCAAAATATCGCTTTTTCCTTTTTAAAATACTATTTGAACTCTTCAAAACTCTCTTTTTTACTGGTACCTATAATTTGAAACATCCCATGATCAACATTAGTTAATTATGGTTTTAAAAAATTGGGGGGAGTAGTAAAGTTTTTCACTGGCCAAAAACTTTTACTACTGCCCCCCAGGGCTTAAATTTAAACAATATTTGAAAAAACACGTCAAGCAATTAGTTGGGTAATGATTGTTGGACTCCTGGGGGTTTTCTACACTTGATTCCAACCGCAGATTTGAATGTTTGTCCAACCAATCTGTTTTTACTAAAATGTTTGATTTTGCCAATTTTTTATTCTTCAGATGCGAGCATCCAGACCAGCAAACTATACACATCATTCTGATCTATTTTCCAATTAATCATATTTTACTAAAAGGATTGATTTGGGATATTTTTTTATGTTTCGAGATGCGAGCATCCAGACCACTGAATTATACATACCACTCATATATACCTAGACATCCAATTAAACACATAAATCAACAAATTTTATTTGTTTCCAAATTCTTGGATAAATTACTGTGAATGATGTGCATAGTTTGGTGGTCTGGATGCTTGCAACCCCGCATTCTTTACCCTACATCGTCTTGAGATTGAACGGAGTACAGCCATACTCAAGTTATCAACGAGCTATCCCTTAATTTTTGATCAAAGTGTATATCTGCTTCAACAGACAAACCTGTAATTTTACCATCCCGTGGTTACTGCTGTTTGGAAGTCGGAGGCAGTAGAAGTTTTTCACTAGGTAAACTACTGCCCCCCCCAAATTTTTAAAACCATAACTAATAAAAAACGGAAGTTAGTGAAAAACGTTGTCTATTTCCACGAAAAATAAAGAGTTACAATGTTAAATCGATAAAAAACGGAAGTTAGTGAAAAACGTTGTCTATTTCCACGAAAAATAAAGAGTTACAATGTTAAATCGATTTCGACGGTTAGGCCATCATCAGTAACAAACAATAACTGTTATTGTTTGTTACTGATGATGGCCTAACCGTCGAAATCGATTTAACAGTGTAACTCTTTATATTTCGTGGAAATAGACAACGTTTTTCACTAACTTCCGTTTTTAAATGGGTTTCCACAACTTCGTCGCGAGTGATTTAGTTCGTGTTAAATCGATTTCGACGGTTAGGCCATCATCAGTAACAAACAATAACTGAAGACACATTAGAAAGGAAACAACTTTTATAGTAACAGGTGAAGGGAGATTGAATCCCATTGGTCAAGAGAAAGGAAAGGGGCAGGAGGTACAACCAATTGAGTGCAAACAAGGTGACGGGGGATTAAAGCTAATTAGATGAAGTGAAAGGGGGAAATAACTAAATATGGTTTCAACATTGTGAAGGGATAATTCCAAGCTTTATAAAAATGGACCTATCAGTGGTGAAATATATTGAGGTATAATCCTCATTTAAACATTTACCAGATCTGTCACTTTTGATAAAATTTCGAATTTTTCATTTTTTTTTTTTTTTTTTTGTCCCTTCAGACAAAAATGAGTCTATCAGTCAAATCCTAATTGTAACTATGATTGGATTCCTTAAGATGTTTCGCAAATGTAGACTTACCCTTATTTTCCCTGAAATCCTCCTGATGCTCGTCTGTTCTTTCCCTGAATTTCCGACCAGTTTGATCGCAATATTCGTAGCCACAAGAACATTTTAGTTTATAAGCCCCACTTTTATCCTGAACATTGATTTTGTCCTTAACGGATCCTAGTAATGCTTTAAGACTATTTTTAGTTCTAAAACCTACTTTGTAACCTCTTGATGATTGAATTTTGCCGATTTTATCCGAAATTTTCCCATAATAAGGTATACTTATCCATTGCTTTTCTTCTAAATTTACATCTTCCCTGGCCAGATTGGAAACTTTTTCCCTACTCTTTTTCCTAAGAACATTATCCCATATGGTATTAACGAGATCTCCTCCATATCCGTTACTAGCCGTTATGCTTTTGATAATGGGCTTTCCTTTTGATAAATTTTGTTCACTCATTGGAATAGACAGTGCTCGGTTAACCATACTATGGAAGGCTGCATGCTTATGGACTAAAGAGTGATTTGAAGTACTATGGATAGTTATATCGCTATATGTATCTTTTCTATAAATTGAAAAATCATTCTTTTCGTTTACCAAAGAGATGGATAGATCTAAAACATTGAGTTCATTTCCGCCGAATTCGAGGGTAAATTTGATAAAGGGATCTAATTTATTGATTTTTTTCGTGAAAAGAATTTAGTTGTCTTTCTGTGCCCTTCCATAGAATGACAATATCATCGACATATCTATACCAATAGAGAAGATCATTTGTGTTACAAGTTGTAAATATTTGTTGCTCAAGATAATCCATGTCAATATCTGAGTTGTTTAATTTGATGTCTATTTGTATGGATCAAAATTACATTTTATTTGAGGGGAAATGTTATACACAGCCAGGGGTTGCTATGGGTTCTCCGTTATCTCCTCTGCTTGCATATCAGTTCAGCTGCCTTGCACAAAAAGTGGAAGCACTCTCGACTTTTCGATCTTTCTTTACAGATGTGAAACTCAGAATGCTCCTGTGATATCGGCTAGCAAATCTATGCTTACAGATTTATAATACACCTAGAATCCTTTAATGTCTCACGCATGCAAACGATATAGGGGGATTTAGAGTTGAACAAGTTCAAATTTGCTTAAATGAACTGATAGTTCCGAGATTTACCTACCTACCATTGTAGAGAGTCTGGTCCAAAATCCAAAAAGTATTAATGTCTGGCAAAAGAAAAAATATACTTCAGTTTAAATAATACTTTTTTATTTTTTGCTAGGCATGATTCATGGTGCAGAACGTCCAAGTTGAGCACCTTCCACTATTTCACTTTGAAGATGTGAACAGTCTTTGTCGATGATCTCATCAGAATTCCTTTTGAGTGTGTCGTCTTTCAGTTTCTTCTGGGCTTCATCTTGTGTCTCTTTTCTCTTCCTCTTCATCGCCATTCTCTTATGCTTGTTTGACTTGAGGTGAACCGACCACTGGAGAGTATCTAAGAAAATTCTATCGCAGCAGGTGCAGTGATTTGTTTGGGGAGCAGAATTGATTGGTTCCTCCCGAGGAAGAGGCTCCAAAGTTGGTGAATAACCAGATAAACCAAGATAGCTGCCCACCACTTCAACGGCTGGTTTTAGTACGTTTTGGTCCCAAGAGTCCAAATCAGTGGCATCAAGACCGTAAATAGGCGGTACCTCTCTGTCTTTGGTTCTAATAAATCTATTCCTGATCCATTTTATTTGTTTCCTCGCATATCGTCTAGTGACTGATTTTAAAGCAGACACACCCTCGATCAGTAGTTTCTGCCCTTGTTCTGACTCCCGATCTTGCTCTGTGAGGGTTAGGTAACTTTGAAATTCTTTGAATCCAATGGATTGAAATATACCCTGCGTGTAGGCAGTAGTAAGATCCATACGCTTTAAGCGGTCTGCATTATAGTCAGTGTGGAAGTCCACTAGCTCTTGAACGAGTCCCCTCGCCACCATATCATCAACTCGCTCATCCAACCTTTTGTCCAGCACATCCTCTTCACAACGGATCCAGAATAATATTGCATCCTTAAATCTCAATGGTCCGCCTTGCAAGGATCCACCATTTTGTGATCTCTGAGAATTGATAATATCAGACTGCTTCACGCCTTTAGAAGCATGTATCTGGAGAGCCCTCAATATTTTTCGACGCGAGTTGTAGTGTAGGACGCTTGCTGTCTGAGGGTCCACTTCCTTCAGTTTCCTGTGCAGGTCTTTGTTAATCTGTTCCTGAGTGGATTTCATCTCTCCATCAACCCGGATCCCAAGCTCTATGCGAACAGCTCTCAGAAGTTCACGAACATCCTGTCGAGCGCGTGCCACTCTTAACGCAATATCATTACACAGCTGTTCGAATTGAGAAGGATCGACTTTAGGCAATTTTGAAATGGTATCCAATGAATTATTAGCTTCAGTAATGAATTCTCCCACCCACTCTGTTATTTTTAAGATTCTTGAATCAGTTTCAAGGCGAGTTGTTTCTGTCAAAAATTGCAACTTTTGAGATTTTAGAGCATTAACATAGTCTAACCAACCCTGAAGCTCATCTATGTCAGCTTGAGCTGTCACACTATCACATTTGTTGTCCTCAAGAGATGCACCTTCATCTTCCACCAGGATATCCCAAAGCAAAGACTCAATATAGTAATGTGTTCCGCCTACCACCACGGGAAGTTTTTTTGCAGCTTGAAGATTCCTGATAATAGGCAGTGCCATGTTTCTGAAGTGAACGACAGTGAATTTTTTTAGAGGATCCAAAAAATCGATAAGATGGTGAGGGGCGATAGCTCGCTCTTCGTTAGTTACTTTGTTAGTTATGATATCCAATCCTTTGTACACCTGCATAGAATCGGCACTGATGATTTCCCCAGAGAACCTCTTCGCGAGCTCTAAAGATAATTTAGATTTTCCAACTCCTGTAGGACCCAAAATCACAACTAAAGGCACGCGGCTTAACATGTTTAAGTAGGTACCTGATTGATTCACATTTATATCTGATAGGTACGCAACCACAGTTCACTTCACATTACAACCTCAGTAGTTGATGCAAAATTATTGTAAAGTATCAACTTAATTAAGACTCAAACGAATGAATTATCAACAGGTATTTACCTACAGATCATCAACTCTTGACTCTTATCAGTCTTATCACAGTTCAGTTGTTGTTGTATTGACTTTTTTTGTCTGAGTTAACCTTTGAGTATAAATTATTATTTATGAGTATAAAATATCACTTATACTCAAAGGAGTAACCCAAGGTGAAAAATTAACAAGAAGTTGCTTCCACAGTGAAACTACGAAGATAACCATTTGCTCGCCAAACACCTTTACTATTTTATTTTATTCCGAAATCATACAGATTTAAACTCAAAAGTCACAATCTCCTTCAACCAAGAAGCGCAATTTTATAGGAGATACTGATTACATGGAAGAAGAGAGATTTTCTTCCATGCCGATTTCTGGAACTTCGGAACATCAAATGCATGGCCATCTTGACTTGGCCTTGGGATCATTGCGACAGTAGCGGTACCTATGGTTGGATGACTCAACTACCACTAATAGCTCTCCATATTAAGAAGGACCTTTCGTATTACAAATAATAGGCCTCATGGGCCCTCTGAAAATGTAATGTACAATACAATGTAGGAAAAATATCATGCTCTTATACTTGAGTAACAATTCGTTATAAAGGTGAAATGAAGAAGGAGTAGGAAAATTAAAATAATGATAAAATAAGTTAAAGTAGGGAAGAGTGGTGGAATGGAATTAAAAGGAAAAAGATACACTGCCAAGGAAATGGCACATGAGCTTCCTCGTGACCTTCACAGTACGTCACCATTAAATTCCAGAAAACTAGAAACGACCGGTTCTGGCATCAGGGAATTAATAAGGTGGGAAATTGGAAGCTGAATGGTACATATAATAAATGAAATTAATAAGGAAAATTTTGATTTTAATATAGGACCATTAAGGATGTAGTCCGCATGTTCCCTGAAAATTTTGTCTAAATCGGATCAAAACTGAAGGAGTTTTTAATTGATTTACAGGATTTCATTAATATTTTGATCTAAATTCATGATTAAAACATCCTTGGGGATATTTTTTGGCAACTTTGAGCATGATGGACCACCCGATTTGTTCATTTTCCAAACTTACCCTGTGTTGCTGGCCCACCCTGCTACCGCGCCGTTCATCAGCCAGAGCGCATTCAGAACGTTCGGGCTCAAAGAGGATAGCCCTTGCATTCACGCTTGTACGTAAAGAGGCTTGCCGTCTGGGAGACTACTGTCTCTGCTAATTGTTACACCATGAAATGCCACAAAAATTAGAAACGACCTTTCCGGGCATCAGGGAGGTGGCAATATAAAACACATTGGTACGTAATAAATAAAATTGTAATTGCTGATGAACAATAATAGCTTCGTCAATATCACAAACTGTTAATCGACTGGAGGTGTTTTCCTTTTTAAAATTTGCCGACATGCAATACAGTATACGAACTTATATGTTATATATTATATCACAAACGTCAACATTGATAACGATGTGTCCAGTATGATACTAGACACATCTATAGTGCCGGTCGAAATAAAAGGTAACAAGAAGAATGACTGAAAACCTGACCGAAATCCGTTCAACATTGACCGAGTTATGACCGTCACAAGGAATTCACATTAGCGCCTGTGCAGAAGCTACCGTTGATTCGATCATGACGGAACTGATAGGGGACCATGTAGAGCTATACCCGCACGATCCCTAAAAATTTGAAGAAAATCGCATCAAAATTGTGGAAATTACGGCTGTTGCAGGGACCGTAACAAGAATATTTCGTTCACGCATGCGCAGAGCGTACCGCCAATGCAACTATGATGATTGTCTTATGAGACCTCAAGGGACCTTACCCACAGGTCCTTACCCATCATCCCTGAAAACCTGACCGAAATCCGTTCAACATTGACCGAGTTATGACTGTCACAAGGAATTCACGTTAGCGCCTGCGCAGAAGCTACCATTGATTCGATCATGATGAAGTTGATAGGGGACCATCTAGAGCTTAACCCGCACGATCCCTGAAAATTTGGTTAAAATCGGATCAAAATTGTGGAAGTTATGGCTGTTACAAGGAAATGGGGACGGACAGACAGACAGACAGACAGACACGGAACCAAATTTGTTCAGGAGGCTCTGAAACGCAAAATGCGAGTGGACAATTTTTTTCATTTCGCAAGTGAAAACAAAGCTTTCACTGCCTTGCAGTCTTGGAAACAAAAAATAAATGTTTATGCTAATGGTCAGGTCCTAAAGTGCACCTCAATGAGAGCATAAAAGAAAGAGGGATGAAGATGAAAGCCTGTGATTTTTGCACAGTCATGCGAAAATTTGTTAAATATAGAGTTTTTGAAAATATCAAATTGCCATATGTGATACACGATTTCGGGTTATTTTTTCACACTGAGCCACGTAGCGCTGTTCAATTAATGATATTTTCAAAAAATAATAGTAATTATTTAATTTTAAAAAAAAATCTGACACTTGAATATCTTCAAAATTTGACATTTCTCATTTTGTGCTCTATTTGCAAGTAATTGTACATACTTGTTTTTGCACAATCAAAAATTCTTGATCAATTATTTTTCATCAAATTTTGCGTAGAATCCTAATTAGAAATAAAAAAAAATAGGAGTTCCCATAGGAAAAAAAAAGTTGGTGTGGAATTGATTGAAAATGTGATACATATTTGAATTCCTCACCAAAAATTATGGGGGGATACCATTTTTTGGTTTTTCTAACTGGTGTATTGACGGAGATAAGATGCTGGTGCCGGGTGACACATTCTGTGAGTACATGCTACTGTAAAAATCCAATTCGTCAAAACTAGTTTTAACCTTTTAGCTGCCGCGCCCGACTGAGCCAGGAGGCGCCGGCTATCTACATGCTTCTACGCTCATTCAGGTTCTCTGTGCTAAATACTTTTTTACGAGCAACATGCAATTTGGTTAATCTGGATGATTAATCATTGATGTTGCTGGCCAGAACCCCACTTCTATTGTCCATGAAATTGTGGAAAACAATATTTGGTCGGAATTATGCCATATATAGTCCCTTATTTGTTCAGATTTTGGTTCCTCATTGTCATCAGAATTGCTGCTGGAATCATTGGGACGTCGGCAAACAGGTAACTCAACAGGGAATATTGAAGGGGAACCATTCGTGTTTGAACCATTAGAAAACAAAGCACAAAATCCAATAGTTCCTGTTCAGTGTAAACTCAGCGCAACATTGTGAGTTCACTTTTTTGTGAATGCCAGGGAAACAATCGTCCGTAAACATCGTTGGATCCAAGCAGTGCTGCTCCCTGTACAGGTACTGGTGATATAAAGACTTATAAACGCAACCGGTAGGTCGAGGGAGCGACGAATATATTCGTGCATAGCACACCGAAGCAGTCTCGAGTAGCCCAAGTATTCTTGTGAATAGCATGGCATGTAAGAACACTTCCGCCCTGAATATATTCGGGCGTAGCATTGAAAAGGTTAACTAGCCACAACAGTGTTACGGCCCAAAAATATTTTATATGTACTTTGGACAAAGTTCGAAATCGTGTCCTTACTTCCTAAGGCGAAATTTGTCTTCAGTTGCAACACTTCAACGGGTTGAGCTATGAGGCCGATTTAATCAAACCTCAAGATTTTGCTAAACTCGCATCCAGGCTACTGATCAAAGCAACAAACTGATCGATGTAAAATCTCTCCGAGTGATTGCAGACGAGCACACACTAGTTTTGACTAAAAAAAAAAAGTCTTAAAGCAATATTATCTACCCGTTCATCCTTATTAGGTATTAATCGTCCCATTGCCATAATGAAGCAAATTCTTGTTACGCTTCACAATCTTCTATTGTTGAATAAGTTTTAATCAATGCGCCGTCATTTTTTTGTTAGCGAATTTTCTTAGAAAATAAAGCTATTGCAATGGCTCCAAAATTTTTAAAATAAAAATTTTCAAAAATTTTCTTCATCGAAATCTGTTTTGAGGCATTCTGAAATGATTCCTGGATTTTAACGCTTTTGACATTTTCATGTCTTTGCTTTGGCACATAAACTAAAAAAACGTCACGGAAAATAATTGCTCACGAAAATTGCTCACGAAAATTGTCCCAAGTGGCCACAACGATGATTATGACCATCAGAAATGACGTTTTTACCTAATGATCCCACGATTCTGAGATTTGGTATGTGGGCCCTTGAGGGACTTCTGAACACAACTGACCGATTGCAGATCAGCTGAGTGGCTCTAGAATCCAGTTTTTTCCCTAATGATCCCACGATTCTGAGATTTGGTATGTAGCCCCTTGAGGGACTTCTGAACACAACTGACCGATCCAAGATCAGCTGAGTGGCTCTAGAATCCAGTTTTTTCCCTAATGATCCCACGATTCTGAGATTTGGTATGTAGCCCCTTGATGGACTTCTGAACACAACTGACCGATCCCAGATCAGCTGAGAGGCTCTAGAATCCAGTTTTTTCCCTAATGATCCCACGATTCTGAGATTTGGTATGTAGCCCCTTGAGGGACTTCTGAACGCAACTGACCGATCTCAGATCAGCTGAGTGGCTCTAGAATCCAGTTTTTACCCTAATGATCCAACGATTTTGAGATTTGGTATGTAGCCCCTTGAGGGACTTCTGAACACAACTGACCGATTACAGATCAGCTGAGTGGCTCTAGAATCCAGTTTTTCCCCTAATGATAAGAAAATAATAAGAAAACACACATGAAAATGTCCCAATGTGTTGCAGACTCGTATGCAAGCATTTAATTTTTATATGTATATATATATGTATGTGTCATTCCAGACGATAACTCTCGATAGATTGAGATAAAAACTTCGTTCTTTCGCCAAAAAATCAAGCATTTCAAAAGAAAGGATGAGTTCGTTGGACAACAGTTTTTGAGCACATTAAATTGGTCAAATTTCAAAAAATGTACTAAAAAATGTCTAAAAATCGTTCAATTCATATTTTTTGGTAGAATATTGCTCAAATAAAGTTTATTAACTATAAAATAGAACATCCAAACATGTACGTAGAAAATTTACTTAACATCAAAATTTGCTATAAAATCGATAAAACTGCAGAAAAGGCTAAAAATCCAAAACCTCCATATGAATAGAAGGTTATTTATTTAGAATACCTACGTTTTTTGCCATAAAAATAATAGTTGACGATTTCCTTGCACTCAAAAAGCTCAAATTTCAAAACAATTCAACATTATACAATACGATAATTTAAGAAAATTCGCTCATACGATCATGCTGCATGAATGGAACTTTTTTAACAAGTGTTTTACTAAGGAAAATTTAATCTATGCATATTTTTATGAAAATACTGTTTTAGCGAATTTTTGAAGAAAATTAAGCTATTGCTCTCGCCTCAAAATTTGTAGAATGTGAATTTTTGAAAAAAATTTATGCAGAAATCCGTTTCAGACTATTCTGAATCATATTCTGAAGTTTAACGCATTTTTTTATGTACCTATGTATGTATGTATGTGTCATTCCAGACGATAACTGTCCGTAGAATTGTGCTAGGAACTTCAAACAAATTTTAAAATGTTAAGGACACGAAACGAAAGTTCAAGTTCGTTGGCCAGCATGATCGGATTACATCTTCGGGGTGAAATTTTCAAAAATTTCAAAATAGCCTGTTTTTTGCGATTTGTTGTGCGAAATAATTTTTTCAGCATGTGGTATATTCGGAATCAGCGTAAAATGTCCTATAAGAATATGTATCAAGTTTTCAAAAATTTCAAAGTTGAAAAATCAGTCAAAAATCGAAATAATGCCGTTCGCTAGTTGTAAAAATCGGTAATATTTGCATGAAACATTGTCCAAATTCAGATTGAACTACTCTTATGGAAGTATCCCTGTATAACCAATCCTAGAACCATGCTGTTTAAAACGTAGGTAGTAGGTGCTTGTTTAAAAAAAAAAATGTAATCACAACTGATGAGTTTACTCTGTGAAATATTCCGTCCTCCGATTCTCTCGGTTGCTCTCTTTAATGTTTTACGCTCAACTGTTTTAGGACTTGATGTAGCTTTAATACTGACTGTGGCTTAGAAAATATCAGCCATGAAATTCTGAAGAAGTTCTATTTATGTACGTACTAGCACGCAGACCCAAGGCCTCCCTCCACTCGGCTGTCAGTAACGTTAAGCCCTAAGGCCTCGCTCCGCTCGGCCGTCAATAGTGTAGATCCCAATGCCTCGTTCCGCTCGGCCGTCAATAGTGTAGATTAGATCCCAATGGCTCGCTCCGCTCGGCCGTCAGTAACGTAAATTCCTAAGCCTCGCTCTGTTTTATTTCATGTCAAGACTTGATGATGTTAAGATAGGATACTGTTAAGATTTCAACTGCCTTCAATACTGACCACATTGGACATCGACATCTATGAATATTTACCTACATTTGTCTCTAAATCTACAAGATTAGTTTAATAATAATAAAGTATGAGTACCTCCTAATTATTTTTAATAATTTGATTCCATGTTTGTCTATCAAAATCATAAACTAAAATTTCTCTACACGATCAATAGCGACTGAAATGTCGATTTCTTCGAAAATTCGCTCATGGGGTCATGCTGCATGACTGGACTTTTTTATAATGCTGTACAATAAGTACTGACACATAGTTGTGGTAGCCACAATTTTTATAACAATATAAGTTTCTTGTCTCAAGTCTTCTATTATTGAGGCTATTTGTGATGTTACCAGTTGGTTTAGCGGCAGTAGTCTCTCTGTCAATGATTCAAAGACCCAAATCATGGTTTTTGGACTGCGTGATCTCACAAGTGTAGGGGAGAATCCGCCCACTTCAAAGATATTGGGAGTCGATGTTGATCCAAAATTGAATTGGAAACCCCATTGTGAGCAACTAGCCAAGTCCTTGAACAGTGTGACATTTCTTCTTCGTAAACTTGCTGATAGTCTTCCAGAATTTGCTCCACTTACAGCTTTTCATGCCGTGTTTCAAAGCCGTGCTTCTTATTCAAAGTACAAGTACAGTTCTGCCATAATCTTTGGCTGTCAAAGAAGAGCTGTCAGAGCGATTTCCAATCTAGGATATCGTGATGATTGCAAGCATGAGTTTATTAACAAACAAATTCTAACTATCCCAGTGGTGAACATTCTAGAGAGCGCCCTGTATGTTCACTCGCATCTCCGGAATTATGAATTTCCTGCTCACATGTACTCTACCAGGAGTAACAACAATCTTCCTCTACCATTCCACAGAGTAATGACAACCCGTAACTCCACGAAATGTTGGGGGCTCAAATTGTATAATGCGATTCCACTAAACGTACGTGAAATACCTCCACATAATCTCAGGCGACACATAAAGCAATTTCTATTAAGGTCGGCTCGTTATAGTTTTGACGATAATTTTGCATCTGCGAGCCTCATTAAAATAGCTTGTTTTTACATTAATTTTTGAGGATTTCTTGTTACATTTTAGAGAATTTTTTAGATTGCCTATACGAGGAATATTTGTAAAGTACTCAGGCACTGTTTGTTATTTATAACATAATAAATATACTGTGACAAAGGCTATTAGCCGGATGTATTTATTATATGTAATATATTATTATTTGACAATTGTTATGCACATGTGTGATGGCAAATAAAATCTCTCTCTCTCTTTTCCTGAATTCCAACGATCTTAATCCTCATTCGCCAAAACAAATTTAAATTATTGGTAGATAAGTAGGTTATGAATAAATTTAGTGGACACTAGAAAACATCAACAGTTTATTAAAAGATTAAACAAAAAGGCAACCTTTCGTATTGCGATATCAGTACATTAGGTAGGTACCCATTTCAATAGTAAAATTGAAACATTGCCTAAAATAAATAAAATCTAAAATAAATATAATTTGTAAACAAAATCACAGCATTCACTCTTCCAAGGACAAAGTAGGTGGTGAAACATCAGAGATCTCCATCTTTAGGACAGGGGGCAGAAGTTCTGTTGAACACCTGCGGCTGCTTCGTCTCACAGTTACGTTCTGAGGCCGGAGTACTGGAGGCAGTCGATCATCAGAGCCTTCGTCCTTACATTAGAAAAGCGTTGTTTACTTTTGAAACTTCTTTTAAACAACAGTGACATTTGGCGGGAGTACAAGCCCTTATCACTTTAGGAAAGTGGAGTTTGAACGTCAAAGGAAGAGAAGAAGAAGACAAAAAGGCAGCATAAACTCATGGTATAGTTATAGTTCCATGTTGTAAACTACAACTAATTGGGGCATCGTTTGTTTATAACCTTATGAAATTGTAAGGGAATGTGTTGGTTTCTGATGCTATAAACAGTGTTGTTCACCTGTGTTAATTCAGTAGATCAGTTTTTTATCGTTGAGTGTATCTTGCAACGGTCATTTGTTAAAATGGCAGGGAAGGAAGAGTCACGAATTTCAGTAAATCGGATGAAATTATTTGATAGCACCTCATTAAAAAATTTCCGTTGTAAAATATTTAAAAAAAACTTAACAAGGTAGCAAAGTCAAGAAATGTGACTGCGGGAGGGAAAATATAAACTCAGATTTGACCTTTGGCAAGTTAAGCTCCCTTTTCCCTTGCACGGTCACTAATAGATAGCTGGAGAATTCAACGGTTCATCTTCAATCTATTCTGGAAATGATTTGGGCCTTCCCAGAAGATACCTGGCTTTGAAATCACCTCCATCGATTCCGCAATATATTCGCCACCAAAAATATTTTCTGGTCTGAACTACTGCGTTTCATCAATGATATAACTCACTAGGCAATTTCTCTATTAAAAACCTATAAAACTGGGATTAAACCAGCCTCGACGACCGTTATCTTAATCTATCGTAGCTCTTATAATAATCTATGAGCGTCATTTAGGAACTTGTACACCTGGTATAAACTAAATTAGACATTTAAATAGCAATTTGAGAGTTAAGTGAGGTTTATGAGGTTTAAACTTCCTTGTTACACCGGGCCCTTAGGACCTCTGGTAACTGTCAACCTGCCAAAATAATTTTGTTATCTATATGACCATGGATGAACCGTAGAAATAAACAATGTCAAGTATCAAATTACTGCTACGTACCTCAAAAAAGTATTAATAAAACATTCATCCCTATAACTAAGAATAGTTTGACCTAACTGGCAAATACAGTTTGCTATGGAGGTGAAGGAGACATAATGAATTTGAGTCCACTAATAGTGCTCAAACTCAAAAAATACAAGCAATAAAAGATCGTGAAAGACCGAACAAACTCGCAAACATTCGCACGTGAGTTTTGCTAAATGACTGGGACTTTTATTTTTTGAGCTAATGCAGTAGTTTGATTTTCTTTGATAATTCACTGGGTAAATGCTTTAAAAAATTATGCAATGACGTACTGTGTGGTGTGGCCTCAACAATCTAGGTTTTACACTACTTCACAGAGCATGCAATTAAAATCGTTGTGATACATCCCAAGGTGAGTCACTTGTTTTTCTGCTTGCCCAACTTACATAGAAGATGTTGGAGCACTGTCTTTTAAGATTTCTTCATTTTTCTGAGTTGGAAGTTGTTTCGAGGGTGTTGACCGCAATTTTCTTGGTGTTACTTTAAGGCGGGAGGTTTCTGGAGATTCTGGAATTTTGGTTGGTGTTCTCATTCTAAGCACTCGAGGTGACACGAGTTCCTTCTCTACTGCGTTTGGTTGTGACCTAAAACAATAATGGGAAATTAAAAACTATTGCTAAGCAGAGTGGACAGGACACCTTGCTTATTGTACAGGGTGGTCCACGGGAACCTGATGTTTTTCGAATGGGTATTACTTGGCAGGTAGGAGGGGTCCCGTTCGAACCGTGGGGATGTGCCATTTAGTGTACAACATGACTGACTGGGGTGTGAGGCATCGCATGTTCACGTTCGAAGCTTTTATCAAAAATGGTGAATCAGTGGTGGCGACGCAGAGCCTGTATTGGCGTGAATTTAATATTGGCCGTCATGGAGCTATCCCAAGCCGTAAAACGATTCTGAAGTGGGTCAACGACCTTCCAACAACTGGAAATGTGATGAAAAAGAAGCCACCAGGACCTACTCGCACGGCTGGACCCCTGAAAGTGTGGAGAGGGTGACGCAGGTGTTGCTAGCAAGTCCAGGCCGTTCAGTGCGAAAACAAGCTCAAGCATTAAGAGTAAGTCGTTCCACAGTTCGCCGTATTGTCAAACATGACCTCAGATTCCACCCATACAAATTGGCAATTGTCCAGCAGCTGAAACCAACTGACTTTCCACAACGCAATGATTTTTGTTTGTCTATGCTCTCAATGCTTGAAGTTAACGAATATGCTGTACTGTTTATGGGTGATGAAGCTCATTTCCATTTGAACGGTTTTGTCAATCGGCAAAATTGTCGTTATTATGCCAGTGAAAACCCTCAGCAACTTCATGAACGGCCCTTACACAGTTCGAAAGTGACGGTTTGGTGTGCAGTATCGTCCAAATGTGTGATTGATCCATATTTTTTGAGGAAAACGGCAACACAGTGACTGACTGCAGCCCGTTATGTTGAGATGATGAACATCTTCCTGAGACCTGAGTTAAGCAGACTACGACTTCCTGCTGAAAGCATTTGGTTCCAGCAAGATGGAGCAACCCCTCACACAGCTAAAGTAACGATGCACGAATTGCGCCAACCACGCGCGTTCACCAAGAGTTTATGAACAGACTTGCAACATGTTACGAGCAAGACAGTCACCACATGACAGATGTTATTTTTAAGGTTTGATTTCTTAAATGGCATAACACTGGCTATAAGAATATGAAAAAGTAAATTTTTTATGTTGAAAAACAAATGTGTAGTACTCATTTAAAACCTGTCAGGTTCCCGTGGACCACCTTGCATGACAGTGACAAAACATAATTAGTTGGTGAGATATTATTGACAGCAATACATTATTGGTCAAATGGCAAATCAATTTACAAGGAACTTTATGGGGACGAACCCACTTCATTCCAATCAAAATTTTCTAGAACTTTTGGCGTAATAGCTCGTGTGAACGCGCAGTGAGGATAAAAGAGTAACTATTTTTGTACTCCCCAAAGCCCATGAAAACAATGAAATACCAACTGCGCCTGCACCAATTCAATTTCGACGTCAACGAGACCAGACAATGGGGAGGCAAATGGGACGAAGGCCCCTTTTATCCTATATGGAAGAAATGCATTGGTTGTACCAGGAGTTAGCATTGCCTCTTAAGATTAACGTCAGGCTGATGTTGATCTGACGGCATTGAAAATTATAGAGGACCGTATAGAGGATCCCTGAAACTTTAATCAAAATCGAACTAAAACTTGGTTTGTGCCTTTCCTTATGAATCTAGCTTAACAAAAATCAATCTTCACGAATATAAATTCTCGTATCACTTCTAACTTTATACAATTCTCTGTGATTAGGTGAATAATTCAATTCTTTAAAACTCACTTTAGAACAATTGGCTGAACGGATTCCTCATTATCACCAACTGGAGCAAATAATAGTTTATTGGGGGTGCTCTTAGAGTTGCACACATCAGAAGATGAAGTAATTCGTAATGGTGTTCTGATTCGAAGAACTCTTGGGGATACCAGAATGGATTTCAGCTCGTCACTGGTTCTGAGGAATAAAAATTGATGAACATAGTCAAAAATCAACAATACAAGAAAAAAAAAATCGTGTGCGTCGGACCACACGGTGGAAGTTATACTTCTGTGGCCATTCTCATACACCCACTCACGCACACAAACAGACAGGATATATAAATACATACACCCTCTATAAAAGAGGATGTATGTATGTATGTATGTATGTATGTTGCCTATAGACTCCGAAACCGCTCGACAGATTGTAATGAAACTTTCAGGTATTATTAGGCATGATTCAAGGATTGTTCCTGTAAAGTTTGGTGCAAATCCGTTCAAAGGGCTCTGACCCAGAGGACATAAAAGGGTGCAGTGTCAGGTTTTAGAAATTTATTGTTTAGAAAATTAACTACCCAAGCCAAGACCGAAGGAGGAGGAGGAGGAGGAAGGAGGAGGAGGGAGGAGGAGGAGGGAGGAGGATGAGGGAGGAGGATGAGGGAGGAGGATGAGGGAGGAAGAGGAGGGAGGGGGAGGAGGAGGAGGAGGAGTGAGGGAGGAGGAGGAGGAAGAGGAGCGACTTTCACTCGAGAGGTGCCGTATAATCGATAGTTCTTAAAAATTTGTTCTTACTTTTCAGCGTGACGCGGTTTCTCGACCAACATCCCATCCCAAAGTGTCTAACGGGCGCAAAGAAGTATAACTTCAAAAAGAAGAAAAAAGACAATACAGGCTTGAAAACAATCTTTGATCAGTGGTACTCTTCTAACTTCTAACCTGTTTAACCCAATCAGCGTGGGTCTCAGGTGGAAGTGGAGCGTTTTTGCACTCTTCCGTTCCTTTATGCCTATCTTCTAAAAAGCATTACAGGTTCAAAATTCGTTCAAATTTTGAGATAATGTTTGTTACATCATATAGTATTTAATCACGTAAAAACATCCAGTATTTTTCTATATTCAACCGTTTTTCTAAACAGTTTTGTTCCAAAAATGAGATGAAAATTAAAATAATTCAACTTCAAAAACAGGGGAAAGTAGTCACAAGTTCAATTATTTCTTCGTCCGTGAAAGCACGGCGATTACTACTGGAGCTTCTGGGAGGAGAATGGTGAACCCTCCCTCCCCCCGCCCGGTAATGTCGAACGTTCAAAGTAAACACAGTAGTCTTCCAACTACAGCTCTTAGTCCGAAAAACCAAGAATGACGGGAGGAAAAATTAATGCAGTGACGTCATAACAAAACGAAAAGCAAACTGTATTATATGCGGAGCCCGGCAGACAGGTGTTATAAGGTCGGACTGTATACAGGGTGTCCCATCTAAACGGGCCCATCGGGAAATTACAGCCTTACGGTGCGAGCTATCGAAAAATTGAACTGGACCTTTTTTATAGTATTTCAACTCAGCTTCACGATGCGGAAGTCCGATTTTTATTTTTCCATGTTTTAGGGTCTCAAATCATTGATCGAAACTTACGATTTTCTCTTGACCCCCCTTTTTTATTGCTTTTTTCGGTTTTAGGTTGAATTTGGAACAGAAAATGCCTCCTTGAAATTTTCTTTTTGGGGCTTCGTTTCTGAGTTATTCCACTTTTTGCGGAAGTCCGATTTTTATTTTTCCATGTCTCAAATCATTGATTGAAACTTACGGTTTCCTCTTGACCCCCCTTTTTTATTGCTTTTTCCGATTCTAGGTTGAATTTGGAACAGAAAATGCCTCGTTGAAATTTTCTTTTTGGGGCTTCGTTTCTGAGTTATTCCACTTTTTGCGAAATACAGAAAATCGCCAATTTCTTTTAGACTTTACCAACATTTTGTTACTATTTTTATCTTCAATTTTTGAGATGTTCACCACACTTTTGAAATCAGCATTAAACTATCTATCATCAGACCCCAGCGTCCATAATCAACAATCACCATCAGGGGGATGACATCACACTTGAACCGCTTACAATTTTAAAAAAGTTTTCCAAATCGTCGTTTGAAAAAAAAAAAAAAAAAAAAAAAAAAAAAAAAAAAAAAAAACCCTCAAACTGTTCAGTACTATTACTCATTTATTAGAAGAACGTATGAGACGCCGTATTCTGGACTAATGTAAGGGTCTTTAAATAATAAAGATCATAGTGTAGACTGATCACTAAGTATCAAGAACCTGTTGTTTTCTTGACCCTTGAATACAGTTTGCAGGAGAAGGAGCAGAGGCTGCAGAAGGAGCAGGTGGTATTCTGGATTTATCACAACACAACTGACTGGAAGTCTCTTTGTGGTACTTTTGTTAAACTGTATTCTGAACAGTAATTCTGTGTGTACTGAACAGTATGAATGATTTTTTTTTTTTTTTTTTTTCAAACGACGATTTGGAAAACTTTTTTTAAATCGTATGCGGTTCAAGTGTAATGTCATCCCCCTGATGGTGATTGTTGATTATGGACGCTGGGGTCTGATGATAGATAGTTTAATGCTGATTTCAAAAGTGTGGTGAACATCTCAAAAATTGAAGATAAAAATAGTAAGAAAGTGTTGGTAATGTCTAAAAGAAATCGGCGATTTTCTGTATTTCGCAAAAAGTGGAATAACTCAGAAACGAAGCCCCAAAAAGAAAATTTCAACGAGGCATTTTCTGTTCCAAATTCAACCTAGAATCGGAAAAAGCAATAAAAAAGGGGGGTCAAGAGGAAACCGTAAGTTTCAATCAATGATTTGAGACATGGAAAAATAAAAATCGGACTTCCGCAAAAAGTGGAATAACTCAGAAACGAAGCCCCAAAAAGAAAATTTCAAGGAGGCATTTTCTGTTCCAAATTCAACCTAAAATCGAAAAAAACAATAAAAAAGGGGGATCAAGAGGAAATCGTAAGTTTCAATCAATGATTTGAGTCCCTAAAACATGGAAAAATAGAAATCGGACTTCTGCATCGTAAAGCTGAGTTGAAATACTATAAAAAAGGTCCAGTTCAATTTTTCGATAGCTCACACCGTAAGGCTGTAATTTCCCGATGGGCCCGTTTAGGTGGGACACCCTGTATATGCAGACCCCGGCAGTGACGTTCACCTAAGTACCTCCGCATATATGGGGACCCCGGCGCAAAAAAATTAATAAAAAGTACAAATTAAAAACTACTCAATAATCATTTCTTACGTTCTAAATACTTTGTTTACGATTGCTTTGGAATTTGAGGTTCAACAATACTTATAATTTTGTTCTACGACGCTGAGTTATATAAAATGAACAGAATTAGCAAAAAAAGAAATATTCATTTCAAGGCCACATATTGAAATAACCTACAAACTCTTGAGGCATTTCTGGTACTTGTCGAATTTACACCAGTCAACATTATAAAAAACTGGAAAAAAAAAAAAAAAAAATCTTTCAGTACATTGAACTTACTTGGGGGGTGTTCGGGAACTGTTTGTGCAGATTGCCTCATTTTCCTTGGATGAGGATTGTTTGGAAGGAGTTGATCGCAACTTCACTGGTGTTTGTCGATCATGGTTCATTTCAGTAGAACCTAGAGTTTTGGGAGGTGTTCTTGTTCGAAGTACCCGTGATGACAGATCTACTAATTCTCGTCGTGACCTAATAAAATTCAAGAAAACCTCAAATATTTGCTTTCAGTTCCTGCACAAGGAGCTCTTTCACATGAAGACTCATCGTGAATGATAACAATCAACTTTTATCTTTTGTAATGTCATGAAATGTGAGGATTATCTCAGCAGTGTTCAGTAGTTTACATTTACATATTGCAATATGAATAAAAAGTTGGTCAGAGAATAAAATAGTTAAATAATTGAGGATCAAGGCAGAGTTGCAAAATGTAGACTTATTAAGGTCAAGGATACTAGAGTGAATACTTTGTACCTTGAGAATGTAATGAGTAATGTGCTTGTAAAGTGATTCCAACAACCCACAACATGCCAAAACACACCTAACTTCGGGCTTTTCATATCTCGGATTGTGTACAATATACCATCCTGGGTGAATGATTGAAATTAGGAATATTCTGAAAGGATTGTATCACGTCTACTTGAGACATGTAGTACTAAGATGATGGTCATGGATTCTAACCAACAGGAAGGAAACTGTCAGTTTTGGTTAGTAGGAAGTGAGTTAATAATTTTCAGAGTAAGCTGGGTGTAAGAATGCTTTTCAATTAAAGCTGTTGCTAGTGCGAGACGTTCCCGAACAATCAAGTTGTGTCACAAGACTCTAGACCCTCACATGCTCTTTAGTTTGACTACCCCCTGCGTGGCATTCCTAGCGCTCCACACGAGAGATATTACACAGATCAGTTTTTTGCTTAGATCAGTGGTCTGGATGCTCACTACGCTCGCATCTCAAAAATACATAACATCAAGTAGTCAATCCCTTAGTAAAAATTCAGATTAGTTGGTCAGGGTTTAGAGTTTCGTGACACGACTTGATTGTTCGAGAGTTGCCGGTCACTATAGTCCGGTCATTTTAGACATAAAAATAGTGATCAAATAAAGAAAATTCCGACAGAGCCAAATCTTCGTAGAGACCTTAGGTTTACCACAAGGAATAAAGTGTCAAAAGTCCCCATCAGTCCCATGTGAGCTTAGGGACTTATTCGGGGCCAAAGGTCAAAATTTTAGGTTTTTTGGATTTTTCTCGAAAACGGTAAGTTTTATCGAAAAAGTACCTCAAAGCAAAATTGTAGATCTTAAAATTCTCTATAAAAATGGGCCCTATGATTTTTTCTCGAAGACCCACTATTTCCCAGATATTGCGCTTGTAAGAATCACGTTCTACATAATATGCACACATTTCCACACCACCTGTGAGGTAGTGTACTCGGCGCCTTTTTTTTAACGTGGTATCCCCGGTAGGCCTATTCCACGAACCTTTATGACGTTATTTTCAGGAACAATAATTATTTAATAGTATGAAGATTATTGATATGGGTTACTGAGTTTAACTGTCGTTCCAACTTTTTTTTAATTACTTTTGACTCATACTCTTCATATTCAACTTCAACAATCATGTTTTCTTCAATTTCTTCTTGTTCTTCTTCTTCTCCTTCCTGTTGATGAACGCTTAGAAATGGTTCAAATGAAGATGAATCAGTTTCTTTCTCTCAGTTCTTTCTTCTTTTCTGCTTCTTCGTCCGCTTCATCGCCACAAAATAAGCAGTGGTTTTTAAAACAGAAGCTGGATTCACTTATTCGCGCTCTAGTATGAGGTGGACTTACTTTTGAAGTACTGGCCTGTTCTTCCTCACGTTGTCTTTTTGATGCAGAGATGGAAGTTTTCCGGGTGTATGATTTTCTGCAATCCACGTGAATTGTAACGGACTTTTGGTTTCTTAAATAATCAGCAAACTCATCACTTCTCGCGACACTTGCATCGATTAAAGTTGGCATTCCACGACTGACCACAACAGTTTCATCTTCAGTCAAAAGTTTATTACAAATAAAGCAAAATTGTGACATTTTTTTTTTAAATATTAATCAGCACTAACTTCAATAGTTGACGGTTTAATAGTTGTATTCAATAGTTGTAATAAATACGTATAGTCACTCGAACTGCTCGTTCAACACTAAAAGAAGCAGGTATACGTGAACGACACCACATGGACAAAAGAATAGGCAGATGTTTTTCAAGGCCAGATATTATTCAAGTAGAAGGGATTCGGTATTTCGGTAAGGGGCCGCCCTTATAAGAGACACTCAACATACCTAATACTGGTCGGACTCTTGGCGTGGGAATGAGAGATGAAACACAGTTTTGTGTGTAGAGTTACTCTCTTCTCAACTCTTCTGCACTCTTTTGAACAGGTACCGGGGTAAGGGACCGGCGGTCATTATAGAGTAAATTTTCTCAGCATAGTATAATGTATACATAAAAGAGACACGAGTAGGCATTTTTGCATGCTTGAGTACCTAAATATGTATATACGTGGCATATGTGTGCATACTATGTAGAACATGATTCTTACAAGCGCAATATCTGGGAAATAGTGGGTCTTAGAGGAAAAATCATAGGGACCATTTTTATAGAGAATTTTAAGATCTACAACTTTGCTCTGAGGTACTTTTTCGATAAAACTTACCGTTTTCGAGAAAAATCCAAAAAACCTAAAATTTTGACCTTTGGCCCCGAATAAGTCCCTAAGCTCACATGGGACTGATGGGGACTTTTGACACTTTATTCCTTGTGGTAAACCTAAGGTCTCTACGAAGATTTGGCTCTGTCGGAATTTTCTGTATTTCAATTGTCTAAAATGACCGGACTACTAGGTTGGGAGACACTAGGAAATTCTAAGCAAAAACATTATAAACACAATTAATGATCATATGATAACACATAATTACTTGTTAGGTGTTCGGACACTGTCTTTGCAGATTTCCTCGTTTTTATGAGCAGCAGGTTGCTTAGAAGGAGTCGACAGCAACTTCTTTGGTGTTACTCGTTGATGGTTGATTGTTAAGGGATCTGGAATTTCGCTCGTTGTTCTCATTCGAAGAACTCGCGGTGACATCTCTACTGCTTCTTTGTGTGACCTTATAACATAAATCCAATATTATAAACTGAACTCCAAAGCTTTTTATGTACTGGCAACAGTCGCTGCATAAACTATCTCCACAATAGAGCATACAACTGGATTTTAAGCTGAGGGAGACCAAAATTTCATCATCTGTTAGCGTTTTAGCGAATTTTTGAAGAGAATTAAGCTATTGCTCTCACCTCAAATTTTGTAGAATGTGAATTTTTGAAAAAATTTTATGCAGAAATCCGTTTCAGGCTATTCTGAATCATATTCTGAAGTTTAACGCATTTTTTATGTATGAATGTTGTCATTCCAGACGATAACTGTCCGTAGAATCGTGCTAGAAACTTCAAACAAATTTTAAAATGTTAAGGTCACAAAACGAAATTTCAAGTTCGTTGGCCAGCATGATCGGATTACATCTTCGGGATGAAATTTTCAAAAATGTAGTCAAAAATTTCAATATAGCCTGTTTTTTGCGATTTGTTGTGCGAAATAATTTTTTCAGCATACTAACATGTGGTATATTCGGATTCAGCGTAAAATTTCCTGTAAGAATATGTATCAAGTTTTCAAAAATTTCAAAGTTGAAAAATCAGTCAAAAATCGAAATAATGCCGTTCGCTAGTTGTAAAAATCCCTAATATTTGCATGATACATTGTCCAAATTCAGATTGAACTACTCTTATGGAAGTATCCCTGTATAACCAATCCTAGAACCATGCTGTTTAAAACGTAGGTAATAGTAGTAGGTGCTTGTAAAAAAAAAAAAAAAAAAAAAAAAAAAAAGTCCAGTCATGCAGCATGACCCCTTGAGCGAATTTTTGAAGAAATCGTCGACATTTCAGTCGGTATTGACGGGGCCGAGAGGAGCGAGGCCTTGGGTCTGCGTGATAGTACGTACATAAGTAGAACTTCTTCATAATTTCATGGCTGATATTTTCTAAGCCACAGTCAGTATTAAAGCTACATCAAGTCCTAAAACAGTTGAGCGTAAAACATGAAAGAGAGCGACCGAGAGAATCGGAGGACGGAATATTTCACAGAGTAAACTCATCAGTTGTGATTACATTTTTTTTTTTTTTTTTTTAAATTTTAAACAAGCACCTACTACCTACGTTTTAAACAGCATGGTTCTAGGATTGGTTATACAGGGATACTTCCATAATAGTAGTTCAATCTGAATTTGGACAATGTTTCATGCAAATATTACCGATTTTTACAACTAGCGAACGGCATTTATTTCGATTTTTGACTGATTTTTCAACTTTGAAATTTTTGAAAACTTGATACATATTCTTATAGGAAATTTTACGCTGATTCTGAATATACCACATGTTAGTATGCTGAAAAAATTATTTCGCACAACAAATCGCAAAAAACAGGCTATTTTGAAATTTTTGACGACATTTTTGAAAATTTCAACCCGAAGATGTAATCCGATCATGCTGGCCAACGAACTTGAACTTTCGTTTTGTGTCCTTAACATTTTAAAATTTGTTTGAAGTTTCTAGCACAATTCTACGGACAGTTATCTTCTGGAATGACACATACATACATACATATATACATACATACATACATACATAAAAAAATGCGTTAAACTTCAGAATATGATTCAGAATAGCCTGAAACGGATTTCTGCATAAAATGTTTTCAAAAATTCACATTCTACAAATTTTGAGGCGAGAGCAATAGCTTAATTTTCTTCAAAAATTCGCTAAAAGAGTTTACTCTGTGAAATATTCCGTCCTCCGATTCTCTCGGTCGCTCTCTTTAATGTTTTACGCTCAACTGTTAAAGTATGAGTACCTCCTAATTATTTTTAATAATTTGATTCCATGTTTGTCTATCAAAATCATAAACTAAAATTTCTCTACACGATCAATAGCTACTGAAATGTCGAAGATTTCTTCAAAAATTCGCTCATGGGGTCATGCTGCATGACTGGACGTTTTTTCTTCCGAATCTAAATCAGCCCATCAAAAGTAAAAATACAGTGGAGCCTGGATAGTAGCCTAGCTGGTCATTTACTCGCTTACCTCCAAGTAGAATTAAAGCACTGATTGACACAATTACCTAGCTGGTAGCAGTGGGCTATATTCTAAGCGGACATGATTGCCAAGTCGGTTTTTCACGTAGCTGTAAGCAGGGATGGTCCAAGTCACGCCGACTATGACGATGGTACTAATTGTTCGCCCGTTCATTTGTGGTTTTAATGTGAAAGACCCTTAACGTCGTATAATTAATGCGCCATAGTGCCACTGTGCGTATGTACAGATACCTGCTAGGCTCCACTGTGTTTTCACACTAAGATGGGAGAGAAAGTGAGGAATTTCCCTCAGTTTACAAATGTTTCCGCTGATCAGTTTCAAGCAATCTTTCGAGGTACAGTGTATAGGTGAACATAACTACGGCTCAAGGTGCTACTCACTTCCTTGGTGATGCACCATTATTTTTAGAATTTTCTTGAACACTGGGAAGCTTCAATGGGCTGAAACGAATTTTCTTTGGCGTCCCATCGTGGGTGGAATCTACTTTAGATGGAGTTCTCGCTCGTAGGACTTCCAATCTGAAAATGGTTATAAGTAATCTTGCCATTATTTCATTTACTACACAATCAACATGATTGTGTGTGATCTAACATAAGCTAGGATTAATAAACAAAGACCCATCAAATTGGGATATCAACTACAACAACACTAGCCTTGAGGGGAAAACCTCCACGACTTGCAGGCTAGCTTTTACAATTGTAGAACTAATTTGTAGGATCAACCTTGGATCTTGAATTAATAACATGGGTGTATAATTTATTTTGAACAACATTAAAGACTCGGAAAACTAATTCAATAAATTTTCCGAAAAAAAGTAACCTAAAAGAAAATCGAATAAACAACGTATTTTTTCATATGAATTCTGTTGTTAAGTTATCCCTTTACTTATGTCAACTTCTAGCTTACCGACGTATTCTCTTAGGTTTTGTTTGAAATAGATGGAAAATCCAATGTCACCAAATCCAAGAATCCAAGGGTGCAAAAATCATCATTAATGTGATGGTCAGTCTAAAGAGTTAGAATCAAATTAAAATAAATTCTAGAGACATATTTGGATTTCATGAAAAGGTTTCCTGAAAACTACTATTTTTTGGAGTCCTGTGATGGGTAAAAATCTGAGATAAAAAATTGTCCACAAAACAAAAAACAGGAGTATTGTAAACAGGTTATTCAAACCACTCCTTTTGGTTTATTATTTCCAGTAATGAACCTTTGAAATCGACCAAGAAAATAACTTGTAACCCCTCAAAGTTTGTTGGTTTATGTTTTAAGATATAATATATGTATTTGTAGATGAGTAAAACGATGGTCCGTTACTTTAATTTGGTATCTCGGATTCAAACTTACTTAGAAGGTGTGTCAGAACTTGTTAATTTCATTTTCTTTGCTAATGGAGAATCACTAGATTGCTTAGATGTTCCATCTACCACAGAAGGGTGGAAAGTTAGCTTCTTTGGAGTAACTCCAGTGGTTTTTGAAGGTGTCCTCGTGCGAAGCGCCTGAGGAGATATGAGTATACTGGAAGTTCTGAAAAAGCCACATAAATTTGCAAAAGTGTTAATAAATTGTAATATAGAAATATTTGCTATACTATAATGATATTTTTTGGGTTTTGATTTTAGACATAATAAACTACATTTTTTGAGTTTCGATTTTAGACACAATAAACTACATTGAACATAGTAAATCATTATTAGGATCGATCATTCAGAGCAAATCACAATCGGCTTTGTAACACATATAGTTTTGGCTCTAATAGTGAAGATCAAAGTATATTATTATAATAATCTCAGGCAGGCGCTTAACGTAGATCCTTGACACGAGAGGAGCCCCAGAAAGTACTTGGCTACCCTTTCAGAAGGACAACGAATTGTTTCTAACATTTTATACTTGAAGCTATTTATCTCTGGATGTTGGAGCATCTAGTCACAGTCTCACAGTCTAAAGGTGGAATTTCCCTGACGCGTCTGCGGCCAGCGATTTTGTCATGTAACTACTCAGCCGCCGGCCACGCCGCGCTGTGAAAGAGAGTTTTCTCAGAGAGGCGCGGCGGCGGCCAGTGGCCGCATACCTAGGCCCCAGTTTTGATTTCGATCATGAAGCTGAAAAAATTATTTTACAATGCGATGGTTCATTCCTTGTTGGTTTACGGTGTAGTGGCATGGGGTTCAATAATTGAATCAAAATTAAATCCCCTAATTAAAGCCTAATTAAAATTTTGCTTAAAAAAACCGATCAGATTCCCGACTTCGCCAATTTTCAAGGAGTTCGCAGTGCTAGATTTAAGAAAAAATGCAGAAAAAAACTACCTTGATATTCATTTATAAGGAGTTCTGTAGTGGTAAGCTCAAAAGGAACCTCAGTATTACGAGGGCTGTTGATGAGATCACCCTGCTTACTCCGAGAATGAACACTGCTATGGGACAGAGGATGTACTCATTTTGGGGGGTCTCTTGTTTTAATTCTCTCCCATCCTTCATTTCAACCCTTTAAGTATGCCTCTTGGACTTATGAATCATGTATTCGACCGATTTCATTGAAGTAAAATTTCGATTCCGTGGTAGATTTTCAACGTATTTCTGTTTTTCGTCGGTATCCCGGTAAATTTTGATGGTTATTTTATTTTATATATATTAATTGCTATGCAATTCTTAGGCCGACCCCCAATAATTTTTTTAAAATGTCCCAAACTTTTTTTGACATGATTTTCACGTACAACCGTTGCTATCGTCCGTGACGGGAAGCGCGAGTTCGTGGGTTCGAATCCCAGCCAGGCTTGAAAATTTTTTTACATCCAAATTTTTTTATATCAATTTTTTTCGCATCGTGGGTTCGAATCCCAGCCAGGCTTGAACATTTTTTTATATACAAATTTTTTCAGGCTAAGAATTGCATAGCAAATTATCCTAGTTTTCTACGCAGTAGAAAAGAGAAAAGATCCTTTTGTAAGATACATTACGAATGTTGAGATGATAAATTTAATTATAATTAGGATGAGTCAGCACTCCGACCCCCAGCACAAGTTTTCTTATAGGGGGTCGTAACATAGTCAATTTTAAGTAATATATATCACCTTTATCACAAATAAAAATGTATAAAAAAATTTCACCACATCATTTCGTTGGTGAGAGAAGACCTAACGAAATATGGCACAGCACAAGTTCCAGCACCTATTTCTGCAGAAGAAAAAGTCGCCCTAACATTGAGGTAATAACATTGTCATAACAGCCTCAAATTCTAAAGTTTTGGTCCGATTTCGATATTCGATCGGTTTTCAGAGATGCGGGGTGAATTCTAGATGGTCCCATATAATGCAGGTATTTCAAGCCCATGCGCATGCTCGAACGTCAGGGATGAGGAAGCTATGTGCTAGTTTGGCAGAGTATTTTTTTATTATGAGTAACAATTGGTTGGTACATACATTTCTGAATGCACAAACAAGTCGCTCTTTTCAGATGGATGTATAATTATGAGGGAAGAGAACGTTGGTTTGGTACTGATTAGAGAGTTTTCGGCGACTTCAACTTAACGTCACCCGTTACTGTAGTCTTGAGGGAGCAAATGAAGATGCTTACCCAAATGGAACCGGGAGAACGGTTGCCTTAATTTTGATGTCACGTTAAAGGTGGTTGGGCAACGCGATATTTTCCCCCCAGCTGTCTTGCTGTCCACTGGTTGACTAATCAATTTCATCATTTTGATATGAAACGCCGATTTTCAATCCTGAATTCGAATTTTATGTAAGTTTCAGTACAAATACGGGCTAATTTCTCGTTTTTAGTTGTCAATTCGTTAACAGGGCATGAATTTAACGCAAAGATAGCAAGCCTCTAGTATGAAACACCGAGGTTTAGTTACACTTATGGGTGATTAGTCGAACTTCATGTTATTGGGTTTTCCGTTGGGTAAATTATCAACAAGTATTTATCTCCTTGACAATGAACCAGGATTTTACCTGACACAATCATCAGTGGAGGCAGCACTTCACGCAATGTTCACGAGAAAATAGCTGAGAGATCAGGCAAACTAAGAACAATACTGCGAAGAAATAGTGTCTTAAAACACAGTTTGCTAATTTAAAATATGTGAAATAATAATAGAAACAATGCTCTAATCGACCAAATAGAGCCTTTGCACAAACTTTTTTCGATCGACGAAGGCTAGTAAAGCTAGACAGCGGAGGCGGACTTCAGATGGCACAATTGGGTTTCTACGCGACTTGAAACGCAAAATAACTAAGTTTGAGGGGTGTTGAAAAACCTACCCGCTACATCAACATAATTGGTAATGGGGCATTTGAAAAGAAAACTCGGCGCTCCGCGCCTCGCCTGGGGGCAAGCCCCCTGGACCCCCGGTTACCTCTATTTACATACTTCGGACGAAATTATTGAAACACAGAATGTGTTTGCGTTGTCGCGCAACCAAGTGACAACCAAACAAGCGTCATTGTTTACTATTCATTTATAACATCAATTTATATAGTTATAGTATGAAACTACGAAAATTGCGTTGTTAAAAAATCAAGCCTGGCTGGGATTCAAACCCACAACCTTCCTCACGAAAAAAAAAAAAAAAATTCAGGCCTGGCCGGGATTCGAACCCACGACCTTCGTCTCACGAGAAAAAAAAAAATTTTTTTTCAGGCCTGGCCGGGATTCGAACCCACGACCTCTCGCTTCCCGTCACACATTTCGTTCCCATCCCGTGTTCCATTTTCGGCTAGTTAGTCCATGGCTAAAACACATTCTGTGTTAAAACTATTATTATTTACTTCAACAGTATTCGAGTAATTATGAGATGCCCAGTAGTGTTACATTTACAGGAAGGTTAGGCTGGTGTCATGTGCCTTTAGGTCCCCGCACTGGTGACGTTAAATGAGCCATTCTAACGTACTACGTTGCTAACGTCCCCTCAAGGTCACGTACTCTCACGTCCCCTCAAGGTCACCAAAAACTCTCTATTATCTTCTGGTGAGTCTGAATTTGGCAAAATAGAGTATACCTCTATTGAGAACCCGTAATAGAGTACAGTAAAATAGAGAACCCCATTGCGGGTCTGCATACCCTATCCGCGTCGGCGCGCAGGCTAGACTGCTCTCTCGACCAGTCGGGCCGCAGCCCCGTCAGGGAAATTCCACCTTAAGACACTAGTCACAAATAACAATCAATAGGGCACTATTAGCTTGCTTAACTTTTTAATGGGGAAAATCACATCTATTTAACTGATAACTAATTGTGGTTGGAAATGAAAATACAGTGTGCATACTTAGTAGTATCTTGCTCATCTTCCAGTTTCCTTTTTCTACTCGTAATTTTGGTATTGAAATAGCATGAGTTCCTGAAACATGGAATAGATTTCAGAGTTAATTGAAAACGGTATGTAATACACCGAAAAATAATTCCAGACTTGAAAATGTCAATCCAACAATACTAGAAAGAATTTATTTAGTATTTACCCTCCAGGATCCAATTTTTCTGCCAAGACACCAACGTGTTCCAATGGAAAAACGCCCCCATCTTCAGAATCTCTGAAAATAAGGACAACTTTTACATGAGGCCGAAGAAAAAGACACCATATACATATAATAATATTATCAATTGTTTGGTGTACAGATAACCTTTTCCAGTAAATTAGTATTTGGGGGATTCATAGGGAACTTTTGGCCTCTTTCAAATCCCCATCAGCTTGGGACTTTTCGTAACGTTGGTAATCTATCCACAAAAGCAAGTATGGCAATATGACATTATAAGAAAAAAATGAAGGAGGACGAAGAAATGTGTTTGCTATTTTACATCGTTAATCATACGTTACTATGAGATAAGAAAACTCAGTGATGTTTAATCAAAACGTTGACAAGACTTTTGGTTTTTCGAAGGGACACATATGAATTTCCAAGTTCGCACATGAAGCTCAAAAGTTGGGAGATTTGCAAAAGTTTGAAAGATTTACGATGGAGAATTAATAAGAGATCGAAAGTGTCACAAGGAAAAAATGAGGTCATTCTCCCTTTTCCATCCACTAGAGCAATGAACGCACTCCATGAAACGCCACTTATATGGGTACCTACTCCTCCAGTTACACAAATTACATTTTTCACATCTTGGTCAAAACCCCACCAAAATAAATAATATACGGTAGGTATGGAATCATTTAATTATGATTCAATCCCTTAGCTTATATCTGCATGATGTAAACTATTTCAACCTACTTTGCCATGGAGACGACAGAAGCAGCAGGATCCACGATTGATGGTGGATTATTTTCATCCCTGTACAAAGGCATTTTTTACACAAATTAACTATTTATTGGTGTAAAGTGAAGCTATAATTAGGAAAAAAACAGGCTATTCTATGAAAATAGCTAGATCAGGATAAGAAAGATTATGCTTACCTCTTTTCAGCTTTGACTGGGGTCTTGATTTTCGATCTCAGAGTCGGATTTTTCTTAGCAGACTTTGGAGACATTTTGCGGCCAGTGATTCCTTCAACGAGACTTTTAGCAGCAGCCAGCATGGTGTCAGAAGTAGAGACCTTCTTATCACCTTAAAACGATAAGGAATAAACTATTCAATTACCTAGTAGATTTCATGTGTCGACACTCGACAAGTGGGTTGGATTTGGAAAGCATCTCAGGTAAGAGGCAGGAATGACTCAATAAGATTGTGCACGATTGTTAGAACTCCGCATATGGGCAATGATAGAAGAGAAATTACTGGAGATGAACTGAAATGCTCTTGGTTCTGTTAAAGATCGGCTGGAAGCTTCAAAACTTCCTTAAGCTAATCTGACCAGCATGGTCCAACTACATGAAGCCTTTAGGGTACATAATATAAAATAATAACAATATGCAAATGAACCAATTCTCCCTCCTCTCTCTTCCAATGCAGTTAAAACTAAAGGCAAGGATGTTGAGAGAAAATCTACACACACACGCACATACTATATACATAAACAATATTATATATATAAAACCGTCATTAATCAAACTCATTTATTCATTTAGTACTTATCCTTTAGAGGCCCACATGTCCGAACTCTGCCTGAGCCCCGACTTCTCTTATCCTTTAGAGACCCACATGAGAAATATCTGATTGGTCAAACGGAACTTTAAACGATAATTTGAGGGAGGAGGGGGAGGGGTAGAGGACATACTGGCCTTCAACATTTTTTTTTAATATTTTAGTTCCTTAAAATGGTTGCCTCTAAACGAATTTTTCAAATTAACACGTTCCGAGCGGCGCCGATTTTGGTGGAAACTCCCTGGGACGGGACCTGTTTTTTCGAGATGATTGTTGATACCTGCTTATTATGACTAGCAATTGACGAAAACAACGATGCGGAACCGAAATTTGATGAATATCGAGGAGTTTTAGAAGTTGGATAGATCGATCCAGATCGGCAGTAACGTACCGCTGGTGATGCGACCCGCAATGCTTGCGCGTTCTTTTGAGGCCTCGGGCTCAAATCCCGGTAAGAACAATACACGTTTTCCCATTTTTTATCTCTAATGTTTCATTTTTTGTCCCTCCTAGTCGTCCGAATGATGTCCCCACATACCAAACCTAGGATTATTATATATTTCTACACAGAACCGCAATGTTTGTAGGCAGATGAATCTATACAGGAATTTATTATTTTTATTATTATTATACTATTAGGAAATTATAATTCTAACATAAAACTGAAAACGGTCCCTATGAGTGATTTTTATAAATATATATTTCAAGGAACGATAAAATATAACGCATTTTGATATAAAACATTGTATAATTAGGTAGGTATGAAACATACAGGTCCATGTTTATAAATTTGAATAAAAAATTGACAATATAGTACTACTAAACTAAGAGAAAGATGTTGTCGGATGATGGAACAGGTATTCACATCTCAGTATCTTCGTCTACAAATACATTCTTGTGCCACTTTTCAAAACATCTTTCGTGGCACAGACCAGGTTGCTCAGGACATGCAGGACAGTACCAGCACGTTTTTTTTTTTTTTTTTTTATTTTTTATTTTTTTAAATAGTAATCTCTATTTGTTACTGCCTGTTCATCTGCCTAGTAAATAAATAAAAAAACACAATAAAATTAAACTTTGCACTCGAAAACATCCCTAATGAATGAAAAAAACGCGAAATGAAAGGGCGCGAAAATGTTACTGAACTATTGATATCAATGGGGAACGAAACGGAGCGCATTCTTTAGGAGGCCTGATCATCTACAATAAGTTTGTGAAACTCCACAGCCAACAGAATGCGTGGTAATCTCGTCAGAAGGCAGAACGTAAGAGCCTATGAGCTCTCTGTAGCTGGATCTATCGATCCATTACGGGTGAATCGAACGAGGGCGCCTGGATCGATCGATCCATTCCGCTCGGAACGTGTTATGTAAACTTTTATTTTGCTGTGAGCTCTAGACGTTGGAAATAGTATGCATGGTTGTCCGTCAGATGGTTGTAGTCTGACGATTCTAGCAGTAGCCTTGCTAACAATCTGTTAATTTTGGTTCCGCTAATAATCCTCTTTTCTATTACTAATCCTAGTGTACCAAAGATTGAGATAGCTTCAATAGATTACACACCTCCGAGGACTCGCTCACAACAACAGATATGGCTACATTATCAAAGCGGGACTGAGTGGGTTTAGTGTGGGCTTCTAGAAGGGGTGCCAGGGGTAACTCTGCTCTGAACAGAGGGTTAGCCTCCGATTGCTGGGATAAGCTAGGTGATTGGATAGGGCCATCGGATGGAAGAAAGATGGCGCCATTTGTGAACTCTGCTCACTTCCGAAATTACAGCATCCAGTGTTGGGGGAAATTAAATGATATTCTGATGACACCCCAACTTTACCAGAAAAACGTAAGCAGAACTGTCAGTGCCGGGTCATTGGAGAATGTTGGTGTAGTAAAGTTGTGGGGGGGGGGGGGGGTGTCCTAGTGGGTACTAGACAGTTCAAACTCCCTTTAGCTCCCAGTTTCATTTTTGCTGGCCCTAGTTTAGCTCTGTTACTATAGATACCCGGTGAAAAGAATATAAGAGGATGGGGCTCTGACCGGGTTCAGACATAGTTATCCTTTGGAGGATCACAACATTCTTTTTATATTCATTTGTTGTTGGTTTTTCATGTTACACACATTCTATTTGTTACGTCCTATATCTTACCGTTAACATGAGAACCTAAATTGATGACCGCCATAAATTGCGTTTATCTTGGAAACTACCTAGGTACTAAAAATATCAGGACAATTACTTAAATATCATTCTCAGCTTTACGTTATCACGAATATTTTCATTTCTGAACTAATAAATTACAATGGAATTACTTACTATTATACAATTAATAACCCTGTTTCTTACCTGAAGGTGAATCTAGAGACGCTCTCCACTTTTGAGTTGTGGCTTTGAAAAGTGGACCTGCAAACGTCTTGAATTCTGGGTCAGTCATTCTAATTTTCACAGCTTTCAGTGCATTTGTCACAGCCCATAACATTTTCTGAAAGAGTAACAAAAACCTACAATAAATGGAATTCAATCAACTAATTCTATTCACTATTCCATAATATTTTACTAACAACTTTTTAAGAGAAACCATGAAATTAATTTCATAAATGTAGAATATAAAGACCCTAGATAAAGTTTGTCAAGGATCATTCTCTCAATACAACTCATTTGAAACTGAATACATGTCTAAACGAATCAGAATATTTTTAAAATAAGTCTGCATTTCTGTGGTTTTGACAAGTGGTAGTTAGGTCACCCTCCATAGATAGGTTCGAATGACATATAAAGAATGTTGCAATAAAAGGCTCTCAGTGATTGAATGCCACGTATTATACATGCTCTTCTACCTACAATAATTTAAAAAATGAACTATGGTGAGAAGGAATAATCACAACATTTAACGTTCTCACATCTCTATAGGCGGGTGCAAATAGTATCCAGCAACTTCAATAATTATACCCTGAGGGTATTTAAAAGTACTGAAATCTCGTTAAGAAAAGAGTAACAACTTCACTAACAAATTCCGCTAAAATGAATGACACTTATACACTTCAGTTTAGGAAAAAAGTGTAATTCTTTTTTCTCTACTAAAACTGCTCTGCAACATAATTATCAAACATTCGTTAATATGTTCTATGGTTTTATACAGGTCACCAATAGCAGAATCCAAGTAAATACGATACATGTTGGAAAAGTACGAAGCCTCGTTTACGATGTCAATCAGGTAACACTATCAATAGGAAAAAAAGTCCAGTCATACAGCATGACCCCATGAGCGAATTTTTGAAGAAATCTTCGACATTTCAGTCGCTATTGATCGTGTAGAGAAATTTTAGTTTATGATTTTGATAGACAAAAGTGGAATCAAATTATTAAAAATAATTAGGAGGTACTCATACTTTATTATTAGTAAACTAATCTTGTAGATTTAAAGACAAATGTAAGTAAATATCCATAGATTTCGATGTCCAATGTAGTCAGTATTGAAGACAGTTGAAATATTTCACAGACGGAATATTTCACAGAGTAAACTCATCAGTTGTGATTACTTTTTTTTTTTTTTTTTTTTTTTTTTTTTTTTTTTTTTTTTTTTAACAAGCACCTACTACCTACGTTTTAAACAGCATGGTTCTAGGATTGGTTATACAGGGATACTTCCATAAGAGTAGTTCAATCTGAATTTGGACAATGTTTCATGCAAATATTACCGATTTTTACAACTAGCGAACGGCATTAGGTATTTCGATTTTTGACTGATTTTTCAACTTTGAAATTTTTGAAAACTTGATACATATTGTTATATGAAATTTTACGCTGATTCCGAATATACCATATATTAGTATGCTGAAAAAATTATTTCGCACAACAAATCGCAAAAAACAGGCTATTTTGAAATTGTTGACTACATTTTTGAAAATTCCAACCCGAAGATGTAATCCGATCATGCTGGCCAACGAACTTGAACTTTCGCTTTGTGTCCTTAACATTTTAAAATTTGTTTGAAGTTTCTAGCACAATTCTACGGACAGTTATCGTCTGGAATGACACATACATACATACATACATAAAAAAGTTCCAGTCATGCAGCATGATCGTATGAGAGAATTTTCATAAATGGTCGTATTACAGTTATGTTAAATTCTGTTGAAATTTGAGCACTTTGGGGACAAATGAAAATTTTATTATACATTTCATAGCAAACTAACTTTTTGTCAGTAATAGTCCAATGAACAAACGATTTTGTGGATTTTTACAATTTTTTCAAGTGTTCCTATCGATTTTTAGCTTATTTTAATGAAATTTAAGTACATTTTTCAGTACAATTTTGTGCTTAAATTTTTAAATGTCCTAGTTCATGTTCGATTAATTTTTTTCGAGTAGCATTCTGCTAAAAAATAGAAATTTGTTAATTTTTAGCAGTTTTTTGCCTTTTTTAGTGATTTTTTAAGTACATTTTTTGAAATTTGACCAATTTAATGTGCTCAAAAAGTGTTGTCCAACGAACTCATCCTTTCTTTTGAAATGCTTGATTTTTTTGGCGAAAGAACGAAGTTTTTATCTCTATTCTATCGAGAGTTATCGTCTGGAATGACACATACATATATATACTTATTTATATATATATACATATATATATATATATATATATATATATACATATATATATACATATAAAAAAGCGTTAAAATCCAGGAATCACTTCAGAATGCCACAAAACAGATTTCGATGAAGAAAATTTTTGAAAATTTTTATTTTAAAATTTTTGGAGCCATTGCAATAGCTTTATTTTCTAAGAAAATTCGCTAAAAAGAGTTTTGTGTGGAATATCTAGGTAAAAATATCAATGAAGAGTTTACCTGTCGATGCTGCGTGGAAAGAACATTACTTGGATTGTTTTGGTTCACTGGAGTCGAAACCTGACTACTGACAGGCTCAGCTTTACTGGAAAATAAACTGCGTGAGCACCTTCTCTTTTCAGAGCTCTTGGCAGTCTCCTCTCCATTACTGTACCTACTTCGGTCACTCGCTTGAGGTGAAGAGTTCAGTAATAACTTTCTCACTAACCTTCTATCCTTACCCCTGCGAAAATGAAATTTGTTAAAAATATGAAATTCTATTATATTAGTGGTGCTTAATCACGTTACAATGAGTAGACAAATAACAGCCATGATCAGAGCAAATCTCAGCTGTGCAAAATAATACAGTCAGATACACTATAGTAGGTTCAGAAAATATTGGCGGGTGAAGATAACTTCTACCTGCCCTCAAGTATGACTCATGACTATTGAGGGGTATACATTGTATCTCTTGTATCATATTGTACGTACATACACAGAGTGATTATAAAAGAATAAGTCGGTTTCAACAATTTTCTAAATGGTACGAGCTGTGCGACCTACGAACTAAATCACTCGCGACGAAGTTGTGGAAACCCATTTCAAAACGGAAGTTAGTGAAAAACGTTGTCTATTTCCACGAAAAAATAAAGAGTTACAATGTTGAATCGATTTCGACGGTTAGGTCATCATCAGTAACAAACAATAACTGAACACACATTAGAAAGGACACAGCTTATATAGTCACAGGTGAAGGGAGATTGAATCCCATTGGTCGAGAGAAAGGAAAGGGGGCTGGAGGTACAACCAATTAAGTGCAAGCAAAGTGAAGGGGGATTATAGCTAATCAGATGAAGTGAAAGGAGAGGAAGAATTAATGGTTTCAACAGTTTGAAGGGATAATTCCAAGCTTTATAGAAATGGACTTATCAGAGGTGAAATATACTGAGGGATGTTTGTACTTCATATATGGCAATACCTTTAGCAACAACCATCATACTATACCTATTGTTTATACCATTTGTACAATACACAAAAGTACAAAGAGTTTGTTTATCCCCATACACCAAATAGTGAACCAGTGTGTTTCATTTCTAGTTAAAAGAAGGATTGACCAAATCCAGAAATTTTCTAATTAAAAATAAACTACTTACTGCTCTGGAGTCTGATACTTATTTTTGTTTTCTGGGCTCTGAAAAAGAGCCCTCTTCCCTTTGAAATCACATTTCCCAGACGATCCTTTCTTGGTATCATTTCTGTGAATCAAAGAAAGAAAAAACGAATTTAAAGTCAAGGAAAATCCAGAATATTGAATTTATCATTAATTTTAAGTATTATAAGGTAGGAGCGCCAAATAACGCCATGTAGCCCAATACCGCCATCTGCATATTTTCGTATTAGTTTATGGAAATGATACTAGGTTGTGTTACCATCGCGTTCCGCAAGACAGTGGCAAGAAAAGATGATAAGGACCATCAGTCTGTTATCAGCCTTGATGAGTGAAACGCAATTTTTATTGTTTCGAGTGACCTCACTGTAATTTTCAAGGTGTCAATCTTCTTGTTATAAAATGTGTTTTTCTGTTTATGAAGTATCCAATGAGTTATTATTCAACTGCAGTGTATCTAGTTTGTTGTGGAATCCAGGTAAATGTAACCACGTGGCTTCATTGTTGTCAAATGCAAATAAACGCAGTAAAAGTTGGTGAAGACCAATAACGCCAGGGTGGCGTTATTGGGCTGCACCCTTTCTAGTACCTAATTCGAGCATTTTTCATTTATCCTAGATAGGTTTGCATTTTTTGTATCATGATTTTTTATTGACATTCTTTGGATTAAAATAAATACGTTTGCATTTTATGAGTTTGTATTTTATTTTTCATCCCTTCATTCTGTGAAAAATATACCAATTTTGAGACCTATGCACACATTATTAGATATGGCATTATTTGGAACTCCTGGGCCTAATAACGCCACTAGTACATCTTTTGAAAATTGCTAATATTTCATTTTAAAATATAGCTTTTTTCATATTAAAACTGTCATTTCGTGTTCTTAGATTGTTAATTGATAAGTGGGACAAGTTTCAAGCGGATTAGTTGAAAATGGAGTGAGCAACAGCATTCGGAACCTTAGGGTGGCGTTATTTGGCGCACCTACCTTATATTTTTACTTAATTGAAAAAAAAAAAAAAAAAACTGTATCACATAAAAAAATGTGGTCTTTTACGTTTCAAATCACCCATGAAACGTTGCATAGTTAATTGCTCGAGACATTAAAGATTCTTGTCAATGATAAATCCGCACCACAAACGTGAGATGAATAGGACTTGAGGACTATACTGCATATCAATCTGCGATTCCCGGATACTGAGTTCCCATGGTACAATTACAATAAATAATACAGTTTTGGTTTATTAGATTCAATAATGAACTTTTCTAATAAAAAATAAATTAACCCCCTCCTCAAAATGTATTAGTTATGTTTCAAGATACGTGGATTGCAAAAATCGAATAGAAAAAAATTCGTCCATCCACTTTACAAAGATTTTCTCCAAAACAACTGGACTAAAGTATAGGCACCACAATTGGCTTAAAAATCATAGAACAGCCTATAACCTCGGCTTCATTTTCAATGAACCTCAGGGGCTAAAAAGGAGAAATAGGTAATATTTCAACACTACTGAATAAGAAGGTTTTTTTTGGCTGATTTTAATAAGATAGTAATTCGATTAATCGAATGCGGCCGTCTGAGTTGCTGCACGTTTTCTGTTGGCTCCCCATAAGGGTAACTTTATAGAGCCTGAGCAAGGAAAGACCTGTTTAAAAGTTCACCACACATATCCTTCGCCCCCCACACAACGCTTTGATAGCACGCATGCGAGCTCCTGCTTGAGACCTGCGTTCGAGTGGGTTCGAGAATAAAAACGATTTCGTACCTCACTGCTATCATTAATTCATTTTCTTTCCTATGTTCAATTCATACTAATCGTGATAATTTATCATTTGGTTATATATATTTAACCAACAAAACAATAAAAGATAAATAGATATATATGTTGTTTTCGTTGGCTTGCTAATTATTTTCCCTTTTACTTTATGTGAGTAGTTCTAACACGATGCACACCGAATAAAATTCTTAAACAATAAAATCAAGGTGTGAAAGACAGGAAACAATTTCACCGACCTAAAGGATGCTCTACGAAGTTCCTTTTCTCCTAACTCTTTTTCCAACTTCTCTCTATTTTTTTAAGTTTTGAAAAAGAAAAAATTAAAAGGTTTAATTGTATAAAAGATTTGGATGCAGAAGAGCCCCGATTATACGTCGAATCGGGTGGCAAGGGCACCGCAGATATCGAAAATCGAGGATAACCCGAAAAAAAGACTAAAATTAGGTGAAAACACGAAACAAATATTTCGGCATAAAAACTATGTTTATTGTACAAACACTATGGTATGTCAAACTTATAAAATATGTACTGTACTGCAGAAACCTTAGCTCCACATCTAAATCACTAAAATATAGAACAGTAAACAAAAAACAAGGTAAAGGTTCGTAATTTAAAAAAAAAAAAAAATTTCGTGGCACTCGCAGATAATTGCGGATTTACTGCACCTTTGAAAATGCGAAAATGAGAGGGACATTGATACAAAATCAAACACTCTTAAGCCACATTTACACTGCCTGAACATCCCCGAGCATCGAGCATTGGTGATCGTTGCTTGCCAGTTTTCAACGAGCCCTCTGTTCACACTGCTTGAGCATTTGTGACGATCAGTAGCTCCTGAGGATTTGCAGCAAGCAGATGGCACCCGCGCTATCAAAAATTGAGGTTTCCGCAGCGGCTATCTTCATTTCAGACCATCTAGTGGAGGAAAAGCGAAAAAAGAAAAGGCGTCGCATGTGGGAGTCGTCATTTTTAAAGAAAAGAAATTACTCCCTATTGCTGAAGGATTTGAAGGAGGATAACAGTGGGCTATTCAGCAATTTTAGACGCATGTCGCCTGAAGATTTCACCTTCATAGTGCGAAGAATAGAAGGCACTTTTCATTTTCCCACTCCATCACTGTAATACTTAAAAAGCAACAAAACAGCACACACAAAATGGGAGATGTGTACCCTTCAACAGCTAGGCGAGAACTAGATTCATAGAACACCATTCGACGAATCCCGGGGTGTTTACACACAGCGAGCGGTGAACGAGCATCCCTTTGATGATTCACCGTAAAACCGACATCGGGTGGATCAGGTCCGAGCACGAATGAGCATTCACTTGGACCTTGATCGGCTTGCGGCGACTGTTTACACTGCCTGAGCATCGAACGAATGCTCGTTCGTCACCCCTGCTCGCGACGAATGCTGGGGCAGTGTAAATGGGCCTTTAGATTGCTAGTTAGTGACACTCTTGCAAACGCCTTCCCCAGCCTCAAGCTACTTGTTAGTCACAAATTTGATAAGGTTAACATTATTTTAACCATCTATTGAATACATTTAATAAAAGCATGATCGTATGAGCGAATTTTCGTAAATTATCGTATTGTATAATGTTGAATTGTGTGCAATTTGAGCTTTTTGAGTGCAAGGAAATCGTTAACCATTAATTTTATGGCAAAAAACGTATTCTAAATAATAACCTGCTATTCAAATAGAGGTTCTGAATTTTTAGCTTTTAGCGAATTAGCGAAGAAAATTAAGCTATTGCTCTCGCCTCAAAATTTGTAGAATGCGAATTTTTGAAAAAATTTTATGCAGAAATCCGTTTCAGGCTATTCTGAATCATATTCTGAAGTTTAACGCATTTTTTTATGTATGTATATATGTATGTATGTATATATGTATGTATATATGTATGTATATATGTATGTATGTATGTATGTGTCATTCCAGACGATAACTGTCCGTAGAATTGTGCTAGAAACTTCAAACAAATTTTAAAATGTTAAGGACACAAAACGAAAGTTCAAGTTCGTTGGCCAGCATGATCGGATTACATCCTCGGGTTGAAATTTTCAAAAATGTAGTCAAAAATTTCAAAATAGCCTGTTTTTTGCGATTTGTTGTGCGAAATAATTTTTTCAGCATACTAACATGTGGTATATTCGGAATCAGCGTAAAATTTCCTATAAGAATATGTATCAAGTTTTCAAAAATTTCAAAGTTGAAAAATCAGTCAAAAATCGAAATAATGCCGTTCGCTGGTTGTAAAAATCGGTAATATTCTTCAAAAATTCGCTCATGGGGTCATGCTGCATGACTGGACTTTTTTGCAGTTTTTATCGATTTTTTAGCAAATTTTGATGAATTTTAAGTACATTTTTCAGCATAATTGTGCACATACATTTTTGGATGTTCTATTTTATAGTAAATAAACTTTATTTGAGCAATATTCTACCAAAAATATAAATTGAACGATTTTTAGCCGTTTTTAGAGATTTTTTGAGTACATTTTTTGAAATTTGACCAATTTAATGTGCTCAAAAAGTGTTGTCCAACGAACTCATCCTTTCTTTTGAAATACTTGATTTTTTGGCGAAAGAACGAAGTTTTTATCTCAATTCTATCGAGAGTTATCGTCTGGAATGACACATACATATATATACTTATATACAGGGTGAGTCTCTCGCAAATGCAAAAAAAAATTTGGGTAAAACTACATCAAAAATGGAGTAAAATGCCGCCAACTGCATATTTTTATCTCAATCCGTTCTCGAGATATGATTTTTTAAAGTTTTTTTCAGGAAAACCGTGTTTTTTTCCTTTTAAACTCAACTTTCTTCACTTTACTTCATTTAATTTTAATTTTTGACCACATTTTCGGAATCAGCACTAAATTTACTATAAGAATAGTGTACTTGGGTTTGTGAAAAGTACCATCCAAAGGCCCTCACATCAGCTCAAACATTGACGATTTTGAAAAAAGAATATTTCTGAAAATCTTAAAAACTTTACTACTCTTTTAAAAAGAATCCTGGAAACTGGCAAATCTCATGAAAACTGCTTCATCTAATATGCTTTCCAACGGTATTATCAATTTTACTTTTATTTTGTTATTTAGGGGAGAAAATAATATTTTAATGTTAAAAAATGTGGGTTTTTCAATGAAATTGTTGGTTTTCTCGAAAGATGACCCTCCATGAACCAACGAGTATGGGGTCGGTTTCTATGTATTTTTTCTCGCTGGATCGAATGGAAACTTGCAGATCTCTCAACTACGTTATAATCGAGTTTTACACTTTAATTAACTAGTTTTACCCCATAACACACATAATTTAATCGTAACAAACAAACTAAACATTTGCGATTTTAAGTGTAAAACTCGGTTATAACGGAGTTGGAGAGATCTACAAATGTTACCACTCGATACAGCGTGAAAAAATACATAGAAACCGACCCCATACTCGTAGGTTCATGGAGGGTCATCTTTCGAGAAAACCAACGATTTCATTGAAAAACCCACATTTTTTAAGCGTTTTAAAAAAGCGTTAAAATCCAGGAATCATTTCAGAATGCCTCAAAACAGATTTCAATGAAGAAAATTTTTGAAAATTTTTATTTAAAAATTTTTGGAGCCATTGCAATAGCTTTATTTTCTAAGAAAATTCGCTAAAATGTACGAACATTACAAAATTAGCGACAACCAACTGACTTACTTGGCTACAAGGATCTGAGTCGTTTTGTTCGAAGCCACCGCTGCAGCGATGTTGTCCCTTTGGAAAGTGGTCATTCTACGAGTTAAGTATGAAATTCTAGTCCGAGGGCTAAGACCCCAGCCATTCGCTTTTCGTCTCTTTTTTGCCGATTGAGTTAATTTTACGTAAACACAGGAGGTTACTGCAGATGTTTCACTCCAAATATACCTGAAAAAAGTATTAAGGAACTTATATTTAAACGCAAGTAATCACCAAATATTTGAGAAAGTCATTGTCATGATGAAATTAAGGATAAAGCCAAAGTGATATAGTGAGGAGCGTCACCTCACCTTTCACAAATCTGACGTCCCAGTAGCTCCAGTTCCTCGCAAGAATTGTCCGTGTTGAGGCTGTCAAGACATACATCAATGAATTAAGTTGAAAAGAAGAAAATAATAATGAAAAATAGATGAATAAAAATGAAAAAATAATAAAAGAAATGAATAATACGAAAAAAAATTAATGTACGAAAAATTAAAGATTCCAAGCTAAGTAAGTGTGCTACTAATGAACAAGCTTACCATATTCCCAGACTTTCTTCTGTTGCAGCAGAGACACTTTTACTGCCTAAAACATAGAAAGCAGTATGAAGTGCTAAGAATGAAGTAGGTATCAAGAATGCAAAAATCATGAATCCAGCAAAAATGATAAAAATGACCTGAAAAGCGGCATTTTATTAACATTCATCAACAGGTGGGCATCCGAGAGCACGCATTCAGAAGTGATACGCCTCTGAGACAGCTCATCCGAATTTTCTCGGTTTCAGTTTTGGCGTTTCAAAAATCTCCAACTACCTTTAATTGACGAGATATGACGAACCACTGCTAGCGAGAAAAAATAGCTCTCACCTCACCTTCCTTTCCAACAGATAGGAGGGTATTCTGCGACACGATGTGCTACACATGTTCGTATAGGCGGCACTGGAGGGGAAAGGAGTGAGGAGGTGCGATCTTAAAACCTGCTACATCCGTCGAAGGTCAACAGTTAGTTAACAGTATATACATTTACAGTTAAAATTTGAAATTTCAACGATTTTTGACCGTTTTTAGGTACCTATTTTTTGGAGCTTTTTGTCCATTTTCCAAACTCATCCGTTTTTTAATGTTTTTTTTTTTTTTTTTTTTTTTTTTAAATAAATAAACAACAATCTTGTTTTCAAGATCAGCTGTCGTCTGAAATGACACACATAAGAACAATTTCGTAAGAAAAGAACGGTTTTAGAAAACTACAATTTCGATTATGAAAAGGTCAGGGAATTTAATTCTCTTGAAATTTAAAGCAATAATTATAATACCTAGCTTATTTTATTATTATTACTTTTTTTTTTTTTTACAATTTTCTAGAAAAAAAAAATCAACGATTAAAGATTCGTAGTTGTTGTAGTTAAAAATAAAATACAAACCATTATCCCAAACCAAATCTTGATTTTCCTTCCAATGGGTTAATATTTTGTCGACGTGGAAATCTGGGTTAGTGTAATCCGGAGGGGGAGGAACTCCTGCATGAAAACAAGGAAAAAGTGTTCAATATTCCAACTTTAATAAACTAGATATGATATTTTTCTACTAACTCCAAATTTCCACATTATAATAATCACTTACCAGTAAGCATGCGTTTGAATGTATTCACTAAGCGTTCTTTACATCCAGGAGGTCGGTCAACTGGCTCCTCAAAACTGGTAGAGGTTTTACATCGATTTTTCTTGGGTGAAACTACCGACATGAAACACACATAATCAGCTTTGTGCAAAAATATCCAAACACAACAAACAATTCCTCGAAATTCTTGAATGTGGAATTTCTATGAGTCGAAAATGATCAAAATGAGACCCATTACTAGTGGCAGTACAGTGAACCTTATATGGTAGAAATACACAATGTTTCTACCAGTTCCCAGTCTCGTTGATTTGCTCCTAATCACACTAGAACTTAGTGGATGAAGAAATGTGGCCTGGGTTTCGTGTAAATTGATTCGTGACCGAATTGAATGATGACTAAGTGATTTTAAAGGATTTTAAGAGAGTGGGTTGATTACAATGGAGGTCCCGAGAATTCCAAAGCGGGAAATTCATTTTTTTATGATACCCTAGGCAACTACACAAATTTTACATCAGTCAAGAAAATCCTCATTTCATCAAATGAAATTATATTTTACAAAACTTATGACCAATGGTGATGGGGGAGGGCCAAAGGTGGGATAAGATCCGAAAAACAATTGATTGGGCATTCATGCACAACAATAAGGAGGTCCCTTCCAAGCTGAGGAAATCCCTAATCGTTTCATTTGGTAAACGATTTCGTGCATTCTCTGATTTCTGACAGGAACTGATGCAAACCACAATGTAGCTGCTCCTTGATCAGATACTGGAAAAAGACCCAAAACATCAGTCCCGAATCCCCTGTACCTTCCACAAGGTTTGAATGCAGTAGGGCTCCCTCTTCTTTTAGCGAATTTTTGAAGAAAATTAAGCTATTGCTCTCGCCTCAAAATTTGTAGAATGTGAATTTTTGAAAAACATTTATGCAGAAATCCGTTTCAGGCTATTCTGAATCATATTCTGAAGTTTAAAGCATTTTTTTTAAATGTATGTATGTATATAGGAATGTGTCATTCCAGACGATAACTGTCCGTAGAATTGTGCTAGAAACGAAAGCACAAAACACAAAACGAAAGTTCAAGTTCGTTGGCCAGCATGATCGGATTACATCTTCGGGTTAAAATTTTCAAAAATGTAGTCAAAAATTTCAAAATAGCCTGTTTTTTGCGATATTTTGTGCGAAATAATTTTTTCAGCATACTAGCAAGTGGTATATTCGGCGTAAAATTTCCTATAAGAATATGTAGGAAATTCCTATCAAGTTTTCAAAGTTGAAAAATCAGTCAAAAATCGAAATAATGCCGTTCGCTAGTTGTAAAAACCTCAAAAAATGAAAGCGATAATAAAAATCTTTTTCCATTTTTATATTGTTCCTAGATACCTTCAGACACAAACTTAGCCCTTAGTTTTCCCATTTGGGCATGCAGAAAATTTTGAGAAGGCATTGAGTGTGATAATTGGTCGTATGCTTGAAATTAAGGTTTTGGTGTAGCAGTTATTGATGATTGATTACGCCTCCAAAACTAGGGAAATTCCCAAGACGAAATATACCATGTATTGTATAGGTACATGTTTAGGTGTACCCGATCATTTTTTCACATTTTTTTGGTGCATCACCAAGAGTAAGCAGTGATAATGAGGATTTTTGGGAAAATCATGAGATTATTGAACTTTGATAGATTGCCAAAAGTGCAGGTTATCTCCGATCGTTCTGGGACTGGAATAATCCAACTACGCACTCATTCAAGTGTCTTGTGTATTAATGTTATCGCCGCTCTCCGCCGTCGGTGATCACAATGAACGAAAAACGTTGAGGAGGGTAAGTGACGGCACCCGCCTATCAACTCCTGCTTTGACGAGTCAGAGTAAATAAACCACTAGGTGCGAACCTTGTCCCGAGAATGAATGTTACGATTCATTCTTCGTCTAGAAAAACAGTTCTTTGGGAACAGTCTTCTATCACTATCACATCATTCAACGTCAGCGGAAGCGTACCTAACATTAGCATGCCTAAAATTTAAACACACATTGTGTATAAAAAAAATCGTAACATCGTGGTAAAAAAAATGTTCCCCAGGATTCCCATGAGGAGCCATTGCAATAGCTTTATTTTCTAAGAAAATTCGCTAAAACGTTGCTATCCGATTAGCCATTATAGTTAGCGAGTCGGGAATAGTTTCAATCAACTCAAAAAACATGAGAATCCATATAAAGTTCAACCACTTGGCTCATCTAAGAGGTTTTTGCACAAAAACTGCTGTTTCCGCCCACTGTGCGCCGTCCTGCGCGTTTTTCACTTCTAAAACCTGAGAGGTCTATACGCTTTTCAAACAAGGGTGGGTATTCCTGATTCGTTTTCAATCGTAATATCAAAGTTGGGACGATTCCTGACAGATCGTGGTCGAGGCAGCGATAATGCCAGATCGTCGAAATCATAAGCACCACTCTCGTATCACCAAGAATTAGGAAGGTAGTGTGAAAAATAAGGAAGTTATAAGCCGGTTTCACATGGAGCAGTACGAGCGTAACAACCGGAAACATGGAGAGCCGGAAAACCCATTGGAGGGGGCGGTGGAATGCGGCAGGGTGTTCACATGAAGCGGCACCTTGGTGAACGGAATCATAACCTTCCTACTGAAACCCTCTCTGATCTGAAACCTCTACTTGCGGTTATCAATATTCCTGTCCAATGAGCACTGCACTCGACGGAACGCGGCAACGGTATAAAAATTTCTACAGCCGTCCGCAGACCGCCCATTCCGGCAACATGGCAGCCACCATCCTCAACTTTTGTACCAACAGCCAATCAGATTGCCCGTCTTTCGGACATACCACTCCATGTGAAACCGGCTATATAGGTAGGTTTATTGATAAAGATCGATGTGAAGTAGGTATATAATCAAAGATGTAAACGATGGGTAGGAGTTGGAGAGATGTTTCATTTTCGATCGCGCATTCATTCTCAACCAATAGAAACGGGGTAAAGGCATTTCAGGCTTCAAAACATGAAATGAAAATTTCTGACATGATTCAGTTAATGATTTCAGACATGAAAAACAACAACAATACCTACGTAATCCCAACCTACATTTTCAACACCAAACAAGCATGTGTGGTCATATTCATAGGGGCTGTAAACGTGTACCTCTTTGTTCATGAATTAACAGGTCCCATTGCTGGCAGAGACAAATTAAAAGAAGATACGTCATTCATCTAGTTATTTTTAGGTCTGATCCATCAAGCAGTGGGGACAGCTCTGGAAGAGCCCTTATAGAATAAATAATACGATCATTAGTATTATATTATGCTCTAAATTTGGAGCCCCAAACCCAAAAGAGCATCTAAGAAAAGTATTGGTGAATTTTCTAATTTATTGGGTTTACATAAGTATGATGTTAGATTGATAAGGACAGTTTTCTAGGCAGATATTGGATTTCGTCTGTTAGCAGTTCTTCGTTGTCTTCCAAAAATACGCTTACGAAATTTCAATTCACCGATTATCTCGGCCATAATTAATCGGCAAATCGATTGATTAGCCTAGCCAAAACTATTGAAATCCATGTTTTGTCCTTCGATTCCCATCCAAAAGTTATAACCCCGATTGACTGATGGTTAATCGAAATTTTAGAAGGAAACCAAAGAGAGGATAGAGGAGGCGAACTACAGTAAGCCAGTGGTGGCTCTCGCTTGGGTGTAGCCTACAATTATTATTGTAGTAGAGCACTCCCCTCTCACAGGTTTAAAAACGCTGCAAATTATTACATAATGGTTTATTATTTCTGAATCAGATAGCCAGCTATAGTAACCAGCATACTCTTGGGCTTTCACCAGTCTCTTTTCTAGTATCCACCTCTGTTTTCGCGATACAGGCTGCGCTCCCGATGGGGAGCAAATGAATGATCGTACAGCCACCCGAGTGGTCTCATTCAATCCACGGAGCTAATTTCTATAGGAATCAAACTAAAACCGTAGGTACACTGGATTCCAAAAGCATCTGGGACCTATCCCAGTCGATTCTGCGTCCGAAATTACTTGGGTGACGACACCCCACTTACCTATGGCAGAAATATAAGTAAAATGCTATTCATCCAGAGGGTTCAGACTCCAACCTGCCCATGTAATGCAATTTTAATTTAAAAACGATTTGCTTCGAACTATCTGAGAAGCGGCGCCTCCTCTCACTCCACCCCCCGCTCACCACCCACTGTGACCCCCTGCAAAGCGTGCCCCCTGCCAAGCGTGCCAGGCGCGCGCGCGTGCGTAAGTCTAACACTCAAAGCCTCGAAAAAGACACTTTTTCGTCCGTTTTTGGCCCATAGCATCTATGCGAGTAAAGCGATCGTGATGGCTAAACGTTACGACCAACTAGACCCCAAATGGTGTCTATGTGCGAAAGAACGGGTTTTTTAAGTCAATTCTTAGGCCGTTTATGGCCTGGGCGGCGGACGGACATTTCAAATTTGGATTCTACGCACCTTGAAACGTAAAGTGACAAAGTTTGAGGGGGGGGGGGGGGGGGGGTTATAACATTTTTTTGCTGTACGATCACATAGGCTTATTATTGGAAATAATAAACCAAAAGTGCACAAGGAGCGGGACGGGGTTGTTGCGGTCTAGTCTCGCTTCGGCCCACCGCAGCCCGCTCCTTGTGCAGTTCTAAAACCTGAGAGAGCTTTTTTTCTACCCAGTTGAGGGTAACCTCTAATACTATTGTAAAACCTCATTTCAAATCTGACCTTTATATCTACTGTAACTGAAAGTATTGGTTTTTAACAAAATATCTGAACTGAAGTTAAGCATATCAATGCAAAAATCCATCATTGCTCAAACATAGATAACGTTATATGTCTGACTGGTTATCTAGGTCTTAGAGAGGTCTTAGGTCTCACCCATTACGCTATTAGGAACATTACACGTTCTTTGAATCGAACAAACCGCCAATGTATGTACAGAACGTCAAAACATCCTCGCCCTCTTTACCCAGTGTTCCGAATTCTCCCATTTGGAAGGTATTTTCAGAGGAAAACAAGTGTTGGCATCCATGAATTTACTATTTAAATGTTACATTGTCTTCATAAAAATAGTGTAAATGGTACCAACCGACACTCTCCTATAAGTTAGCACGATACTTTTTATACCTACTGACGTTATTAAACTAGCTTTATAGAAGACTGCTGGAGTCAACCGCACGTCCCGTGACGCGTTGCCTGAAGGCACGGTATACCGAACCGAATAGCTGTGCACTTCCTTCCGTAAACCATTACCTCTGAAACTCAAGGACCATATTATATTCTTATGCAACATAGGAATATGTACCTTTTACCTAAGTAAATCGTAATTTCGAATAATACAAAATTTGAATTATCGGTTAACCACCCCGGTAGGTTTTAGGAATGTACCTAAATAATTATCTGCTAACCATTTTATTATCTATACAGCTATCACATGCAGTACAGATCATTTATTCAATAGGACAGGTATTACTTTTTCTGAAGGAGTTGCTAGGTATTGTCACCGTACTCTAAGATGGATGGAAGCTCAAATAGTTATAACTAGGTACTACGTATATATTACCTATAATAAAATTGCAATAAACGTATTTAGTTACACATAGAACGGTTAGTTCGCTTACCATTTAATGACTACCTACGAACCATTCTAAGAATACATTTTTTGAAGTAGGTATGATGAAATAAGCGAAGTGACAACTCACACATATCTTCGTCAGACCCATATTCATTTTCGTCTACGTTGCTCATTCTAGCAGAAATAAGTGTGGAGTATTATTCCCTCAGCACTTAGAAAACAACAAGTGGTTTAACTTGCTAACACGGAAATCAAGCAAATTTATTACACAGTTCAAAAATTGTGTAATCGGAGGAGTAAATTGAAAACTAGTCAGTGTAATACAAATACACCTTGTAGGTAAAATGAAATATATACACAACCTGAATATTATCTTTTATCAGCTTGAACAGTTGGCGGCAAAGAATTCATGGAGTAGTAATGTCCATGGAGTAGTAATTTACCATGAAAGGTGGAATCTTGGCGCCTCCATGGGTGGAGTTGATGTCTTCCACACAACACAGAAACGTGTTCTTATGTTCTGGGGATCTCTTCGATCTGGATTGGCTACTCCACGCCAAAAAATATTGCTCCACGAGATGGAATATCTTTCCAGACAAATCCATTGTTCAGAATTGCGTTTCAAGGCAGATCTTGGTTAACGTAGAAGAATAAGAAGATCGTTATGATAACAGTTTTGTTAACAACTCACGGCCTATCCCCTTCTCTTTCCCCGTGAATTCCCTAGCGGTCGGACGTGACATAACACTCATTCATTTAATTTTTCCTTTTGCACCGACTATTAAGCTAACCGCTGAGAAATCAAGAGCCCGTAGTGGAACTTCCGAAAATCTTTAGTGCCCAAAAACCTATCGACGTAACACAAACAACAATGGTAAGTTTTCTTGATTTGTCTTCTACCGGTGGCTCCATCTTCTAACTTTTATTGTTTCACTAGATACCTACTACTAAAACATCGTGTTGATTGAACTAAACTTCAAGGATAAAGACGACACAGTTGTTTAACAAGGCATCTACGATAATTTAATCTTGAGGCCATTTAAATGGCATCCGGTTCCTCCCTCAGAGAATGAGCGTTACTCGTGGGTCCGAAAAAGGTATTTTAACTATTTTTAAGGAAGAATATTCCATCCTTAGAAGTTTGGCATCAACCGCACTTTCCTACGATGACTAGTTTTCTCTATGATTTTTCAAAGTTCCGCGCACTGGTGACGTCAAAGCACCCTTCCCGCCTGGGCCCTGTGAGTGTGACGTTACCAGAGCAAACTGAAAAATCAGTAAGAACACTACTCAGCATAGGAGAGTGCGGATGGTATCAAATTTCTTAGAATGGAATCTACTTTCATTTAAAAATATAAAATGAATACGTGGATAACGCTCATTTGGTAGGCTGTTTAGTAATGTAGTTGCTTAATACGTAAACCTCCTGTGTACATAAACGAGGTAGGCACAATAGAGCTGTGGGTTAATGGTTTTAATTATATTTCGCTGTCAAATTCTCATTATAAACAGTATTCAGAATGCCGAATCCTATTCTAGTTCCAACGAAAATAATTATTCTTGGGATTTATCTTATCCTAACCGAGTTATCTTGCTTGTGAGTGGCTTATCTAGAATTTCCAAGGGCAATTACCCATGCACGTACTAATCAGCCATGTCCTTGAGTGCCTTTTGGTGTCAGGATATTGGAAAATTAAACTTTTTTCCCTGGCCATCTCTATAGTTCCCTCATTAATCAGGCGCGTAACAATATCATGCAGAAGTTAAGGTGGGATATTCCTTGTTGTCCCCCCCTCCCCGATTAAAATTTAAATTAAACAAAACTGAGGTTCTAAGGATCGTACCTACCTAATTTCGTCTCATCTACAATCAAGGAACCAATGTAATCCCCCCCCCCCACCCCGTTAAACATTTTTTCTAGAGTAGGTAATCTGTAGATTTCATGTTTATCCTTGGCTTCCACAGATGGAGTCAGATTGTTCTTGCTAATTATCTCTTATATTGTGGAACTTAATGGATGGAGTGGCCGCGTCATACGAACAACAAGGGCTTTTAACTAATTAAACTATCCAACACTGTTTCCACAAATTACTTGCTAAAATTGGTCCGCAAAATTGGTGCCCCCCCAATTTTCAAAACGAGATTTCTCCACTTCAAACCATCGTTCTAATTTAAAAAATATTATTTGGGATCATTAAAGTCCCCCTCCTTCTCATCACTGACGTTTGAAACAATCTTAAGTCAATTCATATTACTTCATTGTGGTTTAAAAGAGTTGGGGGGTAGCACTAAAGTTTTTGCCTAGTTGAAAACTGTATTCCTCCCCCCAACTATCTAATTGGTGGTTAAAAACTGAAACTATAACACATGTATGAATGATGAGACACAGAGACTCATTGACCGAACGTTGCGAGGTATTAAATCTAAAGGGTTATTTACGTTACCTAGTAATAATAGTAAAATTATCATTTACGTACTTTTAAGGGGGCGACACCCGACTCAGTCCTGGCCCTCCCCGACTCAGTCCCGCTTAGAAATGGAAAGGTTGGTCCGCTTTCCCGACTCAGTCCCGCTAGTGAAAGTCCCGACTCAGTCCCGTTTGTGAAAAATTCCGTGAAAAATGCCAAAATTCTGATTGATCTTGTCGTGGTGTTTATTAAATTAAAAAAAAAAAAATACATCAAAGTAAGATCGTCATAATTATGCACTATATGATCACATAAATAGGTATCACAGTCTCAACAGTCATTTCTCAATTTCATTCTGTCCGGATACGCTCGATATTTAGCCGATACTCTTTTCATTAACGTGTATGTTGTTATGGCCTGCTGTCTGTGCAGTGCTATAAGATCAGATATCCATCCATAACGGCGGCGATCAACGCTAAGGAGAACTCTTATGGCTTTCATGTTCCAACGGGACAGAGTCTTCTAACCGCTCAAGGCGTAGTGGGATCAAGTCGGGCAATTGCAATATCCCCCTTTCACTAGTTGGGATCGATTCGGGTGTCGCCAAATATGTTCGCCAATATCATCATCAGGCCGCCAAAAGAATACTGAAGTCAGTCACAGCCAGCCAGTCTGTTTCTTATAGAGGGGTGAGAGAGAAGACGGGACGGGGAAAGGGAGGAGAGATGATGGCGAGGGGCGGGGTGGAGGGGAGAAAGTTAGAAGTGAAAGGTTTTGGTGATGAGGGGAGAGGAGAAGAAAGGAGAAGGTGTATGCAGTAAGTAAATCTGTCTGTTGGTGAATTATTACTATTATCCTAGATTTAACGACTAACCTATCTTATGTCTATAATATCCACTATGATTATTTTTCTATACAGGGTGATTCCCTCGCAGATGCAAAAAAAAAAAAAAAAAAAAAAAAAAAAATTTGGGTAAAACTGCATTAAAGATGGAGTAAAATGCCGCCAACCGCATATTTTTATCTCAATCCGTACTCGAGATATGATTTTTTAAAGGTTTTTTCAGGAATACCGTGTTTTTTCATTTTAAACTCGGATTTCTCCACTTTGCCTCACTTAATTTTAACTTCCAACCTCATTTTCGGTATCAGCATTAAATTTCCTATAAGAATAGTGTACTTGGGTTCTTAAAAAGTACCATCCGAAGACCCTCACATCAGCTCAAACATTGACGATTTTGGACACTTTACTACTCTTTTAAAAAGAATCCTGGAAACTGGTCAATCTCATGAAAACTGCTTCATCTAATATGCTTTCCAACGGTATAATCAATTTTACTTTTATTTATTTATTTATTTAGGGGTGAAAATAATGTTTTAATGTTAAAAAATGTGGGTTTTTCAATGAAATTATTGGTTTTCTCGAAAGATGCCCCTCCATGAACCAACGAGTATGGGGTCGGTTTTTATGTATTTTTTCTCGCTGGATCGAATGGAAACTCTTGCAGATCTCTCAACTACGTTATAATCGAGTTTTACACTTTAATTCACTAGTTTTACCCCATAACACACATACATTTAATCGTAACAAACAAACTAAACATTTGCGATTTTAAGTGTAAAACTCGGTTATAACGGAGTTGGAGAGATCTACAAATATTACCATTCGATACAGCGTGAAAAAATACATAGAAACCGACCCCATACTCGTAGGTTCATGGAGGGTCATCTTTCGAGAAAACCAACAATTTCATTGAAAACCCCACATTTTTTAACATTAAAACATAATTTTCTCCACTAAATACCAAAATAAAAGTAAACTTGATCATACCGTTGGAAAGAGTATTAGACGAAGCTGTTTTCATGAAATTTGCCAGTTTCCAAAATTCTTTTTGGAAGAGTAGTAAACTTTTAAAGATTTTCAGAAATATTATTTTTTCAAAATCGTCAATGTTTGAGCTGATGTGAGGGCCTTTGGATGGTACTTTTTAAGAACCCAAGTACACTATTCTTATAGTAAATTTAATGTTGATTCCGAAAATGTTGTCAAAAATTAAGATTGAATGAAGTAAAGTGGAGAAATTTGAGTTTAAAAGAAAAAAAAACACGGTTTTCCTGAAAAAAAAAAACCTCTAAAAAATCATATCTCGCGAACGGATTGAGATAAAAATATGCAGTTGGCGGCATTTTACTCCATTTATGATTTAGTTTCACCCAAATTTTTTTTTGCATCTGCGAGGGAATCACCCTGTATACAGGGTGCGGCAGAGAGGACAGACGGTTTAAAAAAAAAAAAAAAAAATCGTAAAATAGTTAATTTTTACTCAAAATTGTGACACAATCTATAGCAACTACTCGGTTGTACGTGAAAATCATCGTTAATTTCGTCAAGGACGTTACATAAAAAAGATCGAGGACTCGGAACGTATCGCTTCAAAGAGCCAATGCGCCAAATTTGTCTTCTTATTTACTAGTTCAGTGTTTCTAAAACCTTTTTTTTTTCATGTACCCTTCGAGCAGGAACGAGAATGGCCTTGTACCCCTTACAGATTTTGACGTACCCATCATCAAAGGACTAAGAAAGAATGTAAAGACGAAACGCTTGCATACGAGTCTGCAACACATTGGAACATTTCATGTCTTCAGTTGCAGACGCGTAGGTATGTGTAGCAGACTCGTATGCAATCAGAAATTAACAAGCGGTTGCAATCATGTTCACAATATCAATTATTGAGAATGATCACCTGTGTGTAAACAATAATTCAAATAACCATGCTCATAACTGTGATTGTTGGCCACGCACTTCGCAGTAGTTAACATAATATGATTGGATAAATCGAGAGCTTTCGAACGAATGGTGAACGAATTTTGTGGGATGAAAAACGACGAAGTACCATTTCCGTAGCAACGACTCGGTTGTAAGCGGAAATCATCAGAAATTGAGCATATTTCGTTACGTAACGTAACATAACGAAAATTTGGTTGTGTGCCATAGCAAAGACATGAAATGTCAAAACAAATTTATTGATGCAATCAGGTTCGCAAGGAAATAGCATTTGAGACAGTCAAGTGTGAAAAATCACATCAGGCTTGTAGTGGCCGAAATTGTTGATGCAGTGGTGGAGGCGTTCTTGGGCGTTTTCTCCAACATAGCTCTCTCAACCAACTCTCGTCCAGAGTTAGGGGCTTGTTCTCATATACTCTAGCTTTGAGATGTCCCCATAAGAAAAAATCGCATATGGATAAATCTGGGGACCGAGGAGGCCAATGAACATCGCCAAACCTGGAAACAAGGCGACCAGGGAAGAGAGGGTGAATAACGTCCATTGATGCTCTGGCTGTGTGGGCTGTCGCCCCATCCTGCTGGAACCACACACGTCGGGTTGGAACACGTCGCCGTCGTAATTCAGGGAAAAAGAAGTTGGTGATCATTTCGACAAAGCGCTATGTTGGAGAGAGTCTACGCGAACTTCCAAGAACGCCTCTAGCACAGCATCAACAATTTCGGCCACCACATGCCTGATGTGATTTTTCGCACTTGACTATCTCAAATGTTATTTCCTTGTGAACCTGATTGCATCAATAAATTTGTTTTTGAGTAAAAATTACCTATTTTATGATTTTTTTAAAACCATCCGTCCTCTCTGCCGCACCCTGTATTATAATATAATAATATATTATAAATCTAGTCGTAGTTTTATTTCACTTTGCTGATTGTATACATATAGTATGCATATGTATGTGTATATAGTAGGCTTGTATATGTAAAAAAAAAATATATATATATATATATATGTATATAGGTGTATTAATATATATACAATTATATAATTGAAGTAAAACTTTTTCTTTTTTTTATGTTAGGATCCACATTATATCTATTTTTTAATATTATACTCTCTATTTCTATGAGATATGTTTATAATCAAATCAATATACCAAAGCTTCTAATGCGAATTTGCCAAATATTGCGGGCTCTTTTATAAATTAATGGGTTCTTAAGTCGTTTGGCTATGTGGTTGTCAATGTGTTCGTCTGTGGGTGTTTGCGTTTTTTCATTAGTTTGTTAAATGGCGTGAATACTGTTAATACAATAATAATATACTGTTAATATAATAATGTTATCTGTTGTGGTGTCTAGTACGTTTTTGTTAATAATGCGTACGCCGAATATAAGTTGTTTGTATACGTATATTACGTTTGTATGTATATTTCTAATTTTTCAAGTATGTTGAGTTGATTTTAACCATCTGACTTTTTACGGATTAGATCAAACAAAACGACATCTGTGCTACGTCACACCGTTTTTTATCCCCCCCCCCCCCCCCTTACCCCTTTAATTATAATTTTTCGGGGATTCTGAAATACCGAAAATTTGTAGAAAGTCAAATTTCCTGCGGTTTCCCATTGAATGGGAAAATCTGTCGTCAAATGTCAGTTTCTTGACTATATGTCTGAAATATTCGTTTTTCGAACATTTTGTTTGGTACCTAACATTTAAAAAGTGAAATTTCCAACAAATTCGGTTCCCATTACCTATTAGCGAATTTTTGAAGAAAATTAAGCTATGCCTCAAAATTTGTAGAATGTGAATTTTTGAAAAATTTTTATGCAGAAATCCGTTTCAGGCTATTCTGAATCATATTCTGAAGTTTAACGCATTTATTTATGTATGTATGTATGTATATAAATATGTATGTGTCATTCCAGACGATAACTGTCCGTAGAATTGTGCTGACAAACTTCAAACAAATTTTAAAATGTTAAGGACACAAAACGAAAGTTCAAGTTCGTTGGCCAGCATGATCGGATTACATCTTCGGGTTGAAATTTTCAAAAATGTAGTCAAAAATTTCAAAATAGCCTGTTTTTGCGATTTGTTGTGCGAAATAATTTTTTCAGCATACTAACATGTGGTATATTCGGAATCAGCGTAAAAATTTCTATAAGAATATGTATAAAGTTTTTTCTTGTAGGATCAATGCTCTCCGAGATGTTCCCAATAATGATCATCATATACAGTGTACATGTATGTACACTTTACTGTTTAGTGTACCTATCTAGTTGTAATAACTATTTCAACAAGGAACTGTCGTACATACGGATGAGTATATTTATTTATTATGTCGTATTACGAAACCGTTAAACAACCCGATCCGGGCCAGTTCCACCAGAGATTTCGCCCATTTCAACTCATGGAACACAAGATTCTCTATTTTGGAAATATGGAATCGTACTGAATCAAATCTGTTGGTAGTAGGTATGCCCTTTCGCATAGAGGTCCTCCAATGGTGTGGTTGAACAAAGGACGGTTGTGGGATCAGATTTAGTTCTCCACACTATACAATTTAGGGTAGTTTTCTCTTTGAACTTCGAATAAATGAGGGGTTGGTATGTATCCCATCTTCCATTAAGAAAAAAACAGGAACTGATGAGGAGGAACACTTGTATTGCTCGAACAAAAAATCGCTCTTCTCCAGATTTCAGCAATATCCCTCAGGCAATTCGTTTATGCTCGATCGGGGCTCCATCTATTTAAGTCGATTCTGTTAATTTTCGGTGTTTGCAAACGATAAAAATACGTGTTCCAATGTTACATCAGTTAACGTGAAATCCTCAATATTTTTATTTCTTCTTTTAATAGCATTCATTATCTCGAACATTTCATGAATTTTAATTTTTTCCGAACTAATGTAGAAGGTTAAAAGACTGTGTTGTTTTTCTTTTAATTCAATGTATGGAGCGAATTTTGATTCAATCAATGTTTGGATGTTATTTATTTCATCTTCAGTTGTAGACACCAAGAGCTTTACTTGCAATATGCATCCTTTGCCGTACTGCTTTTTCAAACTCGGTACTGTACCGATGCATCTCATAACGCCTCTGACCATGATGGTGATTCTACCACAAACCGCTTCGCATTCATCCATACTATGAGATGTTAATATGATGGTCTGTTTATTGTTTTCCAAACAGTATCGGAGTATAGCCCAAATCTTACGTCTTATTACCGGATCCACTCCTGTGGTTGGCTCGTCAAGCAGTACAACGGGTGGATTTCCTAACATGGCTAATGCAGTGCTTAGTTTCCTCCTGTTCCCCTCACTATAATTTTTGCACGGTCGATCGCATATTTCTCTCATGTCTAAAGCATTAATCCATTTCTGTGTCATGTTTCTTGCTTGAGAATACGGCATTCCTCTTAAAAGTCCAAAAATCGTGATTAACGATTTAGCAGACAATTCCAACAGTAGTCCATCTTGTTGGGGACAATATCCTAGTTTCCTCAAGTAGTTATGGCTTTTATACCAACTCAGTTCACTTTTCTCAATCCTAGCATTTCCTTTGGTAGGGATTATCAAGGCCGTAAGCATTCCGAATGTTGTGCTTTTCCCGGCCCCGTTCACACCTAAAATGCCAAAACATTCTCCCTTTTGTACACCGAATGTAACATCATTAACCGCTACAAGTTTTTTTGAGTACTTTTTACCCAAATTATTACAAATGAATATAGGGATTTCAACGTTTTCATTCTGGTTTTTTGCGACAATGTTTCTTATTCGTTCCTTTTCTTTAACAACATCTGGGTTTTTAGCGTCTTGGTCATCATTTATTTTCCCATAGAGTATCTTTTCCACAGGTGCCTTGATTAAATTCCATAAACGATGGTCTAAACAAACGGCTAGAAATAAGTAGAATAGCGCGTCAATTATAAAGAACATTATTTCACGATTGAGTTGAAATGTTTTCAGGGTTGCATTCTTCATTTCATCACATGTTGCTGCCTCTGAAGCCTCGTGGCATGTTTTGCATGTGCCTACTTTAACGCTCCACGTTATTATTTTATTCAAGTAGCTTACCAGTATCGCCCAAGGTAGAAAATATGTATATTCCATTTTCCATGTGCTCGGCCAACGTTGTGTTAATACTAGGGTTGCGATTGTACCAAATAACGATACAGATATGTAAAAAAGCATAGCGCTGGAATAATTCCTGAAGAAGAAACTGCAAAAGTATGCTAGTGTAATACTACTAATTCCGTACAAAACCAATCCCAAAGTTAGAACTTGTAAAAATATCAATGTATCGAATAAGTGATAAGAATCTGATATAATTATAACGAACATTACGACAGCTATCGTTATGAGGAAGATGATGAAATCTATTATCAGTAATGGCAGCCAGTAAAACAAAGGCCACACTCCAGTCATTAGTTGGAGATGTTTGAAACCAGTTACTCTCTCTGTATGCGGGAAAAATATGTAATAGGATGTTGCGATTAACATAGGCAGCGCAAATACTAATGACCATAGTATAACCACTTCAAATGAACTGCTGTTACCTTTGCATGCATCAGTTTGCTCAAATTTATAGGGAAAATTGTACGTTCTTATTTTTGCGTTTAGATGATTTATCATAGCGTTTACTAAAACCCCATATGCAATTGGTAATGAGTGGTATGCCAGAGTTGAAAACAGTGCTTTGGGAGGGCCTCTCGTGTCGTAAGCAACAATCTCATTAATACGGTAATTCATCAGATCATTGGATGCTGTTGTATGTAGATAGTTTAATATTTCATCGTGTGGAGCTACATTCACGAATGAAAGACCATTGGCGGTTATTCTTGATTCGATGAAAGCTGCAAGTTGGTCATTCGTTTGTCTCTTGGCTACCACACAACTGCCTCCTTTGTAAGTGTCCAACGTCAGACTCAATTTTTCTACCTTTTCAGTGTTGAAAACAACGTTTTTTGACTCATGAATTGCCAAAAACGTCACAGCGGCCGGTAGTATAATCAAGAGGAGAATGTAAATCTTCCAGTTATGGCACCACCATTTGATTCGTTTTATGAAAAGTGCTTCTTGCTGACGACAACATCCATATTTGGACTTTTCAATTTCCTCCCCTATTGGCATTTCAGTTACCGTTGTGTAAACCCCCTGATCTTCTTGCACTCTAAGGAATACGTCATCCATCGTGGAGCTCGAAAGAGTGGCATCAGTTTCCCCACTTACTGCTTGCAGAAGCGCTGGAAATTTGTTAACTTCAGAAGCTGGCAACGAAATTGAAACAGTCCTATCGGTTTTACTTACTAATTTTGCAGATGGAATATACTTCTGCACCATCGCTAATAATTTGTCCACATCTTTGCCCTCCGTTGCGCAATTCAGTTGGTAACCCACTCCATATTGCTGTTTGAGAAACATGGTGGTACCATAGCACTTGAGTTTTCCTTGTACAATTATTGCTATACGGTCTGCTAGTACATCAGCTTCTTCCATATAGTGTGTGGTGATAACTGTTGTTCTGATGCCTCGAGTTTCCAAAAGAATGTCCCAGACCTCTCTACGAGACTCTGGATCTAGTCCCGAAGTTGGCTCGTCCAATAGAAGGAACTTCGGCTTTCCAATCATTGCAATCGAAAGACATAATTTTCTCTTCATCCCTCCAGACAGTTTACTTGGGACCTTATCCCTACTCTGATGCATTTTGAATTTAGTTGTCAATTGATCACTATTCTTTTTGGCATCTGCGTAATCAAGCCCTTTCAACATTCCAAAAAATACTAGATGTTGCTTAGCCGTCAGATCAACTAACAATAAATTGTACTGTGGACAGTATCCTAATTCTTTTCTAAACGTGTCTATATTTTTGCCTGCAAATACATTGTAATTTTCAGTGTAAACATTCCCACTGGTTGGAGAGTACATTCCGCAAATCATACAGAATAATGTCGTTTTCCCAGCACCATTATGACCTAGAAGTACTGTTATTTCGTTTTTCAGCATTGTGATGCTCAAATTATCTACTGCTCGGAATTTTCCAAAGCTTTTTACAAGTTTTTCCGTTTTTATTCCAATAGCTGCTTCTTCATTCAACGGCTCTACGAGTGCCGATTGAATCATGTTGAGCTGGGAAGTTTGTTGGCTTTCGAGATCGGACTCTTGAATTGGTTTAATTTCCTTACTCCTTGTATTCATATTGGATCCCGTTGTTGGTATTCTCTTCTCCATTGGTTGAACCTGATTCGGCTTTGGAGGTGGGGGGCCGGCAGCATTTCTCCGTCCTGGAAATATGAAATACCACGGTTTCGCTCTCCCATACTGCCCAGGTTTCACCGCGTCTACGTAGAGCATGGCAACTAAGTAAATGAACATACTTAATATCATTAGAAGGAGTGTAACGCCAACAGGTAGGATTGTCAGGGAACCAAGAGGGACTGTGAACATTGAGGAAAAGGTCGTTGATCTTCCGCTTGTCCCGAAGACATATATCGCTTCTAGACATTCACTTAGGCCCCCAAACGGTAAAAATGCGAGAAGTATCAAAACAATTTCATTTCGAGTTATGTAATTCAGCAAAGCTGACGTGATGACAAGGCTTGCCAACCAGTAAACTATTATGATTAGTATCCCATATTTAGGACTGTTGATGAACGCCGCTATAAAAGCAACTGAGCAAAGGGCGCTCCAAAAGAAGATCAAAATAATGGAAAACAATATAAGACCATTGGTATCTGGGAATACGGCTTCCTTGACTATTGCAATCTTCCACAACATAGTTGTCACTACTGCAATGATGAACGTGATTATTCCAAAAGGGATAAACCAACTAGCATAAATCATCCAAGTTTTAACCCCATTGACTTTCAACATTTCTCGTATTCCACTTGCTTTTTCTTGTATGAGCAATGTTGCGAATACGGCTGAAATGAAAATTATGCTGAGCCACAACACAGATTGCACGAAGGAATTGTTGTTGTTATCGGTGTCCCTGTATCTAGGATACGGAAAGGGCTGTATAAGAAAATCAGGAAATATCGATTTAAGATGAACGGTGATATATGAATAATTAATTAACATTTGCAAAGCTAAGAATCCTTTTAGATAATTTTCACCGTTTTCCATTGGTCCACTTTTTAATTTTTTGGGGAATTTTTCGCTTGTGTGCCAGTATGATTCAGTGCTCCGGATACTATAAATAAGATTTTGGGGTGTCAGTGTTTCGAAATCAACACCAAAAATTGTATCTTTTGCCAATCCGGTTTTGGATTGTTTGTATAACTGTGACACATGTTGTAAAACATCTTCAGGTGTTGCCATGAACACCAGCGAAGTAACTGTTAATCGCGATGTTGCAGCGTTCATCAAATTCATAATATCTGCATTGTTGGGGCTCACCACAAGTGCTAGGGTAACTCCATTTTTGTTTGCTATTTTTATGATCGTATCCATTGATAGCGTGGGAACCATTGCTGGTTCAAATTCGTGAGATCCCGATGAAGAAATGAATTGAATTAATGAGAGCGCTAAGAGAATCGGGATTACGATTAATAGTATCGTTGTCAGCTTCCGTTTACCGAGTGAACACAAAACGCGATAACCTAGAGCCTTAATTTCATTGCGAGTCATATCAAGGATATTGTCCTTCAGTAAGTATGATTGAAAGCTGCTGTATTTGATTATTCTAGACCTCCTTCCCACATTCAGGGAAGTCGCGACCGGTCAGAGTGAGCGACATATTCAAACGATGTCAAGTGTTATTAGCCTCTAACACCTGCGAACAGAACAATGGAGAACGGATTTAGTAATTTTATAATAGAATATTTTACAAGGTTTGTTATGTGCTTTTGTATTCATAAGCTCATTTATGTTCACACATAGCCATCTATCCGTGTAATTGGAAACGTCTGCCAAGTTGGGTGGGCAGTATTTTTTCCTCACATACCTATTGTAACATGGAAGTATATAATTTGTTGAAGAACAAAGTACGAGTCAAAATGACTGGTAAGTCGATGTTATAAGAAATTAACGTTTGCATGCAACAGACTACTATTAATCCAACGGCAATGAAAGTGTAGTGCAGCTTGCTTCACAGTCGGGAAGATCAGGGATGAAATAAAGTAAAAATCAGATTATTCGACGCTTTGTATCTGATTTATTCCTTCTCAGATAGGCGATCAAGTAATGAAAAGTTCGATATGTACAACTTATGAATAAGTAAAACGGTGGAAATATGTATAAGGTATTAGAATTGTATTTTGAGGATAATGTGAGACTACAACCGAGTATTGGTAGTTCACATAGCACGAATACACTTGAGCACAAGAAATATTACGTTACTGATGTCGTAAGATTCGTTTAGAACAGAGTGGATCGTGTACAAACAGTTATCAATTGTACGAGTAGGGCGAACTGAATACCAGTTTTATAATCTTGGTAGAGGGGGGCATAGGGTTTTCAACTCTTGTGAACTACGAAATGCGCAGAAAATGGGGTTAGGATATGACCTACAAGTACGTGGAGAGATATGGGGAAAACCCAAGGGCGAAACGCAGTTGTTACACAATGGACTGAGGTCGGGATAGATAAGAAAAAAGGGAAGCAAGTCAGTCCTACCGAGGAATGAAATGGATGAGCAGTACTTGGTATGACCAGGGGGAGGGATTAGTACAACGGTACTGTAAGACTGTATGAGTAGAGAAGGAATGCGGCGTTCAACCTTCAGGTGGATTTATTTGGAAGTCCATTTTATTTATTTATTAATTTTTTCGCGTTGAGAGGCTGCAGCCGAACATGGTACAGGGGCTAGGAAAGGATGACGGAAGTCAATAATATGCTCACAGTGAATCATAGAGGGTACGGTAAGGGCATGGATTAGTCAGGGGGCGTTGTAAAGTGCCAGAGGTGGTGTGAACTTCTGCGATCTGTGGCACTTGATCTGGGCGGAGATGAAGCTTTGTGATGCGGCCTAGCGGCCATTGAAACGGTGGTAGGTCATTGTCCATGATGAGGACGACCTCCCCCACAGCGGCAGGTTTCAAGGGATCAGTCCACTTCGAATTTTTGTGGGACTCCACCAAATATTCTTTCAACCACCGCTCCCAGAACGATTGAGTCTGAACGTGTTTCCATTTGAAAAGGAATCGCTGTGATATATTCTCTAGAGGAGGTGCGGGGGCGTTTAGTGGACGCTGTTGAGGAAGTGACAGGTGACTCAAGGATTTGTAGGTCAGCTGGAGATGAGGAGAGGGTCCTAGAATTTAGGATCCCTTCGATTTTCGTCATTAGGGTATAAAAAGTGGAGAAGGAGGGGGTCTGCCCCCTGAGTTCGATTTTTAGTAGTCGACCACCATAAATTGATATTAATTATATCTGAGGGACTTACCCCCGCGAGGGGAAGTCAGCAGGGGTTATGTTCAGAGCGAACATGGAGTCTACGATCAGACTGGAGAATGGAAAGCGTTTTACTGACTATTACCGACAAAAGGGCTTCCAGAGTGGGGGCGGGCTCGCTGTGAGCCATGAGAGAGCTATGGTCGAGTCTTAACAAGCATAAAATTGATTCGTGGAAAAATCTGGAAATAATGGAGATATGCGGCTCTAAGTGTTGGCCAGGAGTTCGCATTCCATTAATTCAAAACGAGGTAGTGATAACATTTTTGTGGGAGCAACTTTCGCTCGTGAATACAGTAAATTACAATAGAAATTATTGTTAGAGATGGTTAGCAAATCGATTACCGCTGCGTAAGCTTGTTAAGAGGCATCGAAGAAGCCGAGTACACGAAACTTTAAATTTGAGGGAATGAAGCGGGGAATCGAAACATTTGAAAGAGTGGGGAATTCACTAGCGAGTTTTGTCCATTCGTTGATGATTTGAGGGGGTAATACTTGTCCCCAACTGACGTGAACTAATACAATTTGTCTTTGAATAAGGCGAGCCTTCATGATTACGGGCAATATCCATCCCAGAGGGTCGTAAAGCTGACCAACTTGTGAAAATAGTTGGCGTTTGTGGACTTTCTAAGGGTTGAACTGAATAGGAAAATATATCCTTTTGATTATCCCTGACAAGGCCAATTACTTTGAGGGGATAGTTGTCTTCCTCTCCAAGAGCAATTTTTTGGCCTTGGGGGGAGAAGTGATCGGGGCTGATTGACTCGAGAAGGCGTGGGTCATTTGATGCCCACTTTCTCAGTTTGAACTGAAATTTTTTTAATACGTCGATAAGTTGATCTCTTGACGTGAGAGTTGAAGATATATCTGCGCTTAGCCCTACAGAAGCTAAGGGATGAGTGGTCTCGCACCGATCCGCTATTTCGAGCATGGTTCGGCAGGCTAAAAACGGGACGGCGCCGCCGTACCATAGGGTACAGTTTTTAATCGATAATCTTTGAGAGTTGAGTAAGGGTTTTTCCTTCCGTATAATTATGAGAAAATCGCGGTCGTGAGGAGGCTGTTCAATTTCACAAAACAATTTGACAGAAAGCGAAAATGGGTTAAGACGTAGTAAATTTCGTTTTGAAGTTTTGGGCCTACTTGCAAAATGTCGTTTAGTCTTACTCCCGCACTATTAGGTTGACTAGAGTCGAAAGCAACGTGGATTTTTTTCCGGAGGGTCATCCTTTTTTGAAACAGAATGATGGGGAATGTAGTAATGAGGTAAGCCGTCAGTGGGTGGATCGACGAGTTCCGTCTGGCCTAATGTTAGATATTCTTGCATAAAATTCTGGTAACCATTACTGCAGTAATATAAGCAAATCGTTCCTCCCGAGGGATGTAAGGGATAAGCAGTACTTGGTATGACCAGGGAGAGGGATTAGTGCACAAATATACATATATACATACATACATAAAAAATGCGTTAAACTTCAGAATATGATTCAGAATAGCCTGAAACAGATTTCTGCATACATTTTTTTCAAAAATTCACATTCTACAAATTTTGAGGCGAGAGCAATAGCTTAATTTTCTTTGAAAATTCGCTAAAAAGGGAAGCAATTCATTCCTACCGAGGAATGAAAGGGATAAGCAGTACTTGGTATGACCAGGTGGATTTATTTGGAAGTCCATTTTATTTATTTATTCATTTTTTCTCGTTGAGAGGCTGTAGCCGAACAGAAAGTTATAGGGGGATGATTAGGAACTAGACTGCACAATCCTTGAAAATTCGATAAAAATCGCTCCATTAGTCTCGGAGTTTTGTCTAAGTCGATCAATTTTAGTTTTGCGCATGCGCCATAGTTATTACTCCACCAATTGCAATATGATTCATAGGGAATTTCCTGGAACATATGCCGATCCTCTCCCCGAGTTTGAACGAAATCGGACCAATAGATGATAAGAAATCGACGTTATAATAAATTAACGTTTGCGCATGTGACGGCAATGAAAGTTATAGGGAACCGTCTTGAAGCTATCCCACACAATCCCTGAACATTTCATCAAAATCGTTACATTAGACTCGGAGTTTTGCCTGTGTCAATCAATATTAGTTTTGCGCATGCGCAATGGTTATTACTTTACCAATCGCAATATAATTTATAGGGTATTTTTCTAGAACATTTACCCAACTACCTACCGAGTTTGAACAAAATCGGACCAACAGATGATGAGAATTCGACGTAACGGGAAATTCACCTTTGCGCATGCGTAAAGGCTACTGTTGATTCGAAGGCATTGAAAATTATGGGGGACCGTCTAAGAGATATAGCATTTCCGAATTGAGTTAAACTTTTTCCATTTAGGTTTAGTCCTTTTCCATTTAGGTTTAAACCTTTTCCACTTAGGTTTAAATCTTTTCCATTTATATTTAAACCTTTTCCATCAAGATTTAAACCTTTTCCATTTGGATTTAGGCCTTTTCCATTTGGATTTAAACCTTTTCCATTAAGATTTAAAATCAAGAAATTATTGTGCCACAATTTGAAAATGAAATCATGCATGTGTTTTTTTATGCACAGAAATGTAATCTATATAATAATGAGTTCTTTGCCAATAATTTTTGAGCACATTAAATTGGTCAAATTCCAAAAAAATTTACTAAAAAAATCATTAAAATGGCTTAAAATTGTTAAATTTATAATTTTTAGCAGAATTTAAGTCGAAACAACATTATCGACGATTTACTAGGACATTAAGAAAATTTAGCACAAAATTATCCTGAAAAACGTAGGTAGGTACTTAAATTTCATCAATATTTGCTGAAAAATCTATAAAAACTGCAAAAAACCTAAATATTTTTAGAATTGCCAAATTGTATAGAGCACGAGTTTTTTTAAACTTAAAATTGGTTTTAACAATTTATTTACACAGAAATTGCTCAAATTCCAATACAATTTAACATAGGTATTACAATACTACGATAGATAATTCAAGAAAATTCTCCTCATACGATCATGCTGCATGACTGGAACTCTTTTTACTTCTAGCCTAATGAAATTGGATTGGGTAAGTACTTTCTTACTATGATGGGGTTAACTACTGACCTTTTGATGGAGTTTAAATCAGAATGGAAAAGGTTTAAATCTAAATGAAAAAGGTTTAAATCCAAATGGGAAAGGTCCAAATCCAAACGGAAAAGGTCTAAACCTAAGTGGAAAAGGTTTAAACCTAAATGGAAAAGGACTAAATCTGAATGGAAAAGGTTTAACTCAATTCGGAAATGCTATAACCCGCACAATCCATGAAAATTGAATCGGAAACGGACTGATACTTGGTATGGTTTTGGGCGTGACAAGGATTTACCACAGACAGACAGAGACAGACATCAGACAGACACGGAACCAAAATTGATCAGCTCATCAGATCATGATTGGTGCTTTCTCACGGGTTTTCACACGGATTGGCGCTTTCACAATCGACCGTTGTTGTTATATATCAACATGAATTGAATATGTATACCAATATGAATTTCATTGTGATCAGGTTATCACTTTTTGGTGTTTTGTTCAGGCCGAGCCGATCAGAGTTGTTGTGACTGGGGCCGCTGGTCAGATCGCCTACTCCCTCATCTACATGCTCTCCCGTGGCGAGGTGTTCGGCTACGACCAGCCCATCATTCTCCACCTCCTCGACATCCCCCCGATGATGGGAGTCTTGGAGGGCGTCGTCATGGAAATCACCGACTGCGCACTCCCCCTCGTCGTAGGTAAGTTAAAATTCAAATATCTTCTTTAAATATAATTCCGAACGTGAATTATTTATATGTGAAGAACTTCGCGGTCCGATTTCAGTGTTAGACGGCTCATTCGAATCAGCACGGCCCCAAGTTTGTTGCAAAAGTGTCGATAAATAAGAAACGTAGTGATGGGGTCTTTTCTGATCAGCTGAGTGAGCTAAATTCTTTCCTGTTCACTGTAGGAAGTTGAAATTTGATAGGGAGACTCTCTGGGACATTAAGAGACGAGTGAAGTGATGGGGTCTTTTCTGATCAGCTGAGTGGCGAGGACCATCTCAACTGGTGGTATTTATTTCATTACATTACTTACATTTTGATCGTTATTTCCTTTTTTTTAATCATTTATTAACATCTCCTTAGCTTTGCACCAGGTCACATAACGCCGCAAATAGGTAGGACTTATATCGTTACTATAATGTGCTGGGTTCCTACTGTTATACGGACTAGATTAGGGCTTTCTAGTCTTGGTATATTTACAATTAAGGTGGGTTCACATCCATCTGCAATTGCGGAAATGCGGCAATGCTTCTGCGGTTGGAAGTAGTGGAGAGGAGTGCGGAATTGCGGCAGGCCGTTCATAACCACCTGGTCGTGCTATTACTTTATCATTAATTGTGTCTTTTATTACCATTGCGTTTCCTGAAAAGACCTATTTCCTCCTGAATTTTCTCCACCTATCACATATTTCACGGACATCATAGCTCCATAAACAATGTTGAATAATAAACTCATTAGGTACTTACTAACATTAGGTACTTAATAGAAATAATTACTCAATTTAATATTCCTCAATTTGCTATATTCCTTTTTCTCGTGCCCTATTACGCCAACGTGTCTTGTTTGAAATGTTTTTCTCGTAATTGATTTAGTCATTTCTCTTCGACCGAAGATGAAACATTTATTGGCCCTAGATGGGTGTAAAATCTCGATATTCTTTAATTCAACCCCAAGGAGTGAAGTTTGAGGGTTGAAATTTGAAAAATTAGTCTCCCTGAAAAGTTTGTTTTTTAATGGATTTTTATAGATCTAATTTTCAATTATTCGAATGGGAAACCAGTTGTTCGCTTAAACTATGATCGAAAATAATTAAAATCAAGTATAGGCTCTTGGCTGACGTTAGTCCTGAACTATTTGGCAGCAGGGCCGTGGAGAGAAAATCCGGGCTCGGGGGCAAAAATCAAAGGGAAATTTTCAGGCACACAATTGTCTACTATTATGCATTAGATAGATAGCTCTTCTGTGTAGATTACTGAGTCTATACCCGTACAGGTATCACACTTACATGGACATTCATAACCAAAAAGACTGAATAAGATCGAGTCGAAACAGTATTCAGCCTATTCCTGCATTTCAAAATCGTGTTTTTTTGTTTTTTTTTTGTTTTTTTTGTCCACGGGTTTTTATGTGATTTTTACTATAAATTTGGAAAAATTAGATGAATTTGGTACAGATTAAGCGTTTTCTGTCACCATCAAGTAGAATTTATTAAAGCTTAAGCGCGGTAAAATTGTCAATTTTTCAATCACGCAAAATTTCTATTTCAAACACGAGTTTAACCAATTTAATGATTTTAAATTCACCTTGTGCTGAAAGGCAATTCAATGAGCTTTTCTACGATAACCATAAGAAATTTTCTTAGTTAAAAAAGTGGTGTTCTAATCAATTTTGGATGAAAAACCGTGAAAAACACAATAAAAACAAGGGTTTTTAAGGAAAAAGCTACGAGAAATTTCCGATCGGAAATGAACCAAATGATCTACTTTTGGCTTCTTTTTAGGCTCCCTGTATGTGGCTTACTCACAGTTCAGTTTTCGTGTAAGTACATTTCAGTTGAACAATTTTTTTTTTTACCGCAAAATAATTTCATTGAAGGTGAATTAATGAATTAATTTCTCCAGGAAAAAACACGGTAAGTTGAGTATTTTGAATCAGCGAAAGAGCGAAAATTGATGTGGTTAAATGTTAAATCGGGATCCAGAAAACATTTGAAAGAAGGAACAAAAATTTTTTTTTCGTTTTAATTATGTAGGTAGATCGTTGTCTCCTTTGATATGTTTTGCTTTCAAATTCTCTCTCATTCCCTCTCGCTCTTTCTCTCGCTCCTCTCTCTCTCCCTCTCTCTCTCCCTCTCTCTCTCCCTCCTATTTCTCTTTTTGACAGAAATCCCGGGCCCCCTCACCAAGGCGGGGCCAAGGGGGTAATGTACCTTTGTACCCTAATCCTAAAATGGGTATCTCGGAAACGGGGGGAGAGTTGAAGAATGACATCCTAAAATGAGTATCTCAGAAACCTCCAACAAAGTGTCGCGAAAAATTCCTTGACCCCCAGCCAAAAGACATATCCATGTCAAAAATCAAGCATTTTAATTTCTCCCTTGATGGGAAAAACAAAAGATCATGGATATGTCTAGTACCTACTGCTTACCAGTTGGTACCTACTACTCAATTGTATACCAACCATGTAGTGCCTTCTTTTCACAAGATTATTCCATTATGGTTACAAAACAATATTAGTTTTTAACTTAGAGTAATAAATCAGCATTCCTTGACACTACAATGGCTTAGAGGTCATGAAATGTCGTGGTAAAATGAGAGCATTCCAAAAAGTGGCGAACAATTTTCCTGCTATGAAATCTATGGGAGTTACTCTTCCCTAGTAACGCCTTGGTTGTACGTGAAAATCAATAGAAAATGTGCCGGTCGGGAAAAAAAGTGTCGCGAAAAATTCCTTGACCCCCAGCCAAAAGACATATCCACGTCAAAATTTATTTTTTGTTAGATTTTGATAGATTTTATTTTATCGAAACGAATGAGGTTACTAGATTATGCCTTATGTTTCACCTGGGATCATGGAATAAAATGAAAAAGATCGTCCACACGGTTTTAATTTGCAAATGGAGTTCATTTTCAGTTATTTCTATCGTAAGATATTTGCAAGGGAAGAACATTATTCACTTGTAAGCGAAAAGGCTATTTACCCAACAATATAATAAACATTTGAATATAATAAAAATAAAGACTTATTCTTTTGAATTTTACTGGCAATTTAACCTTAACTCAGGTATTTGGTATATAACTTTTTGTTGGAATATAGTTAATGTCATCAGTCATCATGATGCCATAGTGTAGTTCTGTTTGATTCAAATGGGGAATACATTGTTATTGATTTGGAATAGTATTAAGGTAGATAAACATCTCATCAGAATAATCCCTCGCGTATTAATTTGCAGATATTACTTGAGATTTGCCTAATCAGAAACGTCACCCCAGGATTGAAGTAGCTTGACTAATAACCTGCGAAATCCACGCCCTTGGCAGTCACTATTTTTAAACACCGCTCGACCTCCGCATTTTTCTGCCCGAATATGTGTAAACAAGTTGTAGGTGGTTTCTCATTTAAATCTTTTTCTACTTCTATTAGCTCTCTGTCAACTTTCACATAAGATAAACACTTGAAATGTTAACATTCTTCTTTGCCTACACATTACCTAATTCATTATATAGAGGAGAGTGCCCAAAACTGGACCCCTGTTTTGTTTTTGAATTAAAAAAAAAAAAAAAAAAAAAAAATAGAAAACTGTAACAAATTAAATTTTAAAATCATCTAATATTTACTTTGTAATGTTTAGCATCATTTAACTTTTACTTTAAAAAATCTAATTCAAAATTAGTAAAAAAAAAAAAATTATTTTATTAAACCTTACACTTTCTCAATTTGTGAAATAGTTGCCAAAACCGGACCCCTTGTCAAAATAACAATAAAAAAATTTAAAAATTGTATTAAATCAAAAAACACTCATTCTAGTGTCAAATATAAATATAATTTAACAATCACAATACAATATAATACAATAAGATGACGATTTCAATCTCAGAAAATGATACAGAATGTATTTTAAACAGAAACATAATTTAATTCCTTAGCGACAATAATCGCAGATGTACACTTCTTTTTCAGCACCAGCACAATTCCCATGGGCCCACAGTGAGCACATAACGCACTTAACCCAACGCTCCCCTTTAGAATCCTCCGAAAATTTGATTTCACAAAGCGTCAACAACAAAACAAGGGGTCCGCTTTAGGCAACAAGAGGGGGTCCGGTTTAAGCGACTAAAGCCATCAGTTTTTTAACCCGAATAATTTTGAACCAAATATCTAAATGAAACGTTTTGATGATAAACAATAAACTTAAACCTAGCCATTTAAGAATATATATAGCTATAAAGGCTTACCTGAAAATATCTGGGAAAAATAACGAAAACTGTAGCACTGCTCAAAAACTTTTTTCACTGTCAAAACATGTAATGGTAACTGATAAGCAACAGGTGAAGTGGGCGATGTGTGCGCTCCACTACATAGTGGTAGATGCCTAAACTACTGTTTACAGTTGAATAGGATAGCTTTCAGGATAATGCAGTGTCAGAAGACCAGGGGTCCACTTTAGGGGGAGGGGTCCGATTTAGGGTACTTTCCTCTATATGTTACCTGCAAAGTATGAAATCCAGGCATTGTATACAATGACTAGTCGTTCTATACAATGCCTGCACTTTTTAGGCAAGGTATGAAATTCCTCAATTTTTAACTCCCTTTAGGCACAATGGCTAGGCAACGTACACAATGCCTAGGCAGTCTATATAATGCCTACCATTGATAAATAAATAAGATAATGCAAAGTATAAATACTCATCATTCTGACCTATATGTCCAACAAATCTGAATTTCTACTAAGGGATTGACTACTTGATATTATGTAGTTTTGAGATGCGAGCTTGCGAGCATCCAGACCACCAAACTATACACATCATTCTGACCTATATCTCCAACAAAAGTGCCCAGACCAGGTAAGGATTGATCAGAAGGACACTTTGCCGAGTGCACGATCAGGCATTCTATCCAATGCCTTGGTAAAGTATAAAATGAGATTCATTTTACACATTGCCTGCTACATTCAGGTATTGTATACAACGATACGGCGATTGTACACAATGCTTGATTTTAAACTTTGCCGGTAACATATATATTAAAAAACCCTTTAATAACTAAGGTGTAATTCAACTTGAAACGTAAGCATTGCTGCTTCTCAATCTACTTAGTTATTCCTCACTTTTACAAAGGGTTCAACAATTCTACCGAACTTGGATACATATTTTCTAAAAACAAATATAGAATAAATTACTTTTATGTCAACAAATTAAATCATAAGTAGCTAGAAATGTAGTACCCACCTAAGCATGGTCTAGATATAACCAGAAAATTCAGAAACTAGAACGTTGAATAGTCTGGACAAATCAACATCACGTCAAATATTAGTAACATTTCTAGCCCGTAGAGATTGCATGGCTTCTGGCGTATAGCTGTTTTTCTTGTGGATTTTATAGAGGGGGTACGGGACAGTCCTGAGATTTTCGTCGGGACCGACAGTCCGAGACATGTGCACTGGATATTTTTGCTTATCACATCGTCTTATCATCCTTTCGCTCGTGTGTCGTCTTGTGTCTTTTTGTTGAATAATTTTGAATTAAAATGATTGACTCAGATTTTTGCGAGTCCGAAGAAGTTTCGGAATTGGATGAAGAATTCAAATTTGTTAGCGAATTTTTGAAGAAAATTAAGCTATTGCTCTCGCCTCAAAATTTGTAGAATGTGAATTTTTGAAAAAAATTTATGCAGAAATCCGTTTCAGGCTATTTTGAATCATATTCTGAAGTTTAACGCATTTTTTTATGTATGTATGTGTCATTCCAGACGATAACTGTCCGTAGAATTGTGCTAGAAACTTCAAAAAATTTTAAAATGTTAAGGACACAAAACGAAAGTTCAAGTTCGGTGGCCAGCATGATCGGATTAAATCTTCGGGTTGAAATTTTCAAAAATGTAGTCAAAAATTTCAAAATAGCCTGTTTTTTGCGATTTGTTGTGCGAAATAATTTTTTCAGCATACTAACATGTGGTATATTCGGAATCAGCATGAAATTTCCTATAAGAATATGTATCAAGTTTTCAAAAATTTCGAAGTGGAAAAATCAGTCAAAAATCGAAATAATGCCGTTCGCTAGTTGTAAAAATCGGTAATATTTGCATGAAACATTGTCCAAATTGGACATCGAAATCTATGAATATTTACGTACATTTGTCTTTAAATCTACAAGATTAGTTTAATAATAATAAAGTATGAGTACCTCCTAATTATTTTTAATAATTTGATTCCATGTTTCTCTATCAAAATCATAAACTAAAATTTCTCTACACGATCAATAGCGACTGAAATGTCGAAGATTTCTTCAAAAATTCGCTCATGGGGTCATGCTGCATGACTGGACTTTTTTCTTCATGACTGTCCAAAAAACGAAAATTTTTCAACAGACACTGTCCCTCTTTTAAATGAACATGAGTTCATTGAACATTTCAGAGTGAGTTGAGAAGACAACAGACAAATACCGTAAAAATACAATTTAAAAAAAATGAAGGGAGGTTGCAATGTAGGCTACCACCAGTTCAGTACGAGTTCAGGAGGCGTTCGGTTAAGAACGGTACCGAACTGATCCTATCCCCTCCCCTTTCAGAATGCCGTCCCGTCCTGAACTCGTCCAAAATTCTTAGCCGAACGAACCTTTATACCGCATATACACATGTACAGGCAGCCGTTCTTTTTGTGACATTATCGATGACGGAATGAACAAACATAATTTTGATACAAATATTAATTGAATAAACTAAACTAGCAACGTTTCGTGCTACCTACAAATATTTTATCGTTACAGGCGTTGTCCCAACTGCCGACCTCTCTGTTGCATTCAAAGATGTTCAGGCTGCCTTCATGGTCGGCTCAATGCCCAGAAAACAGGGAATGGAAAGGAAAGATCTCCTTTCTGCAAACGTCAAAATCTTCAAAGCTCAGGTAACTATTACTTATTTCCACTATTACCAGAAAGGATGTAATATTACAACAGACTGTTTCTATCGTAATTACCTGCTTTTAGCTTAGTTTGTCTTCTCTTGTGATTCGAGTATATACGTACTTTCTGGGGATGTTCAGATTCAGTTTGATTTTTTTCATTTGAATATATGGTCGAACTTGAGAGTAATCAACTAGTGGGAGATGTGGAAGACGACTCCTGAAAAAGAAAAGGTGATTATTTCATCTTTGCAGGTGGTTTTAGCTAGTGAATTATTGAGAAAATAGAGAGTTTTTGGTGACCACTAACGTACCCTTAACGTCACCCTACCGTACCCAAGAGTACGTGACCTTGAGGGGACGTTAGCAACGTCGTACGTTAGAATGGCTCATTTAACGTCACCTGTTTGGGGACCTAAAGGCACACGACACCAGCCTAACCTTCCTGTAAATGTAACACTACTGGGCGCCTCAAAATTACTCGAATAATGGTGAAATAAATAATAGTAGTTTTTCAAATGCCTCATTACCAACTAATTTTGTTGATGTAGCAGGTAGGTTTTTGAACACCCCTCAAACTTGGTTATTTTTCGTTTCAAGTCGCGTAGATAGAAACCGAATGTGCCATCTGAAGTCCGCCTCCGCCGTCGCGCTTTACCAGCCTTCAACTTGATCGAAAACAATCCGGTCTTTTGCACACAGGCTCTATTTGGTCGATTAGAGCTTTGTTTTTATTATAATTTCACATATTTTAAATGAGGAACCTGAGTTTTAAGACACTACTTCTTCGCAGTATTGTTCTTAGCCTGATCTCAGCTGTTTTCTCGTGAACATTGCGTGAAGTGCTGCCTCCACTGATGATTATCAGGTAAAATCCTGGTTCATTGTCATAGAGATGAATACTTTTTCATACATCTTGATATATTATCCAATATATGTTCAACCAACACTTCGAAATATATTGCTGACAGCAGGTTCACAGTTTTTTCAGTAGACACTTGTGTGCACGTATTTATGGAGACTTAGTTTAGAGATGATCGTAGCTACCGCACAATAAGTTCTTTGAATTTCATCAAAAAGATTATTCGGTTTGACTCCAGTTTACAAATAAAACAATTCTGAAATCTACGCTCCCTAAGTATAGTTGTGCATACTAGTATTACATCAGACAATGTAATACTAATAGTGTTACATCAGACAATGTAATTTCACATTAAACTATTCATACTGTCCGAACTATTTGTTACAATAATTGTGAGTGGCTTACACAAACCATGTACTGGTAAATCGGCTGGGCTGTGCTCTCAAAACAAATAGTGGAATCTTTTCTACACCTAATTTCCAAAAAAAAAAAAAAATGCCTTCAAGAAATTATTTGTTAAGTTGGTGGTCTGTACCAGCTCAGATGGTACGTCTCAGCCCCCACGTTGTTACTTACCTCCATTTAGTTGTTTGCTCTTACAATGTAGTCTTTAATCAAGTTTTTACGTCGATACTAGTGTAATATAGGGTCAGAAGGTAGAGATAATCGAAGAATAGAGATAATCGAAAGATGCGATTATGCATAGATTCGTACACATTTGATTTTCCGCCATTTCCAGTGAACAAACATCTTCACGATAACGACGCACACTTCACGCATGTAATTGGTGAAATCAACGAACGTGTGGGTGGTTCATATTCATCTGTTTGTCACAAAAATTTTCCGACGTAAAATCCTGGGACCGCGAGTAAATGAATTGAACTTACGTAGAAAGATGTTTGTCGTTCGTACCTGCCTACCAATACAAATTTTCGGTACATAATTCACTCCTTTGGTTTTTAAGTAGTTGATTCATACCCTACTGTACACCCTACTGTAGAATTGAAAAAACAGTTGAAAGTTGTTGGAAAATGGCGGAATACGAATGTGTACGATTCTTTCAATTGTCTCGACAATCGAACCTTCCGGCCCTATAATGCACTAGTACCGTTACGTTTCCAAAATCTGATGGGGTGTAAAATACAAAACAAAACCTTCAGTGTGCCACTTATATTGAGATAATCACAAAGCTTTTCACTCAGATTCTGTGCATCATCATCATCATGATTTTGTAATCATGAAATTTTGTATTGTTAGATAGGTACGAACGACAAACACCTTTCTACGTACGTTCACTTCATTTACTCGTGGTCCCAGGATTTTACGTAGGGAAATTTTTGTGACAAACAGTTGAATATGAACCACCCACACGCTCGTTGATTTCACCAATTACAAGCGTGAAGTGTTCGTTGTTTTCGTGAAGATGTTTGTAGAAATTCGCTGGAAACGGCGGAAAATCAAATGTTTACGAATCTATGCATAATCGCATCTTTCGATTATCTCTATAATCGAATCTTCTAGCCCTATATTGCACTACTATCGACGTAAAAACATGATTAAAGACTACATTCTAAGAGCAATGGGGGTAAGTAACAGTGTGGGGGGCCGAGTCGTACCATCTAAGCTGGTATAGACCAACAACTTAACAAATTGTTTCTTGATGACATTTTTTGTTGGAAATTAGGTGTAGAAAAGATTCCATTATTTGTTTTGAGAGCACAGCCCAGCCGATTTACCGATACATGGTTTGTGTAAGCCACTCACAATTGTAAAAGATAGTTCGGACAGTATGAATAGTTTAATGTGAAATAAAGAGTGTGTGAGTAGTAAACGATCACGTTTCAAAACTGTTTGATCTGTAAACTGGAGTCAAACCGAGTAATCTTTTTGTGGAAATTAAAAGAACTTAATGTGCGGTAGCTGCGATTATCTCTAAACTAAGTCTCCATAAATACGTGCACAGGAGTATCAATAGAAAAAACTGTGAACCTACTGTAGATTTTGCAAGATGGCTTACCATATAAGGTCGACAGAAAAACTTGATGAATGGATGAGTTACGTTTACAGTTAGGGTTTCGACTATTAGGTTCATCGTACATGTTTCATTTTAGTAATATTTTAAAAATCATACTTATTACGATGTTCGTTTTCTGATGCTTTCTACGTTATTTTACAAGAACTGTCTTTCAATATTCCCTTGTTTCTACTCCCCATTATAGCCCAATACATTTGTTTATAAATTTTGATAGCTTCGCCATCAAACTGAGCTGTTGTAAATAGGAAAATTGCTCATTTTGAATCGGGTTTTGAAAGATAGGTAGTTAGTTAATATCCCACGATTTCCAAAGTTCTCCGAAATGCCGTTTGACCAGTGAAACCGAGCAGGCGGTGACCACAGGCGAGTCGGCTCCATTGATTTTCAAAAATCGTTGAAAAAGTCCGCTCTTAATCAGGTTCGTGAAAATTCATCGGCGTCCTTATTTGCGATATTCAAATTGTTTTGAGCAAATCATCCTTATCGACGACAGGCTGATGTTGGTACTTACCGAGTTTAATCTTTATAACGTTGGAGCTTTCAGCCGAAAGGTTGCTAAATATAGAAATATCTGATATCCCGATAAAACTAGGAAGTTCAGCGATAATTACCTATTAAATTTGAAAAATAGAAACAAAATGTAAATGATTTGGCTAGGTATACCTATGTATGTGCAACCCTAAGGTTACGAGTTTTGATTATCACTGGAAAACTCCCACACGATGTAAACAATGAATATTTTTGTCGTGTAGGTAAATTACTATCATGGTTTCTTCATTAATTATTTGGAAAATTCAATGTAAGACACGAAATTCCTTACATTATGTCCTACGGTTGGGAACAATGTAAGATTATAATTTAAACGGATTTTTTCTCGTTGTTATATTTATTTATATTAAAATAAACGGCTTTCGCGAAAAGAAAAAACTGTTGGTTCTGAGACATGTTTTAAAAATGTTTCTTTAAGAAGAAAAGGTGTTGCACACTTGATGAAATGAAGATAAAAAGTCTATGAAATAAAGAAGGCAGTCTTTCTCCTTATTCGAATGCGAAATGGAGGGGTTCGCCCGATATTTACATTCGATTTTGTACAATATTTTATTGTTCGTTACATTTTCATAAACCTGTCCTGTGTAAATAAACTTGTGTGTGATTTAATCATGGATACTGGAGACTTGGAAGATGGAGAAATCGGGAGTGTTGATGGAAGTTCATTTGATGATTTTCGGGCGAACCTCTCCGTTACGAAAATCCGCCATCAACATGAAATCCCAGATCTTTAGGAAAAACAAAAGGATGGGAAAGAAACGGACGAGAATAACAAAAATATTATGATTTATCAGAGTTACCCCCTCCATTTACCCCCACCTTTAACAAATTAGAACCTTCCAAGGTTTGTTGAATAACTGGACTAAAATGTGGATCAAACATTAAAAAAAAAAAAGGTTTGAGAATTGAATAACTGGACTAAAATGTGGATCAGGCCAAATTCCTAATAAAAAAAGTCACGGATATTATATGAGAATAGTGAAAACATCACGATTTATTACTATTACCCCCCTCCATTCACCCCCTTCGTTTCCAAAATATGGAGCACCATGAAAGAAATTGATACTGAAATAATTCCAGCGATTAATTTTTGTGTCTTACTTATCACTTAACACATTTTTCCCAAAATGATATTTAAATATATCAAAATATAGTATAGACGATAAGAAATTTAATCACTAACATCAAGAAGATTGTCACAATTTCAATATCCGGTCATGGTGAGCCCTACCAATCGAGTTAAGCCATCGCTTTTCAAAGAGTGGGTTGGAAACAGCAGCAATAGTAGAAGTTTTAGCCAGTGGAGTTGAAATACTGACGAATTTTGCAAACTGCTGTAATACGCTTAAAAAGTAGCTGTCTATGATGGGCTGACCGCGCATCCATGTTTTCTGTGGCAGGGCCACAGTGTTTGGGACTTCCTAGTGAGGCTATCGATATACCGAAAAATGCATTTCTTTTGCCCTGTAATATGTCAAGCACCATCGCCATTGAAGTTGAGTAGGTATGCAGCATATTTCTTTATGTACAGAAAATCATTAGCTGTCAAATGTTGTCAAATATACTAAATTAGGATCAATCAAAGTAAGAATCATGAAAATCGGTTGAGAAATAGAGGCCTGGGCAGCGTTGACAAAATTTATCACACACAAACTCACACACGCGCGCGCGCGCGCGCGCGCACTGATATGCACCTATGTTTTTTTGGCGGATTCGTCTTAAAACGGTCTGGAAAGGATTTCTTTTCGGTTATTGACTTCGGTTGTTATTGAATTCGGTTGTCTTTGCTCTAAACCAAAAATTTCCGTGACGCAAAATTTTTGTCAAAATTTCAGTGTTATTCACGTACAACCCAGCCGTTGCTAGGGGAATTGAACTTCCGCAGTTTTCATCGCACAAAAATCGTTCGCCACTCGTTGGAAAGCGCTTGATTTATGTGATAAATGTTCACATCTCAAGCTACCAATTTCCCCCTCCTTACGTACCTGGCTACATTCCAAAACTAAGTTGATTGGACTATAAACAATAAATTTTAATAAGCCGGTTACAATATTCTTAACGTAAAGCAATAGCATCATTACTCCACTCCATAGGAAACATTTTCATCCTCTTGACAACAGTCGAGGACAACCGTTATGAAATCCCCAATCAAAGATATAGGTATCCATGTAACATGGTATCTGCTTGTAAAGCGGATAGTGGAACTCGTTTACGAGTTTCTTTCGTTTATGTGCCAAAGTATAAAGACATAAAATTTTTATATATAGATCGTTTTTTTTTCTGATGATTGGGTTGTCCCACAACCCCTTGGATCAATTCCAGTAGGTCGACCCTGTTACATACGAAGCGTTGCCTATATGACCTAGCTTCAGAGGGACTTCCTACAAATTTACAGAAATTTCTAAGCAACTTAATGTTTAAAATAAATCAACATTTCGCGTCCAAGTGATGGAGTTGAAGAAAAAATCAAAATCTGTAGTTTCCAGAATAGCATAACGCCTGACAAGGCATCATAAGTCGGTACCTAAGTTGTAAAAATCCGCAAAAAGGACTTGAAACAGGATGTTGTGGTGGGCTCGGTAACTTGTCACATTCATGTTGACTGCTTATAAAAGTGATAGGCACTTAAGCGAAACATTCACCAGCTTGTGGTATAACACATTTGCCACAGCACGAGGATGCGCCAACTTTGGTTAATCTAGCACTATAAAAATAAAAACCCTGCAAATATGTATACAAAGATTTATTTCCGTTATTAAATAGCGCTTCTTCGTTGGTTTGGTTGGTAATTTCAAACGGAGCACGCGGTACATAATTATCTAAGTACCTAAATAACTTAGTACGCTTCACTAGTCGATAATAGTAAACAAAAGCTACGAGTATAAAACACCATTTTCTACGTACTATGAAACATCATAATTTGAATATAACTACTAGGATGTAGGTACCGATAGAAAAAGAATCAATGGAATAATTAAAAACAGCTACCTCTGCTTTATCAGTAAATCTAAAGGTCACAAAAGTATTATAAACTCGATACCTATCTTGAAAATATCACTTTTTTTTTTAGCGAATTTTCTTAGAAAATGAAGCTATTGCAATGGCAAGGAAATCTGTTTTGAGGCTTCCAGAAACGATTCACGAAGTTAGCGCTTTTTCATATATATACGCGCACATTATTTTGTGGCGTTACAGATGGTCGGAAAATATAGGATACAATTCAAGATAACTTACGAAATTGCGAATATTTCGCCATATCAGAGAGCACGCGCGCGCGCGCGTGTGTGTGTGTGCGCCATACCAAACGATAACTCTCTTTAGGATTGACATAGAAATTCCGTTCTTACGTCAAAAAAATCTAGCTTTCCATACGAAAGGATGAGTTTGTTGGCCATCATATTTTTGAGTATATTAAATTGACCAAATTTCAAAAAATGTGCTTAAGGAAAAAAAAAAAAAAAAAAAAATCAGTAAAAATGGCTGAAGACGGCTAAAAATCGTTGAATTTATATTTTTTAGCAGAATTTTAGCCAATGAAATTTATCAATGATGAATTAGGACATTAAAAAAATGTATGCGCAAAATTATGCTGAAAAAATGGTCTAAAATTTAAATAATATTTGCTGGAATGACGATAAAAACTGTCAAAAAAGCTGAACAATGAATTTGTTGAATTTTAGAATGGGGTTTTTCCATAAAATTGGTAGTTAACCATTTCTTTACGCTCAAAGTGCTCAAATGTCAAAACACTGTATCGTTATAATATGCAATAATTTACGAAAATTCGCTCGTATGATCATGCTGCATGACTGTAACTTTTCCCTCAACATTTCATGAAAATTCGACTAGATCCAAAACAGTCTCAGTAGAAATGTATTGAAAGGTTATAATCATCCAGTCTTTCCAATTTGAGGATGTAGCTAAAGTGCGAACACTAAAAGCAGAAAGTATTCAGTAACTTATTGGATTCATTGAGTTTTGGTAGAAGGTAGTTCTTTAGGTGTGGAGAGTAGTTATGTCAAAATATGAGTGCGAACTATATTGTGACTTCTCCTTCGGAAGGAAGGCACAAAATTCGTATTAATGAGGACAGTGTTGGGATCTTGAGAGTCGGTCAGGCAATAATAAAAATCAAGTCTTCAAGGCCAATTCGATGTATTTATACATCATCATCAGGGCTACAACAAGATGAGATTAGGGATAAAGTCTATTAATTGATTAGCTGTTGTTTGACACGTTACAGTATGACCAAAAGAAAAATTAATAATAAATGTACATATACATAGTGTTACATGCCTCGGAGAATTTATGCAGGTTTTTACAAAGTCATCTTGTAGTTTGCAACAACATTCATGACATGCACATACATTGATTAGTAAAAACATGTGAGAAATCAAAAAATTAGATGAAAAACCCCACTTCTTAAAGTGGCGTACCTACAGTTAGTTATGGACTAGTAGTTATTGTCCTTGGGAGGAACTACTTGTCCATAGTCCATAACTAACTGTACATCACTTTTAGAAGTGGGGTTATTCATTTAATTTTTTGATTTGTCACATGTTTTTACTAATCAATGTATGTGCATGTCATGAATGTTGTTGCAAACTACAAGATGACTTTAAATTCTCTGAGTTATGTAACACTATGTATATGTACATTTATTATTAATTTTTCTTTTGGTCATACTGTAACGTGTCTAACAACAGCTAATCAATTAATAGACTTTATCCCTAATCTCATCTTGTTGTAGCCCTGATGATGATGTATAAATTCATCGAAACGTTGGCCTTGAAGACTTGATTTTTATTATTGCCTGACCGACTCATCACGTAGTTTTTATCATCGTTTTATTATTGCCTAAAACTGTCCTCATTATCACGTAGCGGTCAAGAAACTAAACCATATTGTAAATTCGTATTATTATCATTATTTTTGTTTTATTCAACAGGGGGAAGCACTTGATAAATACGCAAGGAAAGACGTTAAAGTAATGGTTGTCGGAAACCCTGCAAATACCAACGCTCTCATGTGCTCGAAGTACGCACCGTCAATCCCAAAGGAAAACTTCTCTGCAATGACGCGCCTTGATCAAAATAGAGCTCAGGCAGCTGTTGCGAATCGCCTTGGTGTCAGGATTAACCAAGTGAAAAATGTCATCATCTGGGGCAACCACTCCTCGACACAGTTCCCCGACGCTCTGAATGCAACGGTGCAAGTTGAAGGTGGTACTAAGTCTGTTCCTGAGGCACTTAACAATGACCCTTGGCTCAAAGAAGAATTCGTCACGGTAATTAATATATATATTCAGAATTAGCGTTTATTTGGCAATTAAGATTACAATTAAGCCTCAAGGGCCCTCAGAATTAAGTCTCAAGGGCACAATATATAATTGTTATGTTGCTATGGATAACTGTAAATCAGGCGTTCAAGTGTGCACTACAATTAAAGCTTGATTATATTGATTAATTTAGCTTCTCAATCGTACATGAGTACGATTAGCTCCCCAGTTCCTAGTAGCTAGTAGCAGCAGTTAGCTGCTTGTAGTAGTTGGCTAGTAGCTCCTCAACCAATTTACGTCGTTAGGTGCTAGGCAAGAATGGGTCGGCATTAGCTCGATATTCTTAGATGTGTTGGGTGTACAACAGTTATGTTACCCAGCCAATTTTCAGATGTTACAACCAATCACGTTCTAGCCAGTATGGACTGTTGGACATATACATATGTGTAATTTAGAAAGACAGTTGACAATCGACTGAGCTAAAAATACAAGCCCTCCAATTTCAAAAAAGCAAAGTTATGTATGTTTGAGCTACTCAACGTAAAGTCTCTTATGTTCTCTAAGGGCCGGTTTATCAATTATCTACATTATCTGCAGGATAGCTATACCGAGTATAGCACTATACTTCAGATAAAGAATGTGAGTCGTTTATCAATACCGAAATACCTAGCGGATAAAATTATCCCTCAGATAAATTTTGTCTGGCAGATAGCGCCGTTAGCATCCTCATTGGTGTCCGCAGGTGACAAAATAAAGGCGATTTACACATGGAGCTACCACAGAGTAGAATAGGAGTTACATTTTCATCATGGATCGGCTATTAGAAAAACCATCTGACGTCCACAAAACAACAGTGTCATCATCGACAGTATTAGCTGGGCAAATAAAGACACCACCACATTTGCTTGATTTCTAAAGAGAGAAATACGTGCACGAGTTGCGATCTTGCAACCTGAATCATTATGAATGAATTATTGTGATCAGTAAGTTGTGGACTCAATTTCATCTTCGATCTGTGTTATAAAGTAAAAAACGGTATCTTTATCCAACCGAAACCTCAATAAAATACGCACTCGTCTCATTTTATTAGGTGATCTACACTTCTTTTCCATTCAACGAATTATGCTACGATAGAATCTTTGCCGTTGCTGCTGTTTGAAGACAAATTACCAAATATATCCATTGGAAGGTACAAAAATAAAGACAATCAAACTTGATTCAAATAAGATTGTTGTAAATAAATAAACTTGTTTGAGGTTAGAAAGCTCTAGATATCTCATTAACCTCCAGTTATAATAGTTATCCAGCCGTCCAGGGACCAGATAAATTAAAACGCCAGATAAGGTTTAACTAGGGATTGATAAACACCCCATATCGTGTTATCTGGAGGATAACGCTATACCTTAGATAAATCCCCCTTATCCATTGGATAAAAGTGATTGATAAACCGGCCCTAAGTTCATGGTTTTTTAAGACCCTCCAAAGTGCCCACTGATTTTTTAAAATGATTTTGGAATTATTTAGATATGCAAAATTTAGATTTCTTACTAAAAAACGAAAACTTCACACTTTCATCTGTATCATTATGGTCACGTTCTATAATTTAGTAGATAACTGTAACTGGGATTTATCCTTTGTAACTAAAATTTTCTTGAAGTAAATCGAATTTCAATATTAATATCAAACACTAATAAATTTTCAAGTTCCTCAAGCGAACGTGTTTCATGGCTAGGGCAGGAAAAATTCTGCGTTACGAAAAAATTGTAATGGTCTAAAAATATTTGATACCTCGACAGGAGTTCGAACTCGCGTCGTCACAACTACGAGAAATTATTATTAATTTCCTGGAGTTGCAACGCTCTAACGACCAGAGCTAAGAGGCCAGGGTTACCAAACCTCTTCGACTGTGAGAGTTATTTTCCTGGAGCGTAACATTTCCCCGGACTCAAATACCAGCCGTCTCGGCTGGTTTGGGGTCGGACGAGTGACGAAGTGTAACTGCAGGCTGCTGGCTCAGCAGATGCTCGCTGGAACAAGTCAGCAGTCGAGCGAGGTCATTGTCACGGTGTGTTTTGACTCAAGTGAGTGAGGAAATGAAAGGCATAACAACAGGAAATGTGTTGTTTACAGTCTTTTGGCTCGAGAGGGATTTAACTAATTATTGTTTCGTATGATTTTCGGGTCCTACCGACTGCACCACTGTAACGGTCCAAAAATATTTGCTACCTCGAAAGGAGTTCGAACTCGCGTCGTCACAACTACGAGAAATTATTATTAATTTCCCGTAGTTGCGACACTCTAACGACCAGAGCTAAGAGGCCAGGGTGACCAAACCTCTTTGACTGTGAGAGTTATTTTCCTGGAGCGTAACAAAATGTGCTTGACGTTTTCTGATGATTGAGATGTGAGGATAATTAGGTATTTTCCTGTATCGACCTACGATGCAGACATTTTAAACAGAGCCTCTCAGAGGTAGTTAGAATGGAATCAAGGAGAGAAACCAACCCTGGTCAGCTGAGTGAGCTGTGAGGCTAATTTCATTCTTAATCGCCCTACGATGCTGAAATTTCAAAATTGCGGAACCACCATGTTCAGCTGAGTGTTCTCTGAAGCTAATTTCTAACCTGATCGCCCTCTATGCTGAAACTTGAAACAGGCACTCTAAAACATGTAGGTAGGGTAGAGTTACATCGTGTGGTATGACCCTGATCAGCTTAATGAGCCGTGATGATACTTATGGAGCCTGTCTAAGACTAGAATAGGTATGAAACTACCCTGATCAACTGACTGATCTTAAAAATATTTCTGTGTTTATCAAGAATAAAATTTTACATTTCTGCCATAGGACATATTAATGATCCCAGGGTTCATAGGGGGGATCATTCCTTACAGATATCATTCAGATTTTTTACTTCTTTTCTCTCCTCCTCAAAATTCCGGCCCGCCAGTCGTCCAAGCAATGACCTAATAACGTTAATTGATGTCCGAGAAGGGGCAGAATTTTGTGGCATCAAAATTGAAGGACTCTGTGCAGTCAAAATCGATTACGAAATTTTGGAACGTTCTAGAATTTTGCTACATCTGCTTTATTCCTCCAAAGTAGTAGTTTTTGTTGTTAGATCCGTGAATGCACGTAAGTACTTGTAACAATTTAATTAACCATATTCCTATTAGCTTATGAAATTGGGCAGAATTACAATAAATAACAATCCGCTGAATGCTTCTTCACTACGTTTCAGCTAGGGATTCTGTAAAAACTCCCAACGAAGGACCCGAAAGTTGCTCACAATGTAGATTTGTTCTTATCCCACAATATTTCCATTCTTAGACTCAATTAAAATAGAGCGCTCCCTGTGTCACACTATCCACCATCGAACATTTTAGGCTCTGTTCTCTCTTCCTTTACATATCAACTGGACTCTAAATTCCGAACCATCCTTGCTTGAACATCAATTTAATTCCTCCTCCTTTCACTAACCTCTATAATATATACATGTATATGTTTAGACTGTACAAAACCGTGGAGCAGCAGTTATTGCAGCGAGGAAGATGTCATCAGCTATGTCTGCGGCCAAGGCAGCAGCTGATCACATGAAGGACATCTGGAACGGAACTGCTCCCGGAACCTACACTTCGATGGCTGTTCTGTCTGATGGTTCCTATGGAGTCCCAGCCGATCTCATGTTCTCTTTCCCCGTCACGATCGCAAACCGTGAATGGAAAATCGTTCAGGTAACCAAGTCTGACCTTAATTATCAACACCATTAAATATTATCGTAGTATTTAGGTACTTCAATTCTATTATAGTATAGATATGTAAATAGCAATTAAAACTTGCATCTCCAAATGGTCATCTAATAAGCTAGTGCCATGGAAGGCTCACACTCAAGTGTTGAAACGTGACGTATGGATACTATACACGACCGTCATGGTACCTTCACGACACTCCTTGGAGTCAATGTGGTTTACCATTACACTCATGGTATTGCTTCCAATCAGGGTCCTATAAAAAACCCTATTTTTTCAAATTTATTCTTCAGCCATAAACCTATCAATTTCCCATTGATTGAAACCTACCCAACTTACCTTGCTTACCTGTATTCCTGCTAATTCATGTAGATTAATATTTCAATAAGTATAACCCTTCCAGAAACTTTTAGGCCAAAAGCAAAATAGCTACACCTACCAAAGTACCTGTTTCTTAATTAGTGTTGGCATACCTACCTCGGTTTTTTTAGACACTGGCATTTTATTAAAAATACTCCTCATTCAAAAAAGTGTTGAATAAAATTTCAAGCACTAGCATACCTACCATACCAATAGGACTTAGGATTTATTTATTTAGTAGTCAGTATTCATTTAGTTAATGGCGTATAAGTGCCAAGGAGGGACGTGGACAAAATAAAACATCAAACACTGAGTATGCAGAAAAATAATTACAAAATTATTGCCTTCCTATGTGTATACCGTCACCTGGGGAGAGTTGGGACGATTTTCACTATATTTCGTGTTGCCCAGTCTGCGCTGTTCATCGAAAAAAAAAAAAAAAAAAATATTGAGGGCATTTTGGAAAGAAGAGACCTCAGGCTATCCCTCCATGGAATCAAAATTAAAATCCCCACGCATGGGGGGTTTATATATTTTTTTGAAGTTCAGTCCTAACTCTCCTCAATAGTGGGACAGTTTTGGAATTGCGTACGTTTTGGCCAGTTCTCAAGTCTAAATGTTATGTGAAAGAGTTGGGACCAATGTGAACGTTTTAAAAAATGAAAATTGCCAACATATTGTTGAAAAAGGAGAAGAAATAACCTTCAAAATAAAAGTTTTTATTAAATCTGGTAAGTCTATGCCGCGTCTATCTCAGTTGTTTCCAAGTTTTGGTAAACATTTTCCTCTGTCATAAAAAAAAATCAGAGAGATTTCTAATGGTAAATTAAAATTTTTCAAGAATAAATTATTATCAAGTCCTATGAACTTAATTATTCTAACGAACTTAATCAGTCTTATGCACTTAACCTGTCTTATGAACATAACAAAAATTGAACTCTCACTTCTACTTGAGGAATAAAAAATAAGGAACTGGATTGAAAAACAAAAAAAAAACTAGACAACAAAAATAAAATTTTTTAAACGAATCGGAATTGAGTCAAGTCCTCCTTGAACAGGTATGATTTCCTCCAGCGATCGACAACTTCTCTTGGGGAATCGAGACGACCTTTAATGATGAGGGCGGTTACAGTGTCCAGGTCAGGCACCTCTGAAAACTAAAAAGAACTCGTAAAACGTCCAGTTCCAACTCTCCCCACAACGTGGTCTCGACTCTCCCCCCTCAACAGAACCGCTGATAACAGCCAACTGTATGGAGAAATCAACTTCAAATTCTCAGGATACTCTCTCAGAGTGATGTACCTATAATACGTCTAGAAAGTAAAAACTTACAGCAAATGATGATCACCTTCAGCAGAGGTGAAAGTTTAGCAGCCCTTTGAGGAGTACAAAAAACGACTGCTAAAACAACGGAATCGCTAAGTCGACGTAGTTGCTCGTAGTGGCATCAATTATAATTTTTTCCGAGGAGTCTCAACTTTCCCTTCAAATCCCAAGTCTCCCCAGGTGACGGTATGTCGCAGTCACTTTTTCAACTTATTACCTTTAATGATTAGACAAATGTACCCAAATTAAATCTAGTCATTTATTCAACTGCAATAGGCGTTTTATAAAGATACTTTTAATGAAGTGCAAAAAGGGTTTTAGGCAGTTAGAAAAGATAGTTTCTTTATTTGGACAGTTTGAATTATTAGTAAACTATAATAAAAAGGCCTGTCTGTCCATAATTCTATTATTATTATTTTTTCTCAAACTTTTCTCCCCTGGAAATGAAAACTGAGGATGGAATTAACTTATTGTAACATTGAAAGAAGTTTGTAATTAGTTTTGCAATCAGAAGTTTAGATAACATGATGCTCATTGGAGTAGAGTTTAGTGACACCTTGTGATGGGTGAGACATTCAGTTACATATACATGCGTCAGAAATATTGTTGATTAACAAATATGCGTCTGCTAAAGGGATTGCGATTTGCGGCTCCTTGGAACTACGCACTTTTTCGTTTCATGTTACCCGCTTGCAGTAGTACTAGTACTTCTAACCCCCTTGAGTCACCGGACAGTGCGAGCGATAATATTATTCGTAAAGGCTTACCTGCACCGCCAAGCCAAGTGCCAGCTTACCTATGTTTGGCGACCTGTACGTTTGAAATGAAGGAAACTTAATCAGAACAAAATTCATTAACCCATTATCTCATTTTGATGATAATTATGTGTAAATTGAATTCCAGTTTAATTTTTATGTTCAGAAATTAATTATATTTAAATTGATGTGGCCAAGCCTCGCAAAGGCAACCCTTCTTTCACTCAGTTCAATTTTTAACCCCGACAACTTCAATTTGTAACATTAAAACAATTTTCTTCCTTCTTTTGTTAAGTAAGAGTTAAATTGACTATACAGTTGAGAAACTGAGGTCTTGGGGAAGTCGCCGGCGATTGAAATTTACCTTTTCCAGATTGAAAGTGCGGTGAAATTGTCGTTTATTTTTGAGACACGCAAAATTTCCGTTTTCATGCTTGAATATCAGGGGATCAAGCCACTCACAAATTGTTTCAATCAGCTTATTCTAAAAGGAAATTTAATATTTTAACATGGAATCATGTTTTAGCGATGGATCCCCCGCCGAAAAGTGAGACTATAAAGTGACATGAAAGTAGAGCCAATAATTGTGATGATTTCCGCTTACAACCGAGTCGTTGCTAGGGATATGATACTTCGTCGTTTTTCATCCCACAAAATTCGTTGACCATTCGTTCGAAAGCTCTCGATTTATCCAACCATACTATATTAACTACTGCGAAGTGCGTGGCCAACAAGCTGAGTTATGAGCATGGTTATATGAATAATTGTTTACACACAGGTGATCATTCTCAATTATTGATATTGTGAACATGATTGCAACCGCTTGTTAATTTCTGATGAGCTAAAACATGATTCCATGTTTTTTACATTTTAGCAGTCAGGCTCAAAGTAATAACATCCGGGGGGTCCAGGGGGGCGGATAACTTAGGGGTTTTAAGACACTGATAAGAGGCACTTCGATCAGAAATAACCCGAAAAATAGATTTTTGGCTCAAAATTATCATTTATGTACCTTTCGATCCAAAGGCAGGCCGTCGAAAATGATGTCTTTGCGTCAAAAGCGGTTACTACTAGCAGGAACAACCCTTTAGGTTTAATACCAGATTTTTGGCTTCTTTAAGACCTGTTCTCTGGTAACCCTATATTGGTACCTATTGAAACTATAACTTATACTTGCCAGATTAACATAACTCTATGTTCACTATAATGATATTACAGTAATATAATAATAGTAGCATGATTCAGAACTTCTAAATACCCATTTCACAACAGCACTCTTAACTTTCAGGGTCTTCCCATTGATGATTTCTCTCGTGCCAAACTGGACATCACAGCCAAGGAACTTCTTGAGGAAAAAGAAGATGCAGTCGCGCTCTGTCAAGATTGACTAGACGTGAACACCACTAGAAGGAGCAAATTGTAACTCATTCAAACTGATTAGTGCCATCAGCAAGTGGCTAACACTGTCAATGGATAATGCACAATTATACCCCCCCCCCCCCCCCGCTTTCGGTCATTCGGTCATACCTACATACGGAATTTAGACACATATATAGATCATTGTGTACCTACGAAATTTTAATATATATATTTCTATTTTTTCACTCAGGCTATGAAAATAAATACTCAGCTCAATATTTTCTCAATACTTAGTGAATTTTATTGATCTTCATCACTGTCCCATTCTAAGAACAAAGGCTAAATGTCTTGGATTAAGAAGCGCTGAATGCTAAATTGATCCAGGTGTATGAGGGTTTATCGATAACATAATTATTTTATCAAAATTCGTACTTCTTAATTCAGTTGTTGGCTGTTAGCTATAGAAATACAAGGTGTTGTCGATCAATGGGCAACTTTCGTGTTCCAGTGCTATCTCATTTCGATCCAAGAATCGGATTCTGCACCATGAAAATCCCAAACTCTAAACTTCAAATGGTAAAAAAGAGGCTCCGCGTCTCGCCAAGAGGCAAGCCGCCTGGACTTCCGGTTACCTCTGTTTAAATACTTTGAATGAAATGATTGAAACACAGATTCTCAAGAAAAAACGTCATTATGAGTGAGAATTAATATACTGGTACACCTGGTGAAAATCTCCTTATATACTACCAGCTGATATAATTGCGCAACAACAGAATTGCCTCTTCAAGAAATCTAGTTTACTATTAGGTACACTAGATTAATTAGGTTTACAATACCTCCTTTTGTTGTTTTTGAAACCGGCTCTTAGAACAACATACGATGATACTCGAGATTAACTCATTATCAAACTTAACATAACATAACAAATGTTTTAACTAAGCCTCATGCAGCATGACCCCATGAGCAAATTTTTGAAGAAATTTTCGACATTTCAGTCGCCATTGATCGTGTAGAGAAATTTTAGTTTGATTTTGAAAGACAAACATGGAATCAAATTATTAAAAATAATCAGAAGGTACTCATACTTTATTATTATTAAACTAATCTTGTAGATTTAAAGACAAATGTAGGTAAATATTCATAGATTTCGATGTCCAATGTGGTCAGTATTGAAGGCAGTTGAAATCTTAACAGTATCCTATCATAACATAATCAAATCTTGATATAAAAAAAAAACTTATTTCTGTTCTAGAACCAAAAATTTCAACCATGTATCATGTTTTCTCCTCGATTCCAAGCGGTTGCAATCATGTTCACAATATCAATTATTGAGAATGATCACCTGTGTACAAACAATTATTTATATAACCATGCTCATAACTCAGTTTGTTGGACACGCACTTCGCAGTAGTTAACATAATATGGTTGGATAAATCGAGAGCTTTCGAACGAATGGTCAACGAATTTTGTGGGATGAAAAACGACGAAGTACCATTTCCCTAGCAACGACTCGGTAGTAGGCGGAAATCACTGTAACACTATATGTTTCGTGCGCGGAAAAAAATTGACTCGCAAAAATTTCTAGGACCCCAGGGCTAAAACATGATACATGTTAATAAAATAACATACCGACGTCATTTGAAAGAAACGTATTTCCACAGCCAATCGATGATGAGGCTTTATATTACGAGTGATATAAAGTCAGTTGCATTCGAATCTAGTATCCTACAGCAAGAAATTGACAGACAAACTGTAGTCTCTGTGCATCTATTGACAGCCTAAATTATAGGGAAGTGTCATCAGTTGTGATTACATTTATTTTTTAAATTTTAAGAATCACCTACTACCTACGTTTTAAACAGCATGGTTCTAGGATTGGTTATACAGGGATACTTCCATAAGAGTAGCTCAATCTGAATTTGGACAATGTTTCATGCAAGTATTACCGATTTTTACAACTAGCGAACGGCATTATTTCAATTTTTGGCTGATTTTTCAACTTTGAAATTTTTGAAAATTGATATACATATTCTTATAGGACATTTTACGCTGATTCCGAATATACCACATGTTAGTATGCTGAAAAAATTATTTCGCACAACAATTCGCAAAAAACAGGCTATTCTGAAATTTTTGACTACATTTTTGAAAATTTCAACCCGAAGATGTAATCCGATCATGCTGGCCAACGAACTTGAACTTTCGTTTTGTGTCCTTAACATTTTAAAATTTGTTTGAAGTTTCTAGCACAATTCCACGGACAATTATCGTCTGGAATGACACATACATACATAAAAAAATGCGTTAAACTTCAGAATATGATTCAGAATAGCTGAAACGGATTTCTGCATAAATTTTTTTCAAAAATTCACATTCTACAAATTTTGAGTCGAGAGCAATAAATAGCTTAATTTTCTTCAAAAATTCGCTAAAACTGGAAAGACTTCGAATGAATGTAGGATTGTGTAATGCATATCTGCCGAATCAATGCTATCTCCACTCCGCTCTGCAGTACATGTGGAGAAAATGAAAATTTGGAGCACATCATTACGTCTTGTCAGAAATATAATGGAAGAAGAAAGATATTTTTTTGACTCTCTTCAAAATTTAACTCGACCGTTCAATTTTGACAGCGTACCTAGTTTACTCCTTGAATTTGTGCGTGACATTTAGTTGAATTTTTGGAAAAAAGTGAGATAGTCATTTGATAGCCATCATAATAAAGTGTACCTACTGAAGATTATTAGTTGTTCAAGCAAATCAAAGAGTTTTGGAAAAAAAGAAAACAAAGATAGAAAAACAAGAGAAAACAATAACAACACAGCTGGGAGGGGTCGGGGTTTTGGCCGGTCCATTGACGAACGGGCTGCCTGTTCAGAAATGGGCAGGTGGCCCCGGGAACCGTCTTGGTGGGTGGGTCCGGGCCGGTTGGGGCCCTCCGGCCCTGACCGGCCAAACACGGAGGGAAAGCCTCTCCACACGGAAAAAACGGCACAGGAAATAACACTGGACACAGAAATAGAAGACAACATTTTACAAGATCACAGCAAACTATACCTACCAAAAGATAACATTAAACACAGAAGACATTTTTGATACAGACATAACAAGCAACTCATTAGGAATTTTGGTTTATTATTTCCAATAATAAGCCTATGTGATCGTGTAGCAAAAAATTTTTATAACCCCCCCTCAAACTTTGTCACTTTACGTTTCAAGGTGCGTAGAATCCAAATTTGAAATGTCCGTCCGCCGTTCGCCGTCCGGGCCATAAAAGGCCTAAGAATTGACTTAAAAAACCCGTTCTTTCGCACATAGACTCCATTTGGGGTCTAGTTGGTCCTAACGTTTAACCATCCCGATCGCTTTACTCGCATAGATGCTATGGGCCAAAAACGGGCAAAAAAGTGTCTTTTTCGACGCGCGCACGCCTGGCACGCTTGGCAGGGGGTCACGGTGGGTGGTTAGGGGGGGTGAGCGGGGGGTGGAGTGAGAGGAGGCGCCGGCGCCGCGGCACCTTGTGGTGGGTACGGCGCCGGTGTTCCTTCAAGGCATGAATATGTTTTTTTCAAGGTCATATTTGTGTGTAAATACCAAAGCTTTTCCTACGCATATTTAATAACATGTCCTCTCGACTTTTCGTACGTGCTTAGATAATGATATTATTAAGGCAATAACTATTTGAATAGATTGCAGCTCAAATCGAGAAATATAAACATGCGTATATAATTATAGAAGTATAGGTTGTGGCAACTCGAAATAGGACACGCCGAGGAGTCTGGACGGGCCTTATGACGTACGCTAGCCAACTAAAACTATAATCATACTCAATTGAAAAAATAATAAACCTTTGTGAAATAATTTGCAGCGTTTTTCAGATCATACAGCATCACGAAACAAGACAAACAAATCCAGTCATGCAGCGTGACCCCCATGAGCGAATTTTTGAAGAAATCTTCGACATTTCAGTCGGTATTGATCGTGTAGAGAAATTTTAGTTTATGATTTTGGGTCTGCGTGCTAGTACGTACATAAATACAACTTCTTCATAATTTCATGGCTGATATTTTCTAAGCCACAGTCAGTATTAAAGCTAATCAAGTCCTAAAACAGTTGTCAGTTGTGATTTTTTTTTTTTTTTTTTTTAAACAAGCACCTACTACCTACGTTTTAAACAGCATGGTTCTAGGATTGGTTATACAGGGATACTTCCATAAGAGTAGTTCAATCTGAATTTGGACAATGTTTCATGCAAATATTACCGATTTTTACAACTAGTGAACGGCATTATTTCGATTTTTGACTGATTTTTCAACTTTGAAACTTTTGAAAACTTGATACATATTCTTATAGGAAATTTTACGCTGATTCCGAATATACCACATGTTAGTATGCTGAAACAATTATTTCGCACAACAAATCGCAAAAAACAGGCTATTTTGAAATTTTTTGACTACATTTTTGAAAATTTCAACCCGAAGATGTAATCCGATCATGCTGGCCGGCCAACGAACTTGAACTTTTGTTTTGTGTCCTTAACGTTTTAAAATTTGTTTGAAGTTTCTAGCACAATTCTACGGACAGTTATCGTCTGGAATGACACATACATACATACATACATACATACATACATAAAAAAATGCGTTAAACTTCAGAATATGATTCAGAATAGGCTGAAACGGATTTCTGCATAAAATTTTTTCAAAAATTCACATTCTACAAAATTCGCTAAAACGGATTTCCGAACCATACCGACAAGTTTTCAAGATATATACACTAACCCCATCACATTATAATATAATATAATGGGGTTGGTGTTCTGGTACATGTACACATTGCATAAAACTATAAGAGAATTTAAAAAATATATATATGTATATATAGCATTTTGCTCGGCTCCCTATTGTGACCTGCATGATTTGAGGAAATCACTTGGGGGATGATGCACAACGTCTTTTCGTACTTGCTCTTTAGCTTAATCGGTTGGAATTTTCATATTGAAGGGAAACGAAATCAGGATGAACTGTGTAATGTTTTCGATATGATGGTTAATATTTTCCCAAATAAATTTGAACCGAGAGTTGTCATAGTAGATGAAGGTTGTATATAACACCTCATAACAAACTAGATGCTACAAGATCTTTTTTCATTGTCAGTCTGATAACCTTGAGTTTCAGAAACGCATGGCAGTTTCTAACACTTGAAATCCTTCGGAGATTAGATAGCAGATTTCAACTACTGTTACATATAGTTACTTCGTAGCTCTTAATTAAAAAGTGTTCGTGAGTGTTAGTTAGAGAAGGGTGTCATTTTCGTGGGACGATACGATGTTGAAACCGTTACTGTTGACTTTGCTCGACATTGGCCTGTCGTGTTTTATAATCACTCCTTTAGTTGTAACGTTTTGGGCAACTGTTTGGGAGTTCATCTTTAGGTACGGATGTCACCATCAATTAACATTTTTAAAAGCATGGAAAAATTGCATTTTAATTTCGATGCATTTGGAACATTTGACAATAAGGAAAAAACCTGTACGAATACGGCAATTTCAAAATATCGGTTCATATATACAACTCGTTGCGGGCTTTGTTGGTATGTTGTAGTCGTTACATTGGCGTGAACTTGTGAGCACGTGTGCGACTCCAACTTAGCGAGTTTTCGTCGAAAATGAAGCTATTTTATTGCTTCCAAAAATACTAAAATGCAAATTTTCCAAAATTTTCATCATGGAAATCCGTTTTGTGGCATTCTGGAACGATTCCAGGAGTTTTCTGTGAAGGTATCGGCTGAGTTGAGATCAAGCAGCTATGAGCGCTTTTCTCGACGGCTGCGCACTTCTCTAGCAATTTAAGGCTTTTTCCGTCGATGCAATAATTGAGTGCATTTTTTGTTGTTGTAAATAATGTGATTTAATATTGTTGATAAAACAACGTTTCATGTTTTGTTTAGGTCTAATAATATCTATTAATATCAAAATTTGCTATAGTGGTACAGCAAGATAGCTTTTCATAAGTTTTCGATCAATGAACTGACAAATGGTAGGTACAATAACAAGCGATGTCCTGGAACGGTCTGTCGTTGGAACTTGCGGTTAATTTCTTTTTCAGAACACAGAAAAAAGTTCTATGGTACCAGTCGACTCAACGGCTGCGTACCAAAAAACAGAGGTATCACACTTTAACAAGCAAGTAATTGCTTTTTCTTCTCATGTCCTCCTCCTAAATCGGGATTTTGAATCACTGTGTGAAAAGTTGGAGGGCTGTTGAATTTCAGATTACCTAGACGGTAGGTAGTACCGTATTAGTTTGATCACTGGCGTTGCTAAGCGTGTGCTCGTGCGTAAAAGTGAACTTTGGAAACCTCCGTTTCTCCACGATCTTATATTGGCTGAATTCGGTCAAATTTGGAATTCACCTAGTTGAAGGATGGGCTCAAAGTGAATCCCAGTATGTTGCCATTTCATCTATGGCGACTGATTAAGGCCCTTTCTCTCGACCAATGGGATTCAACTCCCTCCACCTATGACTATATAAGCTTTGTCCTTTCTAATGTGTGTTCAGTTATTGTTTGTTACTGATGATGGCCTAACCGTCGACATCGATTTAACTGTAACTCTTCATTTTCGTGGAAATTGACAACGTTTTTCACTTCCGTTTTGAAATGGGTTTACACAACTTCGTCGCAAGTGATTTAGTTCTCTCTATGATGGTTCTATTAAATCCCTGATGAGGCTCGAACAGACGAAAGTGCTTGGATTTGAGGTTATACAAGTTAAATAAATGAGGAGCAGCTTTAATTATCCTCCCCTCAACCTTAATCAATCAAGCTGAACAGCTCACTATGAATATAGTAAACTATGGCAACTGTGGGTAGGTACGCTAGTAAAATGATGTTCAGGGGTTGTATTAAAGACAGCTCTTTCAATAGGTTTGATGACCATTGCACCGGAAGAAGCGCATGCGCAATCCCAACTGTCCTGAAATGCTAAGGTATTGCTCATTATCTAATGCCCAGAATTTGCTCAAAATTAGAGGGAAGTTGAAGATAAAAGCAAGGTGATTTCCTATTAAATGGATGCTCGATTAAACCTTACTGAGGTTTTGTTAAGTTGGTATGTATGTACCTTCCTCATTTAAAAGGACGTTATAGGTACCTATTAGAAGTATAAAATTATAATTGTTAGGTGTTCTGAACATTATTACTAACACGGATTTAAACAATATTACTAGAACAAATGACAGCTAAAATACTAATCATTTTGGCTCACAAATTTTGTCGTTTGTAATCAGATCAATTGGCTACTGGTGCGATTCATTGTGCTAAAGTAGAATTCGATCCCAGAATTATCTGCGGTGCTTTTTGGTCAATACATATTTACTGACGAAATTATAAAAGAATTGAGCGTATTTCGTCACCAACTAATTCATCCTATCCTCGCAACGAGTAGGTATACATTGTGAGGAAGCTGTAGACGGTACGTTTTTTAGCACGTCCATCTGAAGCAAGGCTTCGTCAATATAGGACCTATTGAAATTGATCCAGTGTGTGTGTGGGATAATCCAAGTTGGAGAGAAAAACGTCTGCCACCTTTGGTGGGCGTTATAGCTTCCAACATGGACACATGTAATTAATTGAAAGAAGAAAATTGATGTTACCAAAAATTCATGGTTGCCCATGCGCGCATGCTACTACCGATTCTAGGGCAATGGAATTTGTAGCTGATCATCTAGGAGTTGAAACTTTTTTTGAGAATCTCATCAAAATCGGTCCAATAGTTTCGGAGTTTCACGTGTGTTAACCAACTTCAGTTTTGCGCATGCGCAAAAGTTATTAACCAATCGATTACGATGATTTATTTACCTTTCATACCCAACCCCCTCCGAGTTTGTACGAAATCAGACTGACAGATCGTAAGAAACCGACGTTATAAGAAACTAACGTTTGTGTTTGCGCACACGACAATATTGATCGCCCAATGACAATGAAATTTGTAGGGAACCATTTAGGAGTTAATCCACGTAATTTTTGGAAAATTTCATAATAATCGGTCCGTTAGTTAAAGCCGATCCTTTTATGCGCTGCCCTTGCTTAGGTAGTAATCGATTTTCGTGATTTTTTTTTTTTTTTCCCGATCTCAAATTGCAGTTTAGTAGCCCAACAAATAATGGAAATTTTGGGTTTGACACCGGAAAGGGGGTGGCGGAGGTAATAGCCGATCGTTTTAAGTGCTACCCAATCTACAATTCTTAACCGATTTCCGTGAATCTCTCTTTGTTCTGGTTTATTATTGTTCTTCCTCTTTATTCTTGTTCTTATCTGTTTGTGACGGAGGAGGAGGTAGGGGGGGGGGGGGGGTCGCTTGTTGCACATTCATGTTATGTTGTTTTTTAGAGAATACATCCAGTAAAATCATGATCTATTCGCCTTTTCTCACCAAAATCATTTACAACCCCTACATAGGGACGTCTCTGTGATGTATGCATTATTGCATTAGTTACCATTATTTTTAACCTGATAACCCTTTAGGTATCCTGACTGGTTCCCTCTTTGGTGGACGCTCGGTGTTAGTTGGGCTCTTCAAATCAGTGTCACCCTTTTACGTGACATTTTGTACGAAGTTCACGTCAAAATCCGAGGCTGGTCCTTCAAATTCGCCTCCCGTCTCTACATTTACGTGTACTGCCTGGTCGGGGTCGTTGGATGGCGGTCTTTGTGGTTTCTGATGGAAAAATACTTCGATCTTCGACACACGTCCGCCGGACTCGCTATTTGCCTGATTCCCTTCATCCTGATATGTGGAAGTGTGAACAACTTGTTGGCTCTTCCCTACAGTATTGGACTGGACCATGATCGCACGAGCCTGTACAAATACAATACGGTCTTCAACGTAGGCGTAAGTATAACCCATCTATCTGTACTAACCAGTAAATATAATTCGAATTAGTACTCTGCATCATACAGGTTGCTCTGGGACAGAACTACCCAGTTTCAGAAATAGATTGTACAATAAATTTCTGAATAGATGGGCCTTGTGAAGTTATTGACATTTTATGTCTTTGCTATGGCACATAAACTAAAAAAACGTCACGGAAAATTGCTCACGAAAATATTTTGATGATTTCCGCTTACAACCGAGTCGTTGCTAGGGAAATGGTACTTCGTCGTTTTTCATCCCACAAAATTCGTTGACCATTCGTTCGAAAGCTCTCGATTTATCCAACCATATTATGTTAACTACTGCGAAGTGCGTGGCCAACAAGCTGAGTTATGAGCAAGGTTATTTGAATAATTGTGTACACTCAGGTGATCATTCTCAATAATTGATGTTGTGAACATGATTGCCACCGCTTGTTAATTTCTGATGATTTCATTGAGCTGGTGTTTCGATGATTTGATTCATAGCAGGTGATCCAAATATTGCGAGAACGGTTTGATTTGTGAAGCGGTGGTTAAATCATTTTAATAGGTAATTTCTATGCTTTACACTCTAGGAAGCTGTAATTTCGAATGTAGCCTCTTTAGGACATTTACTTGACGATGCCAGGGTCCGGATCAGATGAGTGGCTCTTGAAGCTGATTTCTATGTTTTACACTCTAGGAAGCTGTAATTTCGTATGTAGTCTGTATAGCACGTTTACGTGACGATGCCCAGGGTCCGGATCAGCTGAGTGGCTCTTTGAGCTTGCATACGAGTCTGCAACACATACTTGTCTTCAACTAAAGACATAAAATGTCCCAATGTGTTGCAGACTCGTGTGCAAGCGTTCAATTTTGTTCTGCTCATTTGTCAGACTTTTTTTATGGTTCGAAATTTTGCTCCCGTGTCCGTTTGAAATTTAAGTTTGGGAGATGAAATTCTTTTTGATTTAATATTTTCAGTAAAAGTTTTTTCAACCCCTCAAAATTGGTTGGTTTACGTTTCAAGATACGAAGGTACATCCGAGAAACCTTCTTCGTTGGCCTTCCGATGATTTTTTCCGAAACTACTGAACCAAATTTTATAGAATTCGGTTCAAAAACCAAACATCCGTTGGAGATGTGCCTGTAATCTCAGTAGTGCGTTTTATCAGTCCAAAGGGGCGAAGATTAAGGGTTGAAATATTAACATATTGAGATCTTGAACACTTTCGACATAAAATCAAATTTTTTCGTTTGTTTTAGACAGAAGTTTGTTCAATGCGACCATCCGGCATGTTGCATGACAAACCGTTCGCGCTCCAGAAGGATTTAAAAGTTATTAACGTGAATGTGAATCTTAAAGCGACTTTGATTAGCAGGAGTAGACTGAACTTCAGGATGGACCACTGTAATCAGCGGAGTGAGCTCTATAGCTAATTTCGTTCTAATTCAACTAATGGTGCTGAAATTCGGAGCTGAAATCGTGAGCCCTGTAGCTAATTTTGTTTCTATTCAACTCATGATGCTGAATTTTTGAAAGGGGTCCTTCTGGGTGGGGTATGAGGCATATAGTATAATTAGATAATTACAAATGGTGAACGACTGTAGTCAACTGTGCAACTAATTGTAACTAATTGGATTAGCGAAGAACACAGTGGCCAACAGCTACACAATAACAGCTTTGGACAACGCGCCTTAGCGAAGCGTTGCAGGGTAAAGCTAATAAGCAATATATTCTGCTTTATTATTAAAAACATAAATTCAACTTGGTATTTGACAAGGTAGTTAAATACAGGTTGTTACATCCCTTTAGAATAATCCTCGACGCCGCTCCGGGACAATATCTTGACGTCCCGCTAACCCACTTGAAAATATTGACTTCGCAAACATCATCAGCCTGTCGGTCCTTCAACTGTGGACATTTCAAACGAGCGTGACAGATTAGATAAATACCTTCTTCTTAAATCAGTCTTTAATATAGTGGATTCATCAAGAGGTACTCCACTAATATTGAAGTAGATTTCATATTCAATTGCTTTGTGCAGATTTTTTGTTTTTAATCGCTTCAAAATAAGTAAGAATTCCAAAAGCGAGAATAATTTCGAAAGACAGCATTAATTTATTTATCCATTTCTTTTTTACTAGCGTTCCCCCCGCGCGCGTTGCTGCGCCCAAATTGAATATGTTTATTGATCGTAATTTTAAACTGTTATTAAGTCAATCGTGGGATCATTAAGGAAAAAACTGGATTCTAGATCCACTCAGCTGATCTGGGATCGGTCAGTTGTGTTCAGAAGTCCCTCAAGGGCCCACATACCAAATCTCAGAATCGTGGGATCATTAGGGAAAAAACTGGATTCTAGATCCACTCAGCTGATCTGGGATCGGTCAGTTGTGTTCAGAAGTCCCTCAAGGGCCCACATACCAAATCTCAGAATCGTGGGATCATTAGGGAAAAAACTGGATTCTAGAGCCACTCAGCTGATCTGGGATCGGTCAGTTGTGTTCAGAAGTCCCTCAAGGGGCTACATACCAAATCTCAGAATCGTGGGATCATTAGGGAATCTCCGCGTAACGCTCACCGCGTGACGCTCCCCGCGTGACGCTCCCCGCGTGTCGCTCCCCGCGTGACGCTTTTTCATTTATGTGCCATAGTAAAGACATAAAATGTCAAAAAAAATGTAGTAGGCCGTCAAGAAGGTACCAGTACTTTCTGTTCAACTATTTCTACAACCACTAAAATTTCTAAAACCTGACACTGCACCCTTTTATGCCCTCTGGGTCAGAGCCCTTTGAACGGATTTGCACCAAACTTTACAGGAACAATCCTTGAATCATGCCTAATAATACCTGAAAGTTTCATTACAATCTGTCGAGCGGTTTCGGAGTCTATAGGCAATATACATATATACATACATCCTCTTTTATAGATATAGATTTTGCATAAATAACTGCTCAAATTTAACAAAAAAACACTAAAATTGTAAAAAAAGGTCAAAAATTGTTCAATTAACATTTCTCAGCAGAATAATACTTGGAAGTAGTTCAGCTATGTTCAATTATGGACTAAAACAGTAGGAAGTGTTTTGCACAAAATTGTGCTGGAAAACGTAGGTACTTATATGTTCTTGAAAAATTGATGAAAACTGCAAAAAATTGTGAAAAGGTCCATTTATGAATGAATTTCGTGAATGAATGTATTGTATTGTTACAAAGATTTGAAATTTGAGCACTTTCAGTTCCACATGAAAGTTTGAGATTCAAAAAATATTTAGGTTTTTTGTTGTGTTTATCGATTTTTCAGCAAATATTAAATGACATTTAAGTAACATTTTCAGCATAATTTTGTGCATACATTTTTCTATGTTCTAGTTCGCCGTCTACTCCTCTTGGCTAAAATACTGCTTAAAAATATAAATCTGACGATTATAAGACTTTTTTAAATTTGAGCAATTTAATGAGCTAAAAAAGTGCTGGCCAACGAATTCATCCTAAAATTTGAAAAACTTGATTTTTCGGCGCAAAAACGGCAATTTTATCTCAATCCTAAGGGAAAGCTGGAAAAGATCTAATGGTACACACATACATATGTATACATAAATATGATAAAGCGGTACACTTTAGGATTCGTTTCAGAATGTACCGAAATGGATTTTAATGAAGAAAACTTTCGAAAATATTGATTTTACAATTTTTGAAGATATTTCAATAGCGTACTAAGAATAAAAGGTATTATAATAAAAGTTTGTAGCCCAATATAAAATAAACTGACGGGAAGCAATGGCCGTGAAAAAATGAGCATGGGGGGGAAAATGCTGTTATTGAATTACCTCCAGTCAAAAGAAGGGAAATTCTATTGAATGAGAGCACGAGGACAAATTACTTGCCAGCGCACGTGAGTGGAGGTGTAGGATGAGGGGACGCTGTAGGATTCCAAGTTATAACGTAGGCCATAATTGCACACATTTAAAGGGACAAAAAAGAGAACAAACCGTTGTAAAACTTCATACAAAGGTTTATTGTTTTTTTATTAGCTAGTTCTTCAGCGCAGAATGCCATGCATGATATGTGCATAAACAGTTATAACTAGAAAACCCGATAATATCGAGCTAATATAGCAAAATTTCAGACTACTCCTAATGACAAAGTCAATCTGCGTGTTGAAATTGCATTCGCCCGACACTTGTTCCCACACACACACACACTGCTAGACGGACAACGCTCGAAATTTCAGCCACATCCCCGGCCGTAGAAAATCTTCGGACGTCGTACAGTGATGCGAAACCACCCAAACCCAAAGTGGCAAAAACCTCTTACCGCCGGGATTTTTGCACGACACTTGGTACACCCATGTTTTTTGAGGGCTCAGAATCCGAATCTGAAGTCAGAAATTGTTTTTAAAAATTTCTAATAATCGGTTTCATGAGTTTAATACGTTTTTGCGATTTATCAATGCAACATATTTCAATTTTATTATTAAAAATTATTATTTTCTCCCTTTTCCGAATTGATGGTGTTATAATGGGTTCATCAATTTTCGCAGCAAATTTTTTGAAATGTTTTTCAATAGAAATCCGAAAATTTAAGAGAGAAATAGAAAGTTTCAGAGCCTAAAATGTGCTCAAAATAGTTCTAAATTATAAAAAAGCGCAACGTGCTCATTTTGGGTTGATTATCAATAGAACATTAAAATTTGGTATATGTGAAAGAGAGGAGAGAGAGAGAGAGAGGGAGAGAGAGAGAGAGAGAGAAGAAAACAACAAACATAATTATGTAGGTATACATTTCATTATCAAAAGAGCTGATTCAAGATTCAGAGAAATCAAGTATTCCATCACTTCAGCCTTATATTTCCAGATTTGAACACTCAGAAGAATACTTGAACTGTTCAGTTAATTTATTGAGAAGCATATGGAGGATATAATGAGGACTCTCATTTCAAAACTGAACGGCCCAGTAGTTGCAGCATTCACTGCCGAATTAAAACGTGTTGATAGTCGTGGCTTGAAGTGTTGATTAACAAAGGGACCTTAAGGTAGACAAATAACAGATTTATTTATTCATTTATTTATAAAAACGGAGTAGAATCCCAATTACAAAAAGAAAATGATACATACATCTACGAATAAAGAGGGGAAATAATAAAAAACATACAATCACATAGAACTGGAAAAATAATTCACTAATTTTCTCCTCAGAGAGTTCTCGCTATCAATATTGAAATCAAAATCTAATTCAGTATGAATGTAATTAATCAACCTCTGAATCCTATCTAATGGGTTGTTAAATGAATAATTTGTTCTAGTAAAATGAGGCACAAATCATTTGGCCAAGTGGAATAGGAAGGCAACTTTTAAGGTTTAAAAGCTCAAGCAAAGCTGGTGTATCAAACAGACCTTACAATTATTTATGAACGAAAATAACATCATTAATCTTCCGACGATCAGCAATCGAGTGCGACCTCAGAGATTCCATCATCGATTTGTCGGTGATCATATCTACGTTCGTCACTCTTTTATAAAAAACGTATTTTAATCATTTATGTTGAACCCTTTCGATCGAATCGGTGTATACATTATAGAGTGGGTTCCACACAATTGAAGCAAATTCGAGGCGACTTCTAACAAGGGCAACAATCCAAGCAACAAGATACCATAAAGTGATAGTGATTTGACAGGCTCATCTCACTGTCAAAAACTACGCCCCAATCCCTTACGCTGCTACACCTTTCAAGCGCCTGCCCACCTATAATGTAATAATATATCTAGCTTCTTCAAAAAATCACAAGAAAAGTACCGAAACTCGTAAACGAGTTCCACCATCTGCTTTACAAGCAGATACCATGTTACATGGATATGTCTTCGATTGGGGATTTCATAACGGTCGTCCTCGAGAGTTGTAAACAAATCATTTAACTTTGGCCTGTAGGCGACGAAATGTAGGATATAGGATTTATTTTATCATTCTTTGAGGTAAAAAAAGCATACTATAAATTAAAAGTTATTTCTCCAATACAGAGACAGACGCAATGAGTTGTTGTTAACAGTCCACTGTTGTCAAGAGGATGAAAATGTTTCCTATGGAGTGGAGTAAATGATGCTATTGCTTTACGTTAAGAATATTGTAACCGGCTTATTAAAATTGTTTATAGTCCAATCAACTTAGTTTAGGAATGTAGCCAAGTACGTAAAGAGGGGGAAATTGGTAGCTTGAGATGTGAACATTTATCACATAAATCAAGCGCTTTCCAACGAGTGGCGAACGATTTTTGTGCGATGAAAACTGCGGAAGTTCCATTCCCCTAGCAACGGCTGGGTTGGACGTGAAAAACACTGAAATTGTGATATCAATTTTGCGTGACGGAAAGTTTTGGTTGACCCCCCAGAGCAAAGACATATCCATGTCAAAAGGTGACTTAACGAAAATAGCTTCGAATTTTTGAAAACAGAATCGATTAACGTTTAGGCTTATTATTCGTTGTTTTAAATGACGGAGTTTTGAAGCTTTTCCAGTGTTGTGGGGTAAGTTCCACCCCAAAAAATCAATCCGTGAAAGTTGTATTTATTGCATATTTGCACCAATAAGCGTTAACCGCGTATTCATTATATATTTTTTGAATGAAAATAGATTCAATTCTAAGAAATTTGGCACCATTCGCACTCTCCTACGATGAGTAGTTTTCTTTTTATGATTTTTCCAAGTTTGCTGCACTGGTGACGTACACTTGACAGCAGAGATGGGCGTATTTATAATCGTGAATACTAAGTATTCTCAGAAAACATATTCTGTGAATACGAACACGAATATATTCGTATTCACATATATGAATACGAATACATGTGTTTTCATGTTCACGTGTGTTAATTCACTGAATACGATTGAAATTGTATTTGTGAGTATGAATACGCCTGTATTCTCATACGTGAGTATGAATACGCCTGTATATTCATACGTGAGTATGAATACGCCTGTATTCTCATACGTGAGTATGAATACACTTGTATTCGTATTCATATAAATGTGATTGATTGATTCATTATCCATCCGTCAGGCTTTTATGGCCAATGGGGTTGTCAGGGTAAGACGGGTATAAGCAGAAAAAAAAGGGATTTCTTCTCTGAGTTTAATGGCAAGCTTTCCACATCAAAATGTCATCTTCAGGCCTCTTCGTTTCTAAAAACAGACATAACGGGCCGTTACAAGCTATGACTAGGAGGGTACAGCACCTAGGAACCTGCCTAATATACAAAAGTGGATTCACACATACCTGTCTAGTATCCTCTATCGCTCATCCGCCTCCGCTGCACGGCCAAGTACATCAGTCTCCGGGGGGGATCTTTAATTTCTTTAATTTCCATAGGAGTTGCTGTCAGTCCCGAGATTAACTTCTTGGGTTGTCTGTAGAAGGAGTTTAGGGTTGATTAGGGCTTTTTTAAATGAATTATAAGTGACTGAAGAAATTAGGACATGTGGGGTTTGTTTACCTAGTGTGATGTAGAAACTGAGTCGAAATATGAAGGATTTTCTGCTGCGGTTATGGCTCTAACTTGTCAGAGATGGTGAAGCTCAATTTTGTGCGGATTATATAAATGTGTGAAAACGATTATTCATATTCGCACTCACAGAATAGATTTTCTGTGAATATATTCAAAACACAACGAAAATGCCCATCTCTGCTTTGCACGGGGGTACCGCCCAGGCGGAAGGGTGCTTTTACGTCACCGGTGTGCGAAACTGAAAAATCTTGGAAAGGAAACTACTCACAGTTGGAGGGTGAGGTTGATGCCAAAATTCTTAGGATGGAATCATCTTCCATTCAAAAATAGTTAAAATACCTTCCTTACACCCCTGGGTATCGCTCATTATGTCGTCGGATTATGAAAGGCAGGTATTTGAGCAGTTTCTGCATTCTAGACTCAATAATCTGTCGTTTGAGGAACCCGACAAGTTAAAAAAAGTCGAATATATACGTATATAGTTTTTTCTCGTGAAATGGTATCTTTTGACATGGAGACGTATGTTTCAAGAGAAACCCGACCATTTTTGAGGATTCAAATGTGGCCTTGAGGCCTGCAAATAGTTAGTTTTCAGGAGAAAACCGAAAAGTCCAGGACATGTCAGGTTTACCTTGAACCATGCACAACGCTCACACACCCTGCAACGCTGACGCTCCCCCAATGAGCTGGCAGGTATGGCATATTGTTTAAATTCTCGGAATTCAATGATACACTTTGGTATCATTTTATGCTGTTTCTGTCATTTTTCCACGTCAGTACTATGAATATATCCGGCACAGGCATTTTTCAATGTGCTGTGAAACGTAAGAACGGTAACCAGAAACTCTATCCAGTTGAAGTACAAAATCCCTAACACTGGGCAAAATCCCATAAATAAAACGAAGATGCAACATATTAAAAAGGTGAAAAACTACCTCCTTGACACGAAGGAAGAAAAGAAGTTTTGGCGTGTGATCTACGCATTGCAACAACACCGCAGAATCCCCTCTAGGTATACATAAATCTTTGGCACATCAAAGGAATGAATCGCCTTTAGTGTCCACAAAGTATGAATGATTTGAACTCCTACGTAATTTGCAATGATACATTTTTTCAATAGGTAAATATATGTAGGTATTGGTTTATTATTTAAAATGATAAGCCTATGTGATCGTATAGCAAAACATTTTTATAAACCCCCTCAAACTTTGTCACTTTACGTTTCAAAGTGCGTAGAATCCAAATTTGAAATGCCTGTCCGCCGTTCGCCGTCTGGGCCATAAAAGGCCTAAGAATTGACTTAAAAAACCCGTTCTTTCGCACATAGACTCTATTTGAGGTCTAGTTGGTCCTAACGTTTAACCATCCCGATCGCTTTGCTAGCATAGATGCTATGGGACAAAAACAGACGAAAAAGTATCTTTTTCGAGGCTTTGAGTGTTAGACATACGCACACGCGCACCCCTGGCACGCTTGGCAGGGGGTCACGGTGGGTGGTGAGGGGGGTGAGCGGGGGGTGGAGTGAGAGCAGAATCGACTGGGATAGGTCCCAGATGCTTTTGGAATCCAGTGTACCTACGGTTTTAGTTTGATTCCTATAGAAATTAGCTTCGTGGATTGAATGAGACCACTCGGGTGGCTGTACGATCATCCATTTGCTCCCCATCGGGAGCGCAGCCTGTAACGCGAGAACAGAGGTGGGTACTAGAAAAGAGACTGGCGAAAGCCCCAGAGCATGCTGGTTACTATAGCTGGCTATCTGAATCAGAAATAATAAACCATTATGTAATAATTTGCAGCGTTTTTTTAATTGTATACCTAAAGTTCACTTTATCCTCAGTTCACTTTAAAAAATAAGAATAAGGCAACTTGGTTCATCAGTAGTTATTTGCTTTAAATCCAATTACTGGCCTATTTATTCTATCATAATGGTCCGTAATATTAAACTGCAGTGCAAAAAACTCATGTACCCACTGCGGATATTTCTTCTGTAACCAGGAGAAACCCTTCATGTCCAAACTAAAAGTTGAATTTTTGAGTCCCTAGAATTTAAATTTTTTTCAATTATGATACCTTATTAGGTCTATTACAGTCGGTAAACAGCCAAGAATGTTGAAAATTTGGGGACGAAAGTTTGGGGCAAGTATGACGGGTTTTTCTCGTTTTTCCACAACTTGAGCTTCCTAGACACGTCGAGTTTCTCAAGCAACCAATTCCAATGGCTTGAATCCGTTACAAAATTAAACCACTCCATCCTCCGCATCCATGAATGATAAAAAGATGGAGAATTAGATTGAATGAAGAGAAGTTTGTACATGTTGATTTCACAAATAAAAGGATCAACTATGCCAGCCTTCCTTGACAACAAGGCGATTCCTTGTGCCAATGAGGCTAAATATCTTGGGATGACACTCGATGCCAAACTGAGGTGGAAATCACATGTTGAAAAGAAAAAGTCTGAACTAGTTATCAAATTCAGGAAAATGTTCTGGCTTATGGGAAGACGCTCAAAACTGTCTATCCACTATAAGTTCATATTGTACAAGCAAGTCTTCAAACCTGTCTGGACATATGGTGCTCAACTGTGAGGGTGGACTGCACAAAGTAACCGCATCATTATTCAGCGCTTACAGAATAATATTCTGCGTACCTGCGTTGACGCATACAGATACTTCAGAAACGACAGATTATATTGCAAGTTGAAAATTGAATCTGTCAATGAGGTTATCCGCAAACAAGCCATCAATCACCATTTGAGGCTCAGAGGATGTCGTCCAGCTCCTTGACACCTAAGATCTACTTAGAAGACTTGAAAGAACTAAAACGCATGAACTAAGTGAAATAAAATGAACGCCAAGACTAATGACTCAATTATCAGAACAATGAGTCTAAAGTGAAGTATATTAGATCTTCAGAAAATGTATAATTATTTATCACATGTATATTGCTTATAAGTTGTTATTACTTGGTGCAATAAAACTTGTCAAAAAATGAAGTGTTCTAAATTTTACATCCGTACTTTGAACGCCCAGGACAAAAAAATCCACACACGCTTCCGGATTTGAGCACTTACTGGAAAGTGAATCAGTACCCAACTTTAAAAAAGTTACAGTCATGCAGCATGATCGTATGAGCGAATTTTCTTAAATTATCTATCAAATTATAATTTGTTAAGTTAAAATGTAATGAAATTTCAACAATTTCAGTCAAAAGTATTTGTTACTTTTATTACAGAAAAAATTGTAGTGGATAAAATTCGGTGATTCAAAAAAGATTTTGATTTATAGGTTTTTTTTTTAGCTTTCATCGATTTTTCAGCAAATAATAATGGAATTATAAGTACGTTTTTCGGCATAATTTTGTGCAAACATTTTTTAATGTCCTAGTTAATCGTTGATAACTTTGTTTTGACGAAAATTCTGCTAAAAATTTTAAATTTAACGATTTTTGGCCGTTTTTAGCCATTTTTAGTGATTTTTTAGTACATTTTTCAAATTTGATCAATTTGATGTGTTCAAACATTGTTGGCCAACGAACTCATCCTTTCTTTTTGAAAGCTTGATTTCTGGGCGCGAGAACGGGATTTAATGACACACACACACACGCTAAAACACTTCTATTCCATCCTGGGACCCGCCCGCTACACACACTTTACCGATCTCTGTCATGGTTTCGTAGATACTGCCGAGTTCATTTCATTGGAATGATAGGGAAGTTGGATGTGTGGATGACACCGAAGATCTACTTAGAAGACTTAAAAGAACTAAACCGCATGAACTAAGTGAAATAAAATAAACGCCAAGACAAGTGTCAATTATCAAAACAAAAAGTCGAAAGTGAAGTATAATAGATCTTAAGAAAATGTATAATAATTTATCACATGAATATTGCTTATAAGTTTTTATTACTTGGCGCAATAAAACTTGTCAACAAAAAAAATTTTTTTGACATTTTATGTCTTTACTATGGCACATAAACAAAAAAAAGCGTTAAAAAAAGCGTTACGGTTGGTTTTCTGATGATTTCCGCTTACAACGGAGTCGTTGCTAGGGAAATGCTACTTCGTCGTTTATCATCCCACAAAATTCGTTGACCATTAGTTCGAAAGCTCTAGATTTATCCAATTATTACTTGGCTGCGAAGTGCGGGCGTCGCGGGTTTGGGCCCGCATAGGGTGAAAGGCACTCGAAATGGCAACGGGTTTCGGCCCATGAACGCATGAACCGTCTCGCCTTTGGGCTCGTGAGTTTTGATGAGATAAGCGTGTCCTGTCAACCTGCGATATGGAGTCCGTCGGCCGTGCAGTAGTCGCGTATTTGCCTTCTTGAATTTCACAATGGATTTGGTTAATCCAGACAGGTTTTCCAGTAGGCGAGGTGAAAATGACATTGTGATAAGGAATTACAAGTTTTCCGAATACCGAATGGTAAGTGACGGAAGTGTGAGGTTTCGGTGTTGCAACCGTCAGTGTCGGGCCTCGGTTTTTACCGATACAAGCGTAATACGATGAAAATATATGTTTGTCCTTTTTTTTCTTAGGTACGGAGTACTTTAAAGCAGAAAGCCACGGAGGATTTGGTTGCCAAACCAGTAATAGGTACATACATACAGACTCTCTTACCGCCGTGAATAGTAATGTAATTTCTTATTAGCAGGGATATTACATACGACTATGATATATACATGTATCAACAACTGATTTTTATCGTAAGTATTGACAAAATACACTCTTGTGATGCAATTAAAGTATGGTTTTCCAAGGGGCCCAAACCAGTTGTGCCTTCAAAACTCAACGGACCCAAAACAGTTGCGCTGCGGGCCCAAACCTGTCGTGATTTCATACGTGCGGGCCCATCCCCGGACCGCTCCGAAGTGCGTGGCCAACAAGCTGAGTTATGAGCAAGGTTATTTGAATAATTGTGTACACTCAGGTGATCATTCTCAATAATTGATATTGTGAACATGATTGCCACCGCTTGTTAATTTCTGATGATTTCATTGAGCTGGTGTTTCGATGATTTGATTCATAGCAGGTGATCCGAATATTGCGAGAACGGTTTGATTTGTGAAGCGGTGGTTAAATAATTTTAATAGGTAATTTCTATACTTCTCTATGAAGCTGTATTCGAATTTAGCCTCGTTAGGACATTTACTTGACGATGCCCAGGGTCCGGATCAGCTGAGTGGCTCTTAGAGCTCGCATACGAGTATGGAACACATACTAGTCTGGAACTAAAGACATAAAATGTCCCAATGTGTTGCAGACTCGTATGCAAGCGTTTCTGATTAATATCGTTACTCCTCTCCGAAGGTTTCACCCACATTTCAAATGTGAGCTTCTAAAAATGATTTCTGATGATTTCCGCTTACAACCGAGTCGTTGCTAGGGAAATGGTACTTTAGTCGTTCTTTTTAAAAAAATCAGAAACGCTTGCATACGAGTCTGCAACACATTGGGACATTTTATGTCTTTAGTTGAAGTCAAGTATGTGTTGCAGACTCGTATGCAAGCTCTAAGAGCCACTCAGCTGATCCCGACCCTGGGCATCGTCACGTAAATGTGCTAAAGAGACTACATACGAAATTACAGCTTCCTAGAGTGTAAAACATAGAAATTAGCTTTAAGAGCCACTCATCTGATCCGGACTCTGGGCATCGTCAAGTAAATGTCCTAAAGAGGCTACATACGAAATTACAGCTTCCTAGAGTGTAAAGCATAGAAATTACCTATTAAAATGATTTAACCACCGCTTCACAAATCAAACCGTTCTCGCAATATTTGGATCACCTGCTATGAATCAAATCATCGAAACACCAGCTCAATGAAATCATCAGAAATTAACAAGCGGTGGCAATCATGTTCACAATATTTATTGAGAATGATCACCTGAGTCTACACAATTATTCAAATAACCTTGCTTATAACCCAGCTTGTTGGCCACGCACTTCGCAGTAGTTAACATAATATGGTTGGATAAATCGAGAGCTTTCGAACTAATAGTCAACGAATTTTGTGGGATGAAGTAGGTACCATTTCCCTAGCAACGACTCGGTTGTAAGCGGAAATCATCAAAATATTTTCGTGAGCAATTTTCTGTGACGTTTTTTTAGTTTATGTGCCATAGCAAAGACATAAAATGTCAAAAATTCAAACTTCAAGTACCTAACTAAACAACTCGTAAACGAGTTCCACTATCTGCTTTACAAGCAGATACCATGTTACAAGGATATGTCTTTGATTGGGGATTTCATAACGGTTGTCCTCGAGAGTTGTAAACAAATCCTTTAACTTTGAACAAATCCCGGGGCCGCATGGCCGCATCCCGACTAATTCCAACAAAACAACGGTTTACTTATAGAAATGTTGAAAATAAATGTGGAGAGAAGCCACTACAATGAGTTGTTGTTAACAGTCGACTGTTGTCAAGATGATGAAAATGTTTCCTATGGAGTGGAGTAAATGATGCTATTGCTTTACGTTAAGAATATTGTAACCGGCTTATTAAAATTTTTTATAGTCCAATCAACTTAGTGTAGGAATGTAGCCAGGTACGTAAGGACGGGGAAATTGGTAGCTTGAGATGTGAAAATTTATCACATAAATCAAGCGCTTTCCAACGAGTGGCGAACGATTTCTGTGCGATGAAAACTGCGGAAGTTCCATTCCCCAAGCAACGGCTGGGTTAACGTAAAACGTGAAAAACACTGAAATTGTGACACAAATTTTGCGTCACGGAAATTTTTGGTTGACCCCCCAGAGGAAAGACATATCCATGTCAAAAAGTCTAAAGTGAAGTATATTAGATCTTAAGAAAATGTAAAATAATTTATTACATGAATATTGCTTAAAAGTTGTTATAACTTGGCAAAATAAAACTTGTCAAAAAAAATTTTCTTTGTTTGTTTGTTTGAGATTTTGGATCTGTAGGGCAATAGATTGTTAACGAAGAGTGTCGTAGTGTGGTGGGAGATGGCTACGATGTGGTTTGTTGGTCGATGTTATGGCAAAAACCGTCGTTAGTACTTGAAGGCAGTTCAGCGTGAAAGAGGATTTTTAAGCTGATTCGTTAATAACCGTATTGTGCCGGTTAATCTAATCCGGTGGGTTCACACAGGAGACGGTGGGGGTGGGGCGTAGATGGCCTTAGTGGGGACCGCCTGGGACCAGTAATGTAGTAGGTAGAGGCGAAAGGCTGGTGCTAGGATGCGTGGAAGCACAGCTGGCATCTCCGATGGCCTCAAAGGCACCTCAAAAACCCACTACAGGTTCCTCACCCTGCTGGACCTGTCGATATCGACTTTCGTCATTGCCCCGCTCGTCGTGTCGTACTGGAGAGGCACCTGGGGGCTCATGGACGTCCTCGTGTACCCCGGGGACGCCGCCAGGTCCGCATTCGTCTCCTGCGGCATCGGCTACGTCGGGACGTCCGTCCTCACGATGTCCCAGGACCTCCTGGTCGCTTATCTCAACCCCAACACGCACCGGATTACGTACTACGCCATTTCCCGGCTCTACTCGGCGCTTTTCAGTTTCATATGTGTGAACCACTGGCGCGGCGGGTGGATGCTCTTGGAATACTACACCGGCACCGAGCCACTCACGATCGCGATCATCACCAGTGCTAGTGTTGTTTTGCTTATGATGACAAAAACTCTTAGAAATCTTTCAGCACCTCCTTTCGCTATCGCCACAGATCGCCGCGAAGGGTATTTTGAAGTGCCACGAGCTTTCAAATATGTAAGTAATTTTACGTATTAACAACTTTTAGAGTAATTGAGCGAATTTTCGAAGAAAAATAAAGCTACAGCGATTGCTCCAAAAATGTTGAAAATCCAATTATCCACATTTATTTTTAATATGGTTTAGTTTATTGACCGCTCCAAAAGAAATAAAGTCCACTGCAAAATAGCATTCAAAAATCAAAATACGCTTCAAATACTAATTTATACTCCCTTAAGGTCCCGGATCCCCCATGACATTAAGAGTAACGTGGTTTACTCAATCCCATGTCAAGGCTGTCCAACAGCATATGTGGGTGAAACCACACAATACATTAAAATTAGGATATCTGGGCACAAATCTGATATAAACCAATTTAACACCAACTGCATGCTTGCTAACCATTCCATAACTACAGGTCACAGATTTGAATTTGATAATGCCAAAATTTTGGATGTGGAATCCCATGAGTCCAAAAGAAAACTAAAAGAAATGATTTATATTGCCAAAGATCACAACACCTGCACTAAGAAGACTGATATAGACAAACTTAGCAAAATTTATTATAATATTATAAACAGGTAGATATATTCATGTATGTATTAATAATTCAATTTGTTTGTTTTCATATTTTTAATATCCGAACACATTTTTTCTCATATTACCTAATATCCTAAAATTATACTTCATGTTTCATAGTTCAGTCACACCTTCCAATTGATTTAAAGAAAATTGATTTAAGTTAGTTCTAATTATCACCACTACGAAGTGATCTGTATGTCTCCTATCCTCCTCATATTCTGACCAATCCATCTTAGAATTCCTCAAAGAAAAAAAAAAAAAAAAAAAAAACACTGACCGACCCTCAAGAACCCCAAAAAACTGTCAAATTTATTTTTCATGAAAATCCGGTTGGAAGCGTTTTGAATCCTGATTCCTAGCGTTCAACTGTTTTTCGTATGTAGGTGCTTAAATATGTACCTTTATGTGTCATTCCAGAAGATATTGAGATAAACTATTGGGCAAAAAAGTAGAATCTAGGAAAGTACTTTTAACAACAACGTATGAAGATTAATACAATAAAAAGGTTTGATTGATTGAATGATAGTACCTTTTTATTTGTGCTTTTTGCATCTAATGGTGTAGAAACCAAAATATATTTCAAGGATACTTACCTTAGTATGCTTCGGTAAAACATCCTACGAAACAACGAAAACTACAATAAATTACACTTATTTTTGAGATGTGTTGTCCTGTATTGTCGACGATAGTTTACGATAGTACCTTAATTCCATTGAATCGAATCACACTGAAAGTTGTCTCAATCGAATCAATCGTTTCGGATCGGCACCAAAAACCATACAACAACTTCCAGAGTTCAATTCGGTTCCTTACAATTGCGGTACCTACAAGTTGACACGTTCTTCGTTCGAAAAAATTTGTTCTTGCGCAAAATAAACAAAAAATGTCTTCCAAGGTGGATGGGCAGTATAGCTTCCTCACATATTTTAATATGTACGTATAGAATTAGTAGAAGTCTGATCGAAATCGGACTAATAGATGATGAGAATTCGACGTTATTAGAAATACGTTTGCACATGCTTTGCGGTTACTATTGATTAGACGATAATGAAATTTATAGTTGACCATCTAGGAGCTAACCCGCAGAATCCCTGAAAACTTCATAAAAATCGGTCCATCAGTCTCGGAGTTTTGCCTGTGTCAACCAATATTAGTTTTGCACTTGCGCGAAAGTTATTATTTAACCAATTCATAGAGCATCTTCCTGGATATTATACTAAACTACCTCCCCCCCCCCCCCCCCCGAATTGGAACAGAATTGAACCAATAGATGTTGAGAAATCGACGTTATAAAAAATTCACGTTTGCGCATTGCGCAAGCACAGAGGCCATTATTGATGCGATGGCGACGAAATTTATAGGGCACTAACCTGTATAGTCCCTGAAAATTTCATCAGAAAGGAACCGAAACCAATCAGCAAGCTATAAAACCTGAAAAGCAAGTGGAAATTTTGATTTTGGAAGACGATTTCGATTTCCCGCACTAACACGAAGCTTTCCTAACTTTGATAGTGAGGAAGCAAAGCCAAACATTTCTGAAGAAAGCAAGGGTTCAGTGGACAGCACTGTTTTGGCACAATAACAAGATTTTTCTTGAGCAAATTTGCTTTCAATAAATACACTAAAACAACCACTTAATGGCAAAAACAGTATGATCAGGATATTACTTGGAAAAAGTTTATCACGAATGAATTAAAACATTCTGAAATTCGTGCACCAAACCTTGCTATAAAATGTTTTAGAAAATATATATATATATTTTTTTTGTTATAAAATTTATAGTTACAGATTTCTGTGCTCAAAAAGTGGTAAAATCACAAAAAATTGGCGTGCGTAAAATGACATTGACATAAAAGCAAAAGCAAATTTGTTCATATAGTCATGTTTCACAACGTTGACTTTTTTCTACTTAATAATTTGCATAAAAATTGTGTACCCGTAAGAAAATCCACTAACACTCACTTTAAATTACGAAATTTCGAAAATTCTTGACGTTCGAAACAAGTTGTGAAGAAATATGACTGCATCACACAAATCACACATAAACACAGGAAACAAAAACCAACAAATTTTGAAGGATTAAATTTACTTTTTTTGGTCAATTACAATAATCCCCGTAATTGGAAATAACGAACCAATAACTGACGTATGATGACCTTGCAAGATTTAGGTGATCATGAAAATTCAGATACGTGAATGTATATTCAGGGATGCGCATGAGCATTCAAGTGTGCGGGTAAGCTACCTACTGATTAAATAAGATCATAAAGGGATAATAGATATATTATATGGAGATTTATCATATAGTTCAAAGAGTCTTAAAAATCGGACGAATAGTTTGAATTTATGCGTCTTTGAAAGTTTCAAGAACAGACGAACATACAGACCGTCTGCCGAAACGTCTGCCAAATTGGGTGGGCAGTATAGCTTCCTTACATATTGTAACATTGACGTATAGAATTAGTTGAAGAATAAAGTACGAGTCGAATTGATTGATAAGTCGAAGTTATAAGAAATTAATGCTTGCGCATGCGCACAGACTACTATTGATTGAACGGCAATGAAATTTATAGGGTAACGTCTAGGAGCTTGAAAATTCAGTAACAATTCTTGAAAATTTCATAAATATCGTCCATTAATCTCGGAGGTTTGCGTGTGTCGATCAATTTTAGTTTTACGCATGCGCTATAGTTCTTAATCAACCAATCGCAATATAATTCATAGGGAATTTTTCTGGAACATATACCCATCCACTCCTCAAGTTTGAATGAAATCGGACCAATAGATGATAAGAAATCGGCAATGAAAATTATAAGGGGCCGTCCAGCAGCTATCCCGCAGTTTCCATGGAAATCGTTCCATTAGACTCGGAGTTTTGACTGCGCCAATCGATATTGGTTTCGCGCATGCGCAATGGTAATTACTCTACCAATTGCGATATAATTTATAGGGCATTTTCCTAGAACAAATACCCAATTACCTGCCGACTTGGAACGAAATCGGACTAGCAGATTATGAGAATTCGACGTAATGAGAAAACTACGTTTGCGCATGCGCACAGGTGCTGTTGGTTAAACGGCATTAAAAATTATAGAGGACCGTCTAGGAGTCAACCCGCACAATCGCTGAAAATTGCATTAGAATCGGACTGACACTTGGTTTAGTTTCGAGTGTCACAAGGATTTACCACAGACAGTCAGATAGACTGGCACGGAACGGAAATTGATCAGCAAGCTCTGAAACGCAAATTGCAAGTAGAAATTTTGATTTTGGAGGACTAAAATGTTTACGATTTCAATCACGAATAGAAATGAATAATGGTGTCGACTTCTTGTATTAATAGTTGGTGACAAGGAAGGAAAATCAAAAAATAAAAATAAAATTGCGCAGCATTCTTCATAGAAACGAGTGTAAAGCCTAATATCCATTGCCCTTCTAGGTGTTGGATACACATTGTAATATGGCTTACAATTGTTCTCCGTACGTATGGCTACCGTTATCATTTAATCTATGTTGGTCTGAGTAAAAGAACTGAAAACAATGGAATGATATAACAATGAAGGTAAGGTAAGATTACCACAAAGCTTTTCAATGTTATTCAAATCGAAAAACAACCGACCGCACAATTAGAGATTTGATGTTACTAAACTAATTGCGGTTACTGGATGATCAAATTATTAAATGTCCTGTTCGCTCCCACCACAGAACATCGAATGAACATTCATTTTATGTTCTGTGGCTACCGACTACGTCAGTGTTTTTTAAACTTTTTTTTCCATGTAGGTACTCCCAGAGCAGAAACGACAATGGCCATGTACCCCCTACAGTCCTACACTCATTATCCCTATAAAACATTATTAACACATATTACTGAATTAATGATAAAATTCAAAAAAGCATCAAGATTTCCTGAACTTACGGATTATTGTTGATAAAATACGACGAATTTTATACGACGAATCTCGAGCGATTCTCGTGATTTTCATTTAGTACCATTACGAATCCAATATAGTTTTGGAAAGTAGGTAGGTGTGTCACGAGTTTCAAATTTCATTAAGGGAGGGGGTTTAATGGAAGGGGTAATACTAATAAATCGTAACATTTTAACTATTCTTGTCCGATTTTCGTGATTCTTTCTTGTTTAACTGAAAATTTGGTCTGTTTTTGGAACTTATATTAGGAGTTTCAAATTTCATGATGGAAGGGGGTGAATGGAGGTGGTAGTAGCGATAGATCGTGATATTTCTTCTATGCTCATCTGATTTCCGCGTGACAGTTTTTGATATTAGTTCGATCCAGATTTTAGCCCAGTTATAAAACCTTGGAAATTTCAAAGTTACTGTCGGTGGAGGGGTTAAATGGGAGGAATTATTTTATTCTCACCAAAATTATGTACAATCCATTCATAGGGACGTCCCTGTAATGCATGCGTTACTTAACAATATGCTTTTTTCCCCAAAATTTAAGCGAGAGAGATTATCTTGCCTCCCTTACTCAAAATCTTCATCCAAATTGCACTTGGTAATGTGATTGGAGATCAGCTGACAAAAATATAGTAAACTTCGTTTCATATGAAGGAAACGCAAACATTTGTCAAGATCATTTTATACATTTCAATGATCTATACTTCTAAACGGTCATGTTACGGATACGAGGAAGCTATTTGCTCCACCCAAGTTGGCAAAAGTTTTGTTCTTTAAATTTTGCCTGACAAGGGGAGGAAAGTTACAATTTATCTTCTTATTCATCTCATTATCAATATTATTAAAAATAATAAACCAAAAGTGCAACGCATTATGGATAAACATACCACTTGGATACTACGGATTCTACTTGGCAAATCATGTCTACCTCGTAGAAATCGAGAGGAGAAATTCAACTAAGATACCGGAATTAATATCTTGATCTGGGTGATAACAACCCGGCTATTGTTTACCCCTTCAACTCAGTCACAGGCACAGATAGATTGTCAGGGTGTTTATTCTTAGATATAATTCCATGATTCATAAATGTGTTTATTATTAACTTCTATTAATTAGGGAAAAGTGAAAAAAAAATATATATATATATATATTTTGTACTTTTATTTTTAAGGGTAAGAATTTAACGAAAGTAAGACCTAGGTCATTTGACTTCTTCGCAATCATTTCCAACACACACCAACAGACTGTGTACCAAATTTCAGGGCTCTAGGATGTACAGAAGAAAAGTTATTTTTATAGCTCACACAGCTGATCTGACTTCCTCCTTCTAACGTCCACATGTCCAAAAATTCTGTGTTCAAGATTTCGGGGTGCCTGTAGTCTGTCGAACTTTGATCTCAATAGTTGAAATGACAAGTCGTGGCGGATTTTCGTAACGCAATTTTTTGTGTAACTTTTCATATTTCAGATTCCGTTTATGGTAGTCTGTCGTCGACTGCAAAAGCCGATAGGAAGTAAATGTATTAATGTCAGGTTTGTTCGCTGAGACCACCAGACCAGTTTGCAACCCACTTGAGGTGTTCGCTGTGTTCTCTGATCATCATAGTCCCCCAACCCTCAGTCACTGCCTGTTGGTAGAGGTCCAAACTGGTTTCCAACTAGTTACGGATCGTCAAATCGGTCAGAGCTTCTTCTAGCTGACCACTTTCTGACTGTTTGCCCCCTCCATTCCAAACTCACAGCAGTCAATGAAATCATTCGAATTTTAGTCTCTGTTTTCGCAACTTTTTCTAGCCTCTCAGCATTTTGCCCAAATATTCAAGTATAAAATTGATGGACTCCAATCTCCAACCGGTTTGAAATCAATTTGAAAGTTGGCTAAAGTCGCGCATGCGCATTTCACTAATCTCTAACGAGTTTGAAATGGTTTCCAAGTCACTGCCAATCGCCTCAGCGAACAAACCTGTCATAGGTGGACGGTGCTGAACCCCCCCCCCCCCCCCATGGCGGTCGTCTTCCGAATAATACTAAACCCTTCTTATTGCACCTTTTTGGAAAGTGCTCGGCAAGATCTTTCAGGTGATAGAAGAAAACAAAACAGATGAAAAATACCCAATATAACAATCAGTGAACGGCCTTATTAATTGGATGATAATTATATACAAGCGTAAACTGGGTTATATAGGGAAATCTCTACAGCTGTCAGGGACAATTCCTTGTTTGCCTTACAGTTTATTATCCCAGCAAATAAAAGATAATCCCACGTAGCCCGAGAATATTCCTGCTATATACATATTTTGGAAGATATAAACATTTGTAAGATATAAAAATCTGTCGGTACACTACGAAATGCTCCACAGTTTCAATCTCGCAACGATTACACGAAGGATTTACACGCCCAATCATCCAAGACCTACTATTCCATCTTGTTTTAGAGATTAATTTAATCTGAGCGCATACAGTCTGTACTGCTACTTGTTTCATAGGGTCGGTGAACTGGGAGAAAGCCGGGGGAACGGAAATTACAGACCTTTTTGAATGCGCGGAATCAAGCATACGTAGAACGTGGATAAATAATGTAAATATTTGTTTATCAGAAAGCGATAGGTGGTAACAATCAAAGATACGGAATAATCAGACCTCATGTTCAATCTTTTCAAACTGAAGTAACTACTATTTAGGAGTGAGTACCACGAAAAACGGTCACCTTCTCTGTATTTCTCTAAACTGGAAAAACCCCTGATTTCATAACTATGATGCATAAATGATGAAATACGAATAAATAATGAAAAAAAAAAGTCCAGTCATGCAGCAAGACCCCATGAGCGAATTTTTGAAAAAATCTTCGACATTTCAGTCGCTATTGATCGTGTAGAGAAATTTACTACTAGCGAACGGCATCATTTCGATTTTTGACTGATTTTTCAACTTTAAAATTTTTGAAAACTTGATACATATTCTTATAGGAAATTCTACGCTGATTCCGAATATACCGCATGTTAGTATGCTGAAAAAATTATTTCGCACAACAAATCGCAAAAATAGGCTATTTTGAAATTTTTGACTACATTTTTGAAAATTTCAACCCGAAGATGTAATCCGATCATGCTGGCCAACGAACTTGAACTTTCGTTTTGTGTCCTTAACATTTTAAAATTTGTTTGAAGTTTCTAGCACAATTCTACGGACAGTTATCGTCTGGAATGACACATACATACAAACGTGTATACATGTATAATATATACATACATAATAAAAAAATTCATTAAACTTCAGAATATGATTCAGAATAGCCTGAAACGGATTTCTGCATAAAATGTTTTCAAAAATTCACATTCTTCAAATTTTGAGGAGAGAACAATAGCTTAATTTTCTTAAAAAATTCGCTAATACGCACACAAAAGTTTTACTACATTGTATCTACGCCATTATGCCATTATGGGACTGATAGGTTACTCGTGCGGAGGACCCCTGATCAGATGGGTGAGCTCTAATTTCTTCCCTATTGAACCTGCGATACTGAATTTGAAATGGAGCCATTATGGGACTGCTGGGTTACAATGACATCGTACGGAGGACCCTTTTATCACCCGAATGAGCTCTGATGCTAATTTACCGACGACAAGGAAATTTTAAATAAAGCCTTCATGAGACTGCTGGAAAATAATGTCAATGTTTCGATTGTTTGTTGCTAGGAATTTTTAATTTAAAGATCCTTGGAAAGAACCACCAAGAGTGTGAAGAGAAAAAATGTTGATTCGCGTACCTACCCAATCATCCGTCAGGATTATGCAGCGTTGATGGTAAATTGAGATTGCCATCTTTGCAGCCACTAGCGGAGCTTGCATTCTTTATAGCGATCACCTGTTCCCAAATGTTTTTCGATTTGAACGAATTCGAGGTTTTGTCATAAGTCAGGAGAATTGCTTCAAGCTTTTGCTAAACTGCTTAAATTGTTTGCATTTTCCACATCTTCGTGTTCGTGTGGACTCAGTTTCAGTCTTTTTCTAGTACCTGATTGAAACCAAGGAAACGCTTCCCATAAGAGTGACGCAATGTTGAAGATTAATGCGCACTTTGAAATTCAAATTCGATATATCGTTAGTAGTTAAATACCGCAACTTAGTAGGTATGTTAGTGGAAACATACATATGGTAGTGGCTACCATCAGTATTTACATGTTTAAGGTTCCTCTCTGACAGAACAAACCACGGTAACGGGGCAAACCTAGGGTTATAGGACAACTACAGGTAACGGGGCTTAGACGAGCAAGCGAAGTGAGTGGGAACAGCTAGTTGTTGATAAATAGGCCTGGGTTCTGATGGAACCTGAATAATTGAAAAGTAGGTACTTAACTAAATTATAATAAATAATTTGATAATTAAGAAGATATTATCATTTGCTCAACAAGATGTTCGAGTGGGAGTAGTAAGCTAAATTGGAAGGGTCCACTTCGTAGGTTACGTATGAACGGGGGCTAGTGCCTGACTAGGATGGATTATTTGCTGCTCACGCAGGACAGGCAAAATCGTTTATATAGTGGTGAAGGTAGCGAAGGACAAGATAATACATAGTTGGCTAATATAGTCCGATGATATAAGAGTCCACTCGTATAATAGTCTGCTCGTGTATACGACTAGATGCGGGGGCGGCTTGACGGAATGAAAACACTGAGCTAGCCCACCACTTATCTAGTTGGCAGGAATCCCCGAAGATGGTTAGATTGGTCGTGGTTCACGAATTTCCCAGGAAGATTTGCCTGGAGGAAATGGTGAATTTACCACGAATGGTTAAGAGATTTCAATCGTATGTTAAATATGGTAGAATGTGTCTACGGTCAAGCAAGATTCGATCAATAGGCATAATCTAATACTCACCTTTAATAGTGTCTACCTTTTCATAATAAGCCTGCTATAGTCGCTCTCATGTATGCTCAAATAGACAAGCTGAAGCCTATGTGAATTGACTGTTGGGCTAACATGGCTAACTTTCGATGCTGATTTTAACCGATTTATTTCTATAAGCCTTATATCGAAAATATTGGCCCGACCATTCTCCTAAATGGGCCTCCAGAGGAAGCTCCGATAGAAGGAGTTCAGCGAATCTTCTTAGAAAATGAAGCTATTGCAATGGCTCCATAAATTTTAAAATGAATTTTTTTGACAATTTCCATCATTGAAATCCATTGAAATTCGTTTTGTGGCATTCTGAAACGATTCCTGGATTTAAACATTTTTTCACACACACACACACACACACACACACACACACACACACACACACACACACACACACACACACACACACACACACACACACAGATATATATATATATATATATATATATATATATATATATATTTGTGTGTGTGTGTGTGTGTGTGTGTGTGTGTGTGTGTGTGTGTGTAGGTGTGTGTGTCATTCCAGACGAATACTCTCCTTGGATTGAAATAAAAATGCGTTCTAGCGCCAAAAAATCAAGCCCACTTTTTGAGCACATTAAATTGATCAAATTTCAAGTGTTCAAAAAATCACCAAAAACTGCTGAAAACGGCCAAAAATTGTTATATTTATGATTTTTAGCAGAATTTTAGTCAAAACTAAATTATCAACAATTAACTAGGACATTAAGTTTAAAAAATTTTGCAGAAAATTATTATGAAAAACGTATTTTAATTTCAGTAATATTTGCTGACAAATGTATAAAAACTGCAAAAAAAAAAATCTGAAAATCCAAAATCTTTTTGAATTGTCGAATTGTATTTATTATTGGTTTTTAACAATTACTTTGTACTCAAATTGCCCAAATTTCAATACAATTTAAAATATTATAATACGCTGGGTAATTAAAGAAAATTTGCTCATACTGTAAAATCCCGAAAAATACGCAAAAACTTTCAAGGTAACAGCAATGTGTGATTTGGTCTCGTTTATAGACATCATCCGGTAGAATCGAATCAAACCACCCGGTTTTATTACATTTCAATCCAGTTCCAGTTATTTAACAAATCTTCGACGGTTCAAATTGGCTAACGGTGGGGTAAAAGGAAGGGGTAACTTCGATAAATCATGATGTTTTTGTTTTAACATGTTTAATGTTTTAGGGCTGGGGGTCGTTCTGTGAATTCCGACACGACACGCAAATCTGCAACGTTTTAACATGTTTAATGTTTTAGGGCTGGGGGTCGTTCTGTGAATTCCGACACGACACGCAAATCTGCAACGTTTTTTTTCTGATGATTTCCGCTTACAACCGAGTCGTTGCTAGGGAAATGGTACTTCGTCGTTTTTCATCCCACAAAATTCGTTGACCATTCTTTCGAAAGCTCTCGATTTATCCAACCATATTATGTTAACTACTGCGAAGTGCGTGGCCAACAAGCTGAGTTATGAGCATGGTTATTTGAATAATTGTGTACACTCAGGTGATCATTCTCAATAATTGATATTGTGAACATGATTGCAACCGCTTGTTAATTTCTGATGATTTCATTGAGTTGGTGTTTCGATGATTTGATTCATAGCAGGTGATCCGAATATTGCGAGAACGGTTTGATTTGTGAAGCGGTGGTTAAATCATTTTAATAGGTAATTTCTATACTTTACACTCTAGGAAGCTGTAATTTTGTATGTAGCCTCTTCAGGACATTTACTTGACGATGCCCAGGGTCCGGATCAGATGAGTGGCTCTTAAAGCTATTTTTTATGCTTTACACTCTAGGAAGCTGTAATTTCGTATGTAGCCTCTTTAGGACATTTACTTGACGATGCCCAGGGTCCGGATCAGATGAGTGGCTCTTAAAGCTAATTTCTATGCATTACGCTCTAGGAAGCTGTAATTTCGTTGGTAACCTCTTTGGGACATTTACTTGACGATGCCCAGGGTCCGGATCAGATGAGTGGCTCTTAAAGCTATTTTTTATGCTTTACACTCTAGCAAGCTGTAATTTCGCTTGTAGCCTCTTTAGGACATTTACTTGACGATGCCCAGGGTCCGGATCAGATGAGTGGCTCTTAAAGCTATTTTTTATGCTTTACACTCTAGGAAGCTGTAATTTCGTATGTAGCCTCTTTAGGACATTTACTTGACGATGCCCAGGGTCCGGATCAGATGAGTGGCTCTTAAAGCTATTTTTTATGCTTTACACTCTAGGAAGCTGTAATTTCGTATGTAGCCTCTTTAGGACATTTACTTGACGATGCCCAGGGTCCGGATCAGATGAGTGGCTCTTAGAGCTAATTTCTATGCTTTACACTCTAGGAAGCTGTAATTTCGTATGTAGCCTCTTTAGGACATTTACTTGACGATGCCCAGGGTCCGGATCAGATGAGTGGCTCTTAGAGCTAATTTCTATGCTCTACACTCTAGGAAGCTGTAATTTCGTATGTAGCCTCTTTAGGACATTTACTTGACGATGCCCAGGGTCCGGATCAGATGAGTGGCTTTTAGAGCTAATTTCTATGCTTTACACTCTAGGAAGCTGTAATTTCGTATGTAGCCTCTTTAGGACATTGACTTGACGATGCCCAGGGTCCGGATCAGATGAGTGGCTCTTAAAGCTAATTTCTATAATTTACACTCTAGGAAGCTGTAATTTCGTATGTGGCCTCTTTGGGACATTTACTTGACGATGCCCAGGGTCCGGATCAGATGAGTGGCTTTTAGAGCTAATTTCTATGCTTTACACTCTAGGAAGCTGTAATTTCGTATGTAGCCTCTTTAGGACATTTACTTGACGATGCCCAGGGTCCGGATCAGATGAGTGGCTCTTAGAGCTTGCATACGAGTCTGCAACTAAAGACATAAAATGTCCCAATGTGTTGCAGACTCGTATGCAAGCGTACTTTGGTATGAGTCCCATCGGAAATATCTAATGGTAAAATAAAAATGTATATAAATATAATAAATTGTTTTGGTTAATTAGAATCTTTTCTTTTTTCTTGACCTTAAAAAACTATATCTAATTTCTCCCTTGCGAGGGAAAACCATTAAACATGATTTAATGTTTTTCCCTCTCAAGGGAGAAATTATGAATTTTACATACTTCCTGACCTTCGAACGATTTGAAATGTTTCGTAAGAACGGAGGTAGAAACTCGGAAGTTTTTATTTATTTTTTTTCTGATGATTTCCGCTTACAACTGAGTCGTTGCTAGGGAAATGGTACTTCGTCGTTTTTCATCCCACAAAATTTGTTGACCATTCGTTCGAAAGCTCTCGATTTATCCAACCATATTATGTTAACTACTGCGAAGTGCGTGGCCAACAAGCTGAGTTATGAGCATGGTTATTTGAATAATTGTGTACACTCAGGTGATCATTCTCAATAATTGATATTGTGAACATGATTGCAACCGCTTGTTAATTTCTGATGATTTCATTGAGTTCGTGATTCGATGATTTGATTCATAGCAGGTGATACGAATATTGCGAGAACGGTTTGATTTGTGAAGCGGTGGTTAAATCATTTTATTAGGTAATTTCTATACTTTACACTCTAGGAAGCTGTAATTTTGTATGTAACCTCTTCAGGACATTTACTTGACGATGCCCAGGGTCCGGATCAGATGAGTGGCTCTTAAAGCTATTTTTTATGCTTTACACTCTAGGAAGCTGTAATTTCGTATGTAGCCTCTTTAGGACATTTACTTGACGATGCCCAGGGTCCGGATCAGATGAGTGGCTCTTAAAGCTAATTTCTATGCATTACGCTCTAGGAAGCTGTAATTTCGTGTGTAACCTCTTTGGGACATTTACTTGACGATGCCCAGGGTCCGGATCAGATGAGTGGCTCTTAAAGCTCTTTTTTATGCTTTACACTCTAGGAAGCTGTAATTTCGTATGTAGCCTCTTTAGGACATCTACTTGACGATGCCCAGGGTCCGGATCAGATGAGTGGCTCTTAGAGCTAATTTCTATGCTTTACGCTCTAGGAAGCTGTAATTTCGTATGTAGCCTCTTTAGGACATTTAATTGACGATGCCCAGGGTCCGGATCAGATGAGTGGCTCTTAGAGCTAATTTCTATGCTTTACACTCTAGGAAGCTGTAATTTCGTATGTAGCCTCTTTAGGACATTTACTTGACGATGCCCAGGGTCCGGATCAGCTGAGTGGCTCTTAGAGCTTGCATACGAGTCTGCAACTAAAGACATAAAATGTCCCAATGTGTTGCAGACTCGTATGCAAGCGTACTTTGGTATGAGTCCCATCCGAAATATCTAATGGTAAAATAAAAATGTATATAAATATAATAAATTGTTTTGGTTAATTAGAATCTTTTCTTTTTTGTTGACCTTAAAAAACTATATCTAATTTCTCCCTTGCGAGGGAAAAACATTAAACATGATTTAATGTTTTTCCCTCTCAAGGGAGAAATTATGAAATCGTTGTAGATTTATAATATAGGTGGGCAACAAAGCAGGTAAGTAGTTTTCTCCGTCCGTGAAAGCAAGACGATATCTTCGTGACATTTCACAGAAAATAACACGGATGGAATAATACAAGACAATCTCGTATGAAAGGGCAAGCGGTACTGGAGCTTCTGGGAGGAGAACGGTAAACCCTCCCTCCCCCCGCCTAGTAATGTCGATTGTTCAATGTAAACACAGTCCATAGTCTTCCGACTACCGCTCGAGTCCAAAAATCTATGAATAAAGAGAGGAAAAATGAATGGAGTGACGTCATAACAAAACGACAAGCAAACAGTATATATGCGGAGCCGGGCAGGGAGTTGAGCTAAGGTTGGACTGTAAATATGCGGACCCCGGCAGTGACGTTCACCTTGTTAGCTCCGCATATATGCGGACCCCGGCACTAAAAGGTTAAATTCTTTTTTCCCTTCAATCTTCAAAGCTTCGAAGCAAATTTTTAAATGTCTGATCTATTTGTCCAACTAATTTATATTTTACTAAAAGGATTGATTTCTTCCTCTCCATAAAACCATAGTACGGTACCACAATGAAAATATACAGGGTGTCCCAAAGGTAACCTCCCACCCTCCCGAACTTTTTATTTTATTTTATTTTTTTAAATCTTTTGGTTTAAATGAGCTAGAAATTGGGGATTTCATTTTGATGACGAATTTTTGGGAATTGGAGTGATAGAGGAGGGAAATACCGATATACCTAGATAGTTTCATCCTCTCTAAAACAAAAAATGCATACTTTATTATGGTGATGAGTGTAGTAGAGGGGGGGTTTAGTACACTCATGTTAGGTTATAATGGCGAGGTTACTTCCTGTAAAATCACTATCTGTTTCCACCAAAATCATATACGAGCCTGACGCAGAGACACCCTTGTAATGCATTCATTACGTACCAATGTGTTTTAAAACGTTATAGTCAACAATGACGGAAAGAAGGAGACGGGGAGAACAATAGGCGACGAGAGATTGCTGAAGATCCAAGCTAATTTGGACGCATTGAAGCCACCAGGCACTTCGGCTTTGGCTTACGATAATCCTGCCTCTAAGAACTTCTCCACGTTCATAAAAGTTTCTGTCTTACCATCTCTACAACAAGGGAATTTCTACCTATCTACCAGAATGTTCGTTTTGAATTTCAACGAACCAATCTAACATATCAGGCATCGAATAATGTAATTTTATCTCAACTGTTTGTGAACACTACTTACTAAGCTACTCACATTGCTTATGTGGGAATTGTAATATTTCAATGAAAATATCAATATTTAGAAGATATATTCAAAACTTCATTCAAAACAACATGTCTTAAAGTGTTGTAACTTGTAACTATACAATACCATCACTCTTTTCCTTTTGAAAAGTGGTATTCGGGAAATCAGGTGTAGAAAGACAACAGATGGCTAGACCATTGATTAGAAATATATAATATGATGGTACAGTGTAGAATAAATGTAGGTTTGTAAAGAGCGAGCGAGGCGAGCGGGCACAGCTAGTTTCACATAATTATAATTCGATCATTCATAAAAATTATAGTTATAATTAATACGGTCTGGGTAGTCTGGGTATCTAAGATAACAAATGTTTTCTAGTCGTGCCTACCTACCTAGCAAAGGGCGAAAGAATTTTAATAAGCAAAATCGGTTGGATAGAAATACCGGTTGTCATTTTCTTGACCAAGGTTTGTTTAGGATAAATAAAATCGGACGAGATGTGTATCTTGGGCAGCGCTTGAAAGAATCGGTAATTATCCCCTCCACCCCCCACTTCGATAGCGAATCCGAAATTCCCGATGTTTGTTGCCCAACAAGACTAAAATCGGAATCGAATAAAATAAGAATCACTAGAGAATTTTAGTCCGGGCGGCGTCGAAAAACTCTGTAGAAAAAAAACACGTTTTTTCAGTTTTACCCCCTCTATTCCCCCTCTTCCATAATGAAATTCAACATTTCCGGGAATTGATGTACAACTAGAGTAGAATTGGAATCGAACAAAGAAAGAATCTGGAAAAACGGTTGTGAATTGTGGCCTGATCAGCTGAATGAGCTCTGACCCTAATTTCTCTCATAATCGCCCTGAGATGCTGACACTTGAAAAAGAGTATCTCTTAGACATGTAAAATTTAATTACATCGTGAGTAAACACCCTGATCAGCTGAGTTGGTTCTGATCCTAATTTCTCTTCTGATCGTCCTACGATGCTGAAACTTAAACCAAAGTGTTTCTCGGACACGTAAAATAGAATTACATAATGCGGAAACACCCTGATCAGCTGAGTGAGCTGATTTCTCTCTTAATCGCCATACAATTCTGCAATTTGAAAAGGAGCTTCTCAGGGTCAGAGAGAATAGAATTACAATGTAATGATTTTTCGAAAGAACGGATACTTTATCTGAATTCTAAAAAAAGATATGGATTTTCCATTAAGAAAATTTTCTAAAATTTTACTTTTATTTATTTATTTTTTATTCGTTTTAAAGCTATAGCAATAGCTTCATTTTCATTTATGTTGGCTAAATTAGAAGTTATTATCCATTATCCTTTACTGAGCTCTGTCCATTAAAATCCGCGAAGCCCAGAAGATTTAATGGGCAATTGATTAAAAGCTGCATTACTGTCAGCAACGTGGCGCTGATTCATTCTCAAATGTCTCCGAGCGAAACAAACGCGTTGATTGATCGGAAGAGGTGACGGGGTCAAGTCAAAGGAGGTCCTATCTGATGGCAATGTGTCCAGTCGGAGGCCCACCAGTAGGTCAGAATGACACAATTGGCTATTAGGCTTGCAAACGGGGAGGAAATAAACTGTTAAGGAACTGCGAGTTGGTGTCAAACTGAAGAAAGAACTACAATAGGGATAAGTTGGGGCTATTGCAATTGTGAGACGTTTTGACTCCGATTGTGACCCCGCTGAGGTCTGATTTGTAAGGTCTAGATTTAGCTTGGGGCTGAAGGCGAATTTCGTCTAGAGTCCTAGAGTCGTCTAGAGTAAGCCCGCCTCCTAACTTAATCACAATTTTTGAGATATCGAAATGAACTTGGGGTGCGTTTTTGAGGTGCCTGATAGAGTTAGAAAAAAAAAAAAAAAATCAAGTACCTACCTAAACAACTCGCAAACGAGTTCCACTATCTGCTTTACAAGCAGATGCCATGTTACATGGCTATGTCTTTGATTGGGGATTTCATAACGGTTGTCCTCGAGAGTTGTAAACAAATCCTTTAACTTTAAACAAATCCCTGGGCCGCATCCCGACTAATTCCAACAAAACATAGGTTTACTTATAGAAATGTTGAAAATAACTCTGGAGAGAAGCCGCTACAATGAGTTGTTGTTAACAGTCGACTGTTATCAAGAGGATGAAAATGTTTCCTATGGAGTGGAGTAAATTACGCTATTGCTTTACGTTAAGAATATTGTAACCGGCTTATTAAAATTGTTTATAGTCCAATCAACTTAGTTTAGGAATGTAGCCAGGTACGTAAGGAGGGGGAAATTGGTAGCTTGAGATGTGAACATTTATCACATAAATCAAGCGCTTTCCAACGAGTGGCGAACGATTTCTGTGCGACGAAAACTGCGGAAGTTCCATTCCCCTAGCAACGGCTGGGTTGTACGTGAAAAACACTGAAATTGTGACACAAATTTGTGACGGAAATTTTTGGTTGACCCCCCAGAGCAAAGACATATCCATGTAAAAAAAAAACTCGCCCCTTCGGGCCTCGCCAGGGGGCCAGCCCCCGGACCCCCGGATTGTTACTGCTTAGATCCTTCGGCTAAAATTCAAGAAGCATGCAACATGCTTTAGCCGAGTTTTATTTGTTTGCTGTTTCCTTTTACTATGAATTTGTTATCTGTTGTTTTAATTTAGCTCTTCATGGGCCTGCTTTTCAAATTGCTTGTCATTTCATTCACCTCTTGATGTCCCAAAGGTATTCTTATTATTAGGAAATCGAAAACATCTAAAACGTCGAAGAACACATCACAACTAAAAGCCTAGGTTACAAGATCCTTTGATTACTTTTTGGTAAAAACGATGCCAGCCAACTTCATAAATAAAAATCCGCTAAATCGAAGTTGGTTGGATATGTCAAAGTTGTAGACATTACTTTACACTCTGTTGGGATGTTGGGAAAGTAAAAATGGACATTACTTTCCACTCTGTTGGGAAAGTAAAAATGGACATTACTTTCCACTCTGTTGGGAAAGTAAAAATGGACATTACTTTCCACTCTGTTGGGAAAGTAAAAATGGACATTACTTTCCACTCTGTTGGGAAAGTAAAAAATGGACATTACTTTCCACTCTGTTGGGAAAGTAAAAAATGGACATTACTTTCCACTCTGTTGGGAAAGTAAAAATGGACATTACTTTCCACTCTGTTGGGAAAGTAAAAATGGACATTACTTTCCACTCTGTTGGGAAAGTAAAAATGGACATTACTTTCCACTCTGTTGGGATGTTGGGAAAGTAAAATGGACATTACTTTCCACTATGTTGGGAAAGTAAAAATGGACATTATTTTCCACTCTGTTCGGGTGTTGGGAAAGTAAAACACTCCACGCTACTTTCGTTCCACGGTTTCGTCACGTTTTTGCCCAGTTAGGTGATGGCTAAAGTATGTTCCATGCTAAAAAGCCCCTGGACCCCCGGGTACCTTTATTTACATACTTCGAATGAGATCATTGAAACACAGAATGTGTTTTAGCTCACGCGTTTCACATAAACCCGTGAAACCCGCACATATAAGAATGACTCAGATTTTGCGGTGTGTCATCACTACTATGTCAAGTTGTTTTATTTATTAATGACCAGCTCAATGCAATCTGTCGTGAAATTATCAGGATTGGGGCCAAACAAATGATTCCTCCTCTTTCGCCAAGCTTTCGATAAATTTATTATCTTCTTCAGGGCCTAAAAATATACAATACAACAGCTACCCTTACAAAAACGGCGAACTCATAAAAGGTAATAAATAAAGGCATAAACGCAAAAATAATCCAACAAGAATACTATAGGTAAATCAACTAACTTACTCAGAGGTGAACTACAGTGTGAAAATCACACCACTCAGCGACCAACTCAGTAAATTATACATCAAAGGTTGCAAACAGGTACTAAAATAGAACAAGTACACAAATCAACAACTTCATATCAAGGGATGCTAATACCAATAACGGAACAAACATAACAACAACCAACCAACACTCACCAACTCAATGAAGAAACTAAAACCAGTCTATTGCAAATTAAAAAAAAAAAAATTTAAATTTAAAAATTTAAAAAAGAGATTTGTTTGGCCCCAACCCTGATAATTTCACGACAGATTGCTGCGTTTGGGTCGATAATCATTTATTCTGCTCAATGAAATCATCAGAAATTAACAAGCGGTGGCAATCGATCAATTATTGAGAATAATCACCTGTGTGTAAACAATTATTCAAATAACCATGCTCATAACTCAGCTTGTTGGCCACGCACTTCGCAGTAGTTAACATAATATGCTTGGATAAATTGAGAGCAAACGAATGGTAAACGAATTTTGTGGGGTAAAAAATGACGAAGTACCATTTACCTAGCAACAACTTGGTTGTAAGCGTAAACACATTTTCGTTACACATAAATGTTTCGTTATCGCTTGGAGATGCCAAGGCTAAAACACATTTTGTTAAAAATAAAATAAAATAAAAAACATTCAATTATCTGAAAAAAGTTTATGGACTATGTACCTTGGCTTATGGGCCTAGTCATTACTTGTAGGTTGCCTGAAACAAGTGCTGACTAGATACAACCTGGCTAACCAATGATTTTGTATAACCCAAGACCAAATAGCAAACCTAAACTGCTTACTTATCCCTGATGAGGCCTGTTACAGGCGAAAGTACTTGGATGCACCAATAAATCATGATGATTATTGCCTACCACAAATCTCATCCCCACAAACCACCCCTACTATAGTTATTGGAAAGCAACACACTGATCATATTGAGCTTCTAATATTATAACGGAGAAGTATGAATGACAAATTTAGTGTAGGTACTACAATTGCTCCACTTAACTAAAAATATGCATCGTAAATAGTAAATATTATTATTTGTGAATTATCAGAACCCAATTTTTTAAATTCTCTGTTATTGATGATTTTCAAGGTATAGTACCTATTGACATCTTCTTCTATTTTTAGTTAGCCTTGATGCGTTTTTTTTCACATTTTATGCCTTTGCTATGGCACTTAAACTAAAAAAACGCCACGGAAAATAGCTCACGAAATTTTTGACATTTTCATGTCTTTCATATGGCACATAACAAAAAAATCGTCACGAAAAAAATTGTCCCAAGTGGCCACAACGATGATTATGACCATCAGAAATGACGTTGACCATTCATAGGTAAACATGAAAATGTCCCAATGCGTTGCAGACTCGTATGCAAGCGTTAGGTTTCTGATGATTTCCGCTTACAACCGAGTCGTTGCTAGGGAAATGGTACTTCGTCGTTTTTCATCCCACAAAATTTGTTGACCATTCGTTCGAAAGCTCTCGATTTATCCAACCATATTATGTTAACTACTGCGAAGTGCGTGGCCAACAAGCTGAGTTATGAGCAAGGTTATTTGAATAATTGTGTACACTCAGGTGATCATTCTCAATAATTGATATTGTGAACATGATTGCCACCGCTTGTTAATTTCTGATGATTTCTTTGAGCTGGTGTTTCGATGATTTGATTCATAGCAGGTGATCCGAATATTGCGAGAACGGTTTGATTTGTGAAGCGGTGGTTAAATCATTTTAATAGGTAATTTCTATGCTTTACACTCTAGGAAGCTGTAATTTCGTATGTAGCCTCTTTAGGACATTTACTTGACGATGCCCAGGGTCCGGATTAGATGAGTGGCTCTTGAAGCTAATTTCTATGTTTTACACTCTAGGAAGCTGTAATTTCGTATGTAGTCTCTTTAGCACATTTACGTGACGATGCCCAAGGTCCGGATCAGCTGAGTGGCTCTTAGAGCTTGCATACGAGTCTGCAACACATACTTGTCTTCAACTAAAGACATGAAATGTCCCAATGTATCGCAGAGTCGTATGCAAGCGTTTTTTCTTTTTTACGCTTATTCCTGTGTCATTTTTTATACCCTAGGGTGCTCAGCTTTCTGGGTTTTGTAGCTGAAGAAGGTCTGTGACCACTGACCGAAACCGGTTCAATCAAACTGACGTTCCCTCACAGGGGAAGAAAGGATCGAAGTTTTTTCATCTTCCCTACCCTCACCCCTGCAGGAACAATTTCGCAGGATTCGCCACATAATTTATAATAAGTTATTTCTTAACCTGCGTTGTTAGGCATGTATTAAGTTAAAGAACCCAATGTGTTTCTGATGTTGCAGAGCACGCAGAATCTGGGATGGTATCTTCTAGATTGCATATTTTCGGTCTGCGTGGTGGGGACTCTCGTGGTCTCCGTGTGGAGAGGTCACTGGAGCCTCCTCGAAATTTACCTCTACCCGGGCGAACCAGGCAAATCTGCACTCGCCTCAATGGTAAGTCCTTATCGTTTCAACAATAAATAACATTCCCAAGTCAATTTCATGGTTATCTAAAACAAATTCGTGATTTTGGTTTATTATTTTCAATAATGAACCTTTGTAATCGACCAAGAAAAAAAATTCACCTATAAACGTCATTGCCGTTGGATTAATAGCAGTCTGTGCGCATGCGCAATCTTTAATTTCTTATAACGTCGACTTTTACTTCGTTCTTCAACTAATTCTGTTCGTCCATGTTACAATATGTGAGGAAGCTATACTGCCCACCCCACATGGGAGACGTTTTTCCCTCTCAACACTTGAACCCTTCAGGAACGCGAACGGTTGATCGTACAATGCAATGGGCGGTCTCATACTTAACATAATTTCTGATCAAGTACAAGGGGTGATATTTAAGGGTTGAAGTGTTCGAAAATGTTAAACCTTTGAAATAAAAGGTTAGTTAATGAATCGAATGAGACCACCCAGAGCATTTTACGACTTCGTTCGTGCTCTAGAAGGGAAAGGAAATAAAATGAAGGAAGGGAAAGGGGGTTGGAAAGAAAAAATCGATAGTGAATCGCAAATCGAATTCATAATGCAGAAATAAGCTGAAGTTGCGCTGGGTCGGCTCGATCTTATTCGGTGTTCTATTAAGTTGAAATGGTTTATTAATATTTATTCAAGTATAATATTTAATTTTTAGCAAATTATATCAAACAATGATTATAACTATGCGTACAGAAGAATAAAGAAAATTTGCCTTCATTTCATTACGTTTGACTCCTGGCATCAGACCAGTGATCTGAGTAGGACAGCTATCTAATACAGAAATAATAAACCTTTGTATCGATTTGCAGCCTTTTTATTGTTGGTCATCCATGTTCAAACTTACGTGATGCCTGAATAAGTCATCAAAAATTAATGATAATTACGAAAGCTATGCGTGTGGCAAGGATAGGGAAACACATTGACAGGCATAGAATGAACGAAACCAAAATTCATCAGAGATCTCCAATTCAAAATGCAAGAGGGCATTTTGATTATCTTTTAACATTCAAGTTATAAATTTCATGCTTCTATTTTTTTGGTTAATCAGAAGGGTTGATGCTGCAGAAAAACATTTGATGTTAATAATAGTGCACCTACTAGTTTCTATTGGTAGTTACGAAGAAGTCTTCTGGTTATTAGTTCTGATTCAGTTAATAAAGCCCACTCAACAATCGGTTTGCTCCCATGCTCGACAACCATTAGATTTGATAATTTGACGAGATTAATTCGATAAGTGAGCTTAATCACACCACAAGAGTCAAACGTCATCAGACGAAAATTGAAAATGTGTACGAGTTGGCATTTAGTTACTCAAAACACTTCTAATGTATATTTATACATTCGATATGAAATATAAATTATGACATTTTCGAACGGAACGGACTGAACGTTCGAGACGTTAATTTCAGTCTAACTCATTCATTTCTTATGAGATGCATGGGTCTCTGACGCAAGAAAGATTTTTCTTAACCCATTTTCATAATCAGATACATTCTAGAACGGTAATACGCAACTGAAATACAATATCATTATTTTTTTTCTTCCAAGAATAGTTTTAAAAAATCGGTTTAAAACATCCAATAGTTTTTGGATGTTTCACAACGGATTTCGCTGAAGAATTGTTCAAACACCAATTTAAAAGAGAAGATAAATTGTGAAGTAAACAATAATAAGTTGTTAGCTTGCAACATGAGACCTAATGACACACACAAAAATAAAATTACTAAAGTGCCATTAAGTGAATTAAATAGCTACATTTAAGAGAAAATAAAAGAGCGGGAAATTCAAAAAATGAATGAAATACAGAAAAGAAGAAGAAGAAGAAGAAGAAGAAGAAGAAGAGAGAGAGAGAGACAGAGAAAGACACAATGATCATATAAGGCAGTCAAGTGACGGAGTGGAAGTATGTCGGCAAAAACTACGAGGGAAGACCCCAAAAATATCAAGTCTGAGATTATTAGGATGACTGTTAGGGAGTTGTACAAGTATATCGTGGCATTATTCGTCAATTAAAATAGGTGAAACCAGAACATAGTAGCCCAGTGTGCAAAAGTGGACAGATTTCAGCAACCTGAAGGCATCTATGTCATTGTGGACCGATTTACGAAGTGGCAGATTCCAAGGTCTATGGGGTGCGGAACCAAGAGAGGGTAATAAACTCGGACGCCTCCTCTTACAGTTCCCTCGATCGGCCAACTCCTGCCCAACGAGCTGCAGATGCGAAGCACAGAAAGTGTGTTGCAGGAGTGAAAGATCTTCTTGGATCTTTTACCCCCCAGTAATTGGGTGCGGTGAAGCTGACAAGTTGACCAAGCCCCTCTCACAAGTTACCTACTGCTGGTAAAAATCAAAATTCAAATTTGTGCTATCCAGAAAGTCTCCTTGCACCTGAAGATGCCTAGGACTTAAAGACGGGGCCTGGATGCCTCTATAGAGCAAGATATGGTAATGATAATAGCATCAACTTCCATCATTCAGATCGTTAAGCTGAAAAAAAAGGTTCCAATCATTAAGCTGCAAAAAATGCCTAAATTTTACTACCATGACTACGTTTCTCGTCTCGCGGTCCTGCAAAACCTGGCTGAGTGGTTCAACCTGGGTGAGTGGTTCAACGTGTGTAAGTGGTTCGACCTGGGTAAGTAGTTCGAACTGGGAAAGTGGTTTGATCTGGATAAGTAGTCAGACCTGGATAACTGGTTTAACCTGGCTAAGTGGTTCAACCTGGTTAAGTGGTTCAACTAAGTTTGCTCGTCCAGTGGTCCTACGGTCAAGCGGTCCTGCAAAAATTCTAATCACTGGCCGTCCTAAAGACATGAAACATGTCAACATGAAGAAGCCCCGTTTAACACTGTTCACCGCAATCAGATGTAGTCCAGTAGGTGTTTTAATTAATAGATTACTTTAATATGCTGAAAAAATATAATAAAATATCCACAAAAACTTATAAACAAACAATATGTCCATGTGCTTCTCATAGCTTTCAAGCGTCACAACCCACACTTCTGAGCATGGAACCCTATCCTTATAGAAGCAGAAACATTTACGAAAATTTACGTTGTAAACTTTCTAATCATTCTTGGCATTGCCATAAAATGGTTAGTGGAAGAATACAAGAATGATGGGACGCACCAACTACAGCTTGTCGCTACCAACCTACCGCTACCGTGCCATGTCACAGCTTGGGAAGAAGCAAAGTGCGTCGATATATTGGGGCTGGATTGGAAAAAATTATATTCTTGACGGATGATTGATTGTAGGAAATTGTAAGCTGATTCCGAATATACCCACATATTAGGCTCGCAAACTAGTCCTTAACGTTCAAATAGCAAATAATGGAGGGGAAAAAAAAACTAGTTTTTAGTTCAAAAATTGGAAGAATAGTAATATTATTTCTGTTGGCATTCAAAATTACCTTCTTAGAATCATTTTAGGGCGTAAAATTAGGAGTTTATTTTAAAACAAGCCTGATTTTGAATATTCTAGAACCAGGCGCACATTTTTTTGGGGTTTCCGAGCGGTTTCAATGTTGCTCCGAACTAACAAGGTCCGCCGCTAGGAGCGGTTGGGGGCGAAGGACCTAAAGGTAGACTTTCCCATACGCGTTCTGCGGCTGGGGCGCGCGGGGGCCGCAATTCCGACTCGTGGGGGGGAGCAGTCGCACGCCTTAGCGGTAGAAAGTATGCAAAACCCGCACAACACTGCCGCCGGAACCCAGCTTCACACAATAAATTGGTCAAATTTCAATTGTGTTTCATTGATTTCACTCTCACACAAATCCTAAATCATTATGCGAGCAATAAATGATGGTTGTGGTTTGAAACTTGAATACGAGTACTACTTGATTTTTGAAATAGAGAGGAAATTAATAATACGATGATAACTAAGAGTAGAAAAGAGGAGAATAACAGAACAATAAATTTGACAACTGAGTTTTATTGTAATGTTGTTTGTATGGTTACTGAAGGTCTGTCGAAGTAGGCTCCAAGAAAAATAATATCCTCGAATTTTATTTTTTCCAGGCGATAGGTTATTCTCTAGTCATAGTGACGTTTCTACTGCAGCCGGTGATGAAATATTTGGCAAGAACCCTGAAAGGAATCTTCCGACTTATAGTGGTTGACCTTTACCTCCTTATATCTTTCAGTGGTACAATCAACGTTTGGCGAGGCATCTGGAACAGTCTGAATAACTTTTTTCTTCCCAGTAAGTACGCTGATTCATTTTACAATTTTATTCGTGAAATTAATCATCGAAAGCTTGCACAAGTTTGAGAAGTCCAGTTTCATCATTCTTTAATTGTACGGAAAAAGTAATGCTATATTATTTTGCGAAAACAAGGTTTGGTCTCTCGACTGCTTGACTCAAAAAGATGTAGCGATCTTCTAGATGTAGCAAAGATATAGCAAAATACTAAGCAATATAGACCTTAATTCAAAATGTGATAATTTTGTGATACAAAGGTAGATGGAATTTTTGTTAGTAGTAGGTACCACCATTCAACCACATTGTTATCAATAATGAGACAACTACCTCAAGACAGAAGGTTCTTTGTCCACCAACACAACACCAACAATCAAACCACCTGAAACAAAACCAACAGTTACCTTCCTATATTCATTACCTGATTTTGAGGAACACGTCCTTTCCTTCATTCTAGTTCATTTATTTACGTTCAACTTCTTAATTTATTGTGCTGCTAACTCTAATGTAGTTAAATTCTGCAATAAATATCCTAGTTATAGTTAAGTTAAAACCACCAGTTGCTGTACGACCTGTAGTTAGTTGCTGTACCACCATGATTAAAGTTTAATTCCTCACCCTTATCTAGGGTATTGTAATTTCTCATTCACATTTTTCATTTATATTTACAATTACAATGACGAATCCACAATAGCCAGGGTTACCAGATCTACAGTATTTCCAGTAGATCTACGGTATTTTGAACCCTTCACAGTTTTTTCGCAGTTCTACGGTATTTTATAAATGTTCTACAGTTTTTTTGGAATGCAAAGGAAACGTTAAAAAATTATGAAAATAATATTGAAAATAAACCTTCTCTCACATTATTTACTCTGGCGACCTTAAAACGGGTAATTTTGGGTATGTACGCTGGCTTCTGGTACCTGAATAGTTTCACGATTCACATTAATGGATGAGTAGGTAGGTAGGTAGTTGGTATTCTTAGCTGAACGAGTTCATCTATTGTTATCATAACAAAAGTCTCACTCCTTTTTATTTTAAGTACATACTTGAGTTGTACGACCTAAGTTATTTACAACTTAAGATTGGTATCCACTGATATTAGCTGTTTTGGAGGTGAAGTCATGTTTTGACGTTCATTTCGAAAGTTATTGGTAAGTCTTGACAATGCGTTTTACTGTCAAGGTATAGTTGTTCCTTCAGTCCTCGAGGTAAAGTGAAGCAAGTGATTTGTGGGAAATATAATTTTTTAAACCTCATTTTTGTTAAATACTGATTATTTGTACTACGGGTTCCTTTCCTCCCTACCCGCTAAGTTTAAGTAAGTGAAAAGTGATGTCAATTATGGGGGCCATCGTATTTTGTGCTGATCCCTCTGGCTTCGCATCATAATATTCTAAGCTAAGGTGTTTTTGAATCTACAGTATTCTACGATTTCTGATTAAAATCTACGGTATTATACAGTATTTTGGAATGGAAAAATCTACAGTGTTTCTCTGTTAACATCTGCAGTATTTTGCTTCTTCGAGTCTGGCAACTCTGTCAATAGCTGTATAGACGACATTATACCTAAGCACTTCCCTCCTCAATCTAATTACAATTGTTGGTCCATTGCATATATACCTAAACCTAAAACTTAAATCTAACATCCTCTGGTGCACTTTCTTCTGTAGCCCTGAGTATGGTATATAGTTTTTTTAGTTTTACACTTTCTCATTCCAGTATTTTTTTCTTCCAGTCCGAATTTTCTTTCCATATCGCTTATGAGACGATCAGTATGGTAATAAGAATGATCTCGGGGATATCATAGGAAGTATTACGCAATGTTTCACATACATGTGAACACATACATGGCTAGGCTTGCCTAGCCACTGGCGTCCATTTAAACGTAATTTTTGAGGCATTTAACAGCATGGATCACGCTTTTATTAAATTCTTGGCTTCATTATCAATGATTTACGTTTATGAGACTAAAGTATGACAGAAAATCACATACATCACTTATATTTTCACTAAGCATGTGGTTTTTATGTTATTTGATATACATACTGATATATAGGCACCTATAGGGTTCATCGAAACGGGAATAATGTTAATGGATTAAGTATATCGCTTTAAGAACGCGGAAATAGCGCTTCAAAACAGTTATTTCACTCTTCGATAAATTCAACGCATTCAGGCGGGTTCAACATCCACCAAAAATATTTGCGCTCCACTTTCCTCGGCCACTTGTTCGTTGGAAATTTAAAGCTCCGTAAATAGATTTTAAAGTTATGCGTGTTGCCTTTACATGACTGCATCTACAGTTTCAGTTTCCAAATTAAATTCGTTTCATAAGTTCCCATGAATGCATATGGTGTTTGGTGTTAAAGCTATTGCATAGTTTTATTTATTTTAATGTAATTAATTATTTTTTTTAAATTTGTTATCGAACGGTAATCTTGTTTTCAATTTGTTGCGTGAACCAAAAGATTTGGCTAACAAAGAGAAGCATTCATCATTTGTTGTTACCCATTCAAATTGTTAGTTTATGCTGTTCTTTAACAAATTTTATATTACAATAAAAGGTTGTGCACAAAGCAATAAAATTTCAAAGTTTTTGGCTTCCTCAGTAACAAACCTGAATCAATGTATTCCTGCGGTAGGTATCTAGTTGAAAATTAGCATTATTGGGAATTGAGGCTATTTTCTAGGAGATGACGGGTTTGTGCCGCTCTTGGGTTGAAGGTGCCCAGAATAACACAGGACGGCAGGTTCACAAACAATACAAATAGGTATTGTATAGACAAATAGGTCGTAACATGTTTACAAACACACTGAAGCTTCCGTTGGGGTTGGTTACTATGTCCATATAACCAATATTGAAGAGGACAGTCCTTTTCCTCCAGAACTTTGGGCCAGTCCTCCATCAGATGACAGCATCCTAAAAACATCAACCTAAAGATGACGAATATAGCTACATGACAACATTAAGTTGGTACCTACCTAAATATTTTGGACGATGAATTTTTAGTAATTTAGACTATCCAGTTAAAACACTATAATGAGCTGCTAAGATTGCTGCCATTTCGGGAGATTATACCAACATCTCACTGCCTAGAGCTGAAATTTATGCAGTTCTTTACAAGAAGCTACTCTCTGAATGGCAGCATAGATTTGAATCAAGTAGTTTTTCAAGAACATACATCCCGTGATCAAAAGAAAGCTCTGGTTCAAGCATGAAAATGATAGAAAATTCATAAGATCAATCTACAGAATCAGGAGCAACCATGCACTACACCCTTCGTATATGGTAGCGATAGGAGTATCAAGGGTAGAGAACGCGGATGGATTATGTGAGCACTGTGGAGGGAATGGAGACATGGAATACATCATAATGGAATGTGAAAGATACTCGTATCATATAGGTACGGTGCTTTTTAACCAGCTAGGTAGCATAATTTATTATAATTTTGATTTGACGATAGACAGTTTGTAGAATTTCTTCATTTTCGCCCGAAGGGAGGTATGTTGAATGTACTTGAAAAATTCGAAATTATCAAAAGTGACAGATCTGGTAAATGTTTAAATGAGGATATACCTCAATATATTTCACCACTAACAGGTCCATTTTTATAAAGCTCACCTGTTACTATAAAAGCTGTGTCCTTTCTAATGTATCTTCAGTTATTGTTTGTTACTGATGATGGCCTAACCGTCAAAATCGATTTAACATTGTAACTCTTCATTTTACGAGGAAATAGACAACGTTTTTCACTAACTTCCGTTTTGAAATGGGTTTCCACAACTTCGTCGCGAGTGATTTAGTTCGTATGTTGTAACTTGTAACTGTACAATACCATCACTCTTTTCCTATTGAAAAGTGTTATTCGAGAAATCAGGTGTAGAAAGTCAACAGATGGCTAGAATATGGATTAGAAATATATAATATGACTAGCTGGTTCACCCGTGCGTTGCACAGGTTGACTTGAACATTGTCAAATAGCCTGTGACCCAAGTTAAAGTAATTCTGATAGATTCGCCCACTCAGATCTCCAGTTGGTTCAGTGACGTTCAAAACGCTTTAACATCCTCCCCCCTCCCCTCACCACTGGGTCAGATTTCAAAAATTTGAAAAAAGTAGTATTTGACTTGATACGAACTAAATCACTCGCGACGAAGTGGTGGAAACCCATTTAAAAACGGAAGTTAGTGAAAAAGTTGTATATTTCCACGAAAAATAAAGAGTTACTGATGATGGCCTAACCGTCGAAATCGATTTAACATTGTAACTCTATATTTTTCGTGGAAATAGACAACGTTTTTC